>VWZK01008648.1:0-21342 GCA_013396935.1 Baryphthengus martii | reverse complement strand
TTTTTTTTTTTTTTTTTCTGGAGACATTTTTGAAAGCATGAAGTTCTTTGTTTCCTTTCCCTTTCCTCCTATTTGGCTTCCAAAGCATCTGATAGAAAAATAAAATGAAGTAGAAGTCTTTTACAGATATGGCATGAAAAAAAAAAATCAAAAAAAAATCACTTGAGTCTTTCTAAGAGACTTTTTCTGAAATCTAAAGTGGCACATAAAACTTTACTGAATTGGGCTTTTATTGTGAGTTCTGTTTGCTTCTGAATACATTTTGGAGTGATGTTGTTTCTTATCTTGCCTGGTGTTTGTTTGATCTTTGATCTCTTGCAGTTTTTCTGTGCCATGTTATTAATTCAGATTTCCAGCTGCTTGGTATTTAAACTTCAAAGACACAGTCATTGCCATTTGGCATTTTTGTATACTAGTTTGCCCTACATAGAGTTTGCATATGCTTACCCAATGCGTTTTTCTTACTCTCCGCAGGCATTTGGTCAATCCGATTTAGAGCCAGAAAAGACTTCGCTCTGTAACTTGCCTCTGCCCCCTCCTGCAGCATTTTCAGGAATGAGCTGTGATGTTTCACAGTCATCTTCTAGCAGAGTCCCGGAAGATGTGGAGAAGGAGGATGAATTCGATTACAGCTGGAGTAAGTTTATCCTTTGGGATAATGTTTGAAATACACAATGTTGAAGTAGCACTTTAGCAGAAGATATGAGGGGTTCTGGTTTGAGGTACTTCGTTCTCATTTGCCTCGTGGTTTGCGTGTTGAAGTGTTGCTGTCAGCTTTCAGTTCTACTTGGTCAGATGCACATGATGAAGTAAAAAACTTAATTTGTTCTTCACTGCACTCCAACCTGTGTTTCCCTCCATGGTCCAAATTCACTGTTCTCATGTAGGACCACTTGAAGAATTTCAGTGTACTTTAGATAACTGATGGCAGTGATTGATGTGATGGCTTCAGCTACCTGGAGGCGTTAGTGAAGGGAAGATTATTGATTAATATACAAAATGTTTTTATTCAGGAGAAGTTTTCATGTTTTCTGAAATCAGAAGGAAAACAAGAACTAGAAATATTGTTATAAAGCTGCCTAAGACTTAGTTTAAAAGAAAATGTAGTGTACACTTAACATTTTCTCCTTCAGTTTGAGATTCTTCTATCATATACTGCCCACTGGACTCTGATCTTGACTATCTAGGTGACTTATGAAACTTCCCAATGTAAATCCAACCTCTGCTGCCCACATTTTTACTTTTAGAAAAGATCATGCAGCGCTATGGAAATCTACCAGGGGAGCTACACATGATTGAGCTGGAAAAAGGAAGGACAGGTCTTGGACTTAGTCTTGCTGGTAACAAAGACCGATCCAGGATGAGTGTCTTTATAGTGGGAATTGATCCAAATGGAGCAGCTGGCAAAGATGGCAGATTACAGATTGCAGATGAGTTACTAGAGGTGAGTTTTTGTAATTTATACTGAAACTCAAACACACTGACTTAAAATGCACTAAAATATTAGATTCTTACTGCAGCATAGATGTTCTTCAGTGGACTTTGAAATCTCCAAGTTATCCAAGTTGACATCACTATGCTACGAGATTTTCAATCCAGTATATATCAAATATATCTGTATATATATCTTATATATGCCAATCATATATTTATAGATATATATGATATATATATCAAATAGTTGCAGCTGGGACTTTTTCCTGGTTACAGTAGTACTTCGTAACACTGTGTCTGTGTGTGTGCGCGTGTGTGTGCGTGCATTTAAAATAGATAAAAATGAGGGACAGCAGGTTTCTGGGTTATGTAGGTGTATGGAAGGGCAATTTATTGCAGACTATGGAAAATATTGAAGTCCTTTAGTCCATTCATTTGTGGAGTGCTCCAGACTTTCTAATTACTCCTCTATCTACTGGAAATGTGATATCAGAATATTTAATCTGGTGTAACATATAAAATGGAAATGAAATTGGGGAAACGGGAGCAGATCCATTTGTGTGATGGACTTTTATCTCATGTTACATTTGAGCTGTTTTCTGATCATTGCTAGTGACAGCTAAGGACCCAACTGCTGAATGTGCAGCTAACATTCCCGATACATATATAAGCATAAGGTATATTTTTATACTACCACAGTTGAGTTGATGATGCTTGCAGATGTATTCTCTGCTACAGCTTTTCCCATTCTTTCTTTTATCAGTAGGTAACATTACCCTTGCAGAAATGCTTTGTTTAAAACTGTATGTGGAGGTGTTTGAGGCTGCATTGGGGAGGTGGTACATGAATGGAATGGTAAGACTGAACAAATTTTGAGGGAGACAGAGTAAATGATATAGGTTGGCAGTTGCTGACACTAGGGTAGAAACTAAGGTATTTGTGGGACTTAGCAGAGTCTCTGTTACTTGCAGAGTCCGGTGTTACCTGCTAGATGGTTCTCTCGAATCAGTTAAAACATCTGTTTTTAGAACCTTGATGTTGAAATGCTGAGTATCCTCAGAACACGTTGAAACACATCTGTCCGAGTCTGCTGTTAAGTGATTTGTTCTGTACTGTCCACACTGTAAACCTGCAAACCACTTCTGAGAGATTGTCTCAACCTTTTCTGAGAGGAGACATCTGAGCTTCCTCCTTAGATTCCCAAGTAGCTGTCCATCAGCTATGGCAGACCACGTTCCAGGTGACAACCTGACCATGGTTCTTCACAAGCCCATGGCAAACACTGGAAGCAGTGCTGCATCTGGATTGTCAGCTCCGGTGTAAATAACAGGCCACAGTATCCCTGTGACCATGCCTGGTGGGCACAGCCTGCGTGGAAGCTGGAGGGTTGCTGTTATGCTCAACCTCAGTTGCATCTGCGGCTCACTGTTCGCTTCTTCTCTGCTTCTATTTGTGCTGCCTTGGTGTGTGTTGCACTATTTTCCTGGTTTGTAGGTACCAGCTGTCCTTTTCCAGTCATTTCCTCTTTGTTAGAGGAATTCTGCATTGCGGTTTTCCATTTCCAAGAACAAATTTCCTTATTCTGCAAATTCACACGAATATCTCCAATCATACCTAAATCATAGGAGCTTCAAGGGGTTGCAGTAAATGTAGTCTACCGTGTGAAGACAATGATAGGTCAAATCTTCAGATTGTAAATGCAGCAGTTTTCAGGCTCCTCTGTATAAAGTGACTGTCTCAGAGCTGAGATTCAAGAAATACTAGTAATCTTGTTGCTGGATATAAGTAATTCATTTATTTGTCATGGTTAGAATTTCCCATGGTCCTGCTTTATCACCACATGAATCATGAGGTGATCAATGGCAAGTGGAAACAGATGATATGCCAAGTCATCTGAATGTAACTCAGAGAGTGACATTTGTAGCACTGCTGGCAATGTTAGTCTGAAATTAAACTATAAGTAACTTTTTACTGGAAAAAGAGATGGAAAGCAGGACACAGCATACTCTGTTATTTTAAAACATTAGCCAGTAATGTGGGATAATGGACTTTTTTAAGGCTTAAAAATTAGTATAAGGGAATTAAAGTATTTTGAGAAGTAATTGCCACCTTCCTTTATGTAGATAAATGGACAAATACTCTATGGAAGGACTCACCAGAATGCTTCCTCAATAATCAAATGTGCACCATCTAAAGTAAAAGTAATCTTTATCAGGTAAGTTCTAAGTAAAGGTTTGGCTGAAAAAGCTCATTTTTAATACGCTTAAGTTTTGCACACAGTGTTTCTGCTTTATTTTTAATTTTGTAAGGTAGATATTCTTTCAAACCCGGTTCTTAGTAGTAGTTATTAAATACGTTTTGAGCTTTCTGTTTTGATATTTGAATTGTGAGTGCCAGAAAAATGAAGTACTAGACTTTTTTCTAAGAAATACAGTGCTCTGCTACTACATTCTCACTACATTCTTTAATTGAATTTATTGTAGAAATAAAGATGCAGTAAATCAGATGGCTGTCAGCCCTGCCAGGTCAGTAGAGGCTTCACAGTGTACTTTAGGGACACATCAACATCAAGAGGTAAAGTATAAACCTTTCTTTTTCTCATTTGGCTAAGGTACTAACACTGTTCTGGATAGACGAGTGCCCTGTCTGCTTAGCAGATACTACAAAAGAAAGAGAAATTCAAGGCAAAAACAAAGGAGGTTTTAGTAAAGCTGCTAAATCTACTACAGCTGTGCTCAGTTCTATTTTATTACATGTTCATCTGAACTATGAAGTAAATCGTAACATTCCCATCAATAGAGTTGCTGCAGTTTAAATGAATCCAGAAAATTATCAGACCGACTTTAAAGAGTTCTGCTTTACTTTATTGAGATCCAAGATGTTGAATATAGTTGCTCACAGTTATGTTTTCATTTCCTGTTAGATTGATAACAGTGCTGCAAACTCCAGTGCTTGTTTTGACTTCAGTTCGTGTAAAAACATTCAGTATGTGGAACTCCCTAAGGTATGCACTGAAAATTAAATTTACATCAGTCACATTTATATTCACTAGCTTGTTTTTCTGTAATGGAGTCCCTCAAATGTTATCTCTTACATGCTGGAAGTCGGAATAGAGATTTCTAGAGGTCTTCTCTTCCTATTTGTGAATTGATTCCAAAGTGGTCTTGACATAATGAGTGTCTTTGGCAACTTCATGAGTCTCTTCAGGTTTGCATAATTTGCCAGTTGCTCTGTGTCTCTGGAGTAAGTCACTTCTTGTCCTATTTGCAAAACCTTTGGTAACCTGTGATGCCTCAGGTAGAATCATTGCCTTAGTTGTTCAAATAAGTGAATTAAAAATTATGAACACCAGATCCTCCCCAAAAAAACATACATATTTAGTGGAAATTGTGCAGCTGGGAGGAAATGGGCAGTTGTTCTGTAATAATTAGGCTTCCAAATGAGGGTGGAAAAATTGCTATTGCTGCTTATGGACGTGGAGAAAACAGTTGCATTCAGTGGACATAAGGATGGAGACTTGCAGACTGTTGGTAAGTTTTTCTCCTGAGACGGCATCTGGCCTTCCCTAATTAACCAGGAAAATATCTCACAGATTAGGGTATCCAGATAATTTAACTCTAAGTGAAAGCATTAGGGAAATTTCACTCTGTGACACACACACATTTACTAATTTCATAGAAACAGCATACATTTTTCCATCTTCTGTATTTTCCACTCCTTCCACTCCACTGTATTTTACACTCCTGTGTATGTCTTAGGTGGCTTCACATAATAAATCTAAGCTCTATCATGAAGTTTGTTTACCTCAGTTGGTAGTTTCCAAATATTTTGTTTCTTACTCTTATTTATGAATTTTACAACTGAATCACAATTGACCTTGTAAGTTTCAAAGGAGTGGATTTGAATTTAAAAGTGTTTCAGGTTTCTCTTGCTAGCCAATATACTGTTTGTAGGTTGGCAAAATCTATTTCAGAAAGAGATTAGTTTAAAACAAAAATACTGATGCATTGTGAAAACCCGAACTTTTGTTGTGTCTGTAGACTTCACTAGTCTTTAGTGAGTGTATTCTAACAATTTGCTAAACACAGTACCCAACTGTTTGCTTTCTTCTGTTTGCCCCAGGATCAAGGAGGCTTTGGAATTGCAATTAGTGAAGAAGACACAACTCATGGAATAGTTATTAAGAGCTTAACAGATCATGGCGCAGCAGCAAAGGTGTGAGAACATTTAAAACCCAAATGGGGAGTGAAAAATGTTTTTGGAGTGGAATCCACAGCTTATATTTTTTATTCTATGTTGTTTCCAGGATGGACGAATCAAAGTTGGAGATCAGATCCTGGCAGTGGACGATGAAATCGTTGTGGGATATCCAGTAGAAAAGGTGCTTCTGAAGTGTCAGGAATGTTGCAGAAATCACACCACTTAATTTAAGGAATGACTTAAGCGAGCCAGTGAAGTTTTTGTGACTATACCTTCATTTTCAAAGCTGGCTAAAGAACCAAAAGATCCACAGGCATTGTCTGGATAAGGAAACTACAGCATATTAAACTAAAGCCAGAATTTAAAGCTCGCTGATGTTTTACATTAATGCACTACATGAATCAGCTGCCTCTGCTACAAATGTGATTTCCCCCCCCATGATTCTGATCTAATGACTGAGAGGCACTTAGCTATGGGACAAAAGCCATGAACTGTCGTTCAATAATGACTATAAATACTACACTTTGAAAATATTAGAACCGGTAAGATGAATATGTGTAAATTTACATGGGTTTGGTGCATGATGTGGTAAATCACATCACGAGCTGTGCTTATACATGGCAAGTGTCTCTGATAATGACCTCATGACATTCTAAGCCTGGTATTTCAACCCTTTTGAGAAAACTACCTCTATTCCTAAATAGCAAGATTTATTTCTAACTTCTAGCTCTGCAAACTCAGTTTGGATTCTGTGATGAATCAAGGAGGGGATTTTTCTAGCATCTGCCTTGCTAACAAGAAAGCGATTCTTTAGACATAAGAAGATCACTTTCTGTTTGTTAAAGGGCAATTAGGAGAGCATCCATCTTACTCTCTGATTTGCTGGTATCACTGAAGCAGTAAATGATTAAGAGATAGTGAGGTTTTCTGCAGGGAATTCAGTAGGCTTTGGAAGAAGAATCACAGAAATTGAGTAAGTCATTTCTGGAAATACTTCTGATTCTACTGTCTCAGGAGGTTCTGGTGTCTTTTCTGCGGGATGACAATTAACTTTGAAGGTTTTTCAGTATCCCTTTAAACTAGTTTTTCCATTACATCCTAGCATCCCTCTCTCCTTCCCATAGTTCAGATAATACTTTCAGATTTTCCTTCCACTTGCACATCTAATGGTTAGGATGGCGGTAGCATGCTTATTTAAATCAGTAGATGTTTTGACATTGACTCCTGTGGGATCAGAATTGGGCTCTACCCAAGTATTAAAAGACAGTGCTTGTTTTTTTATTTTTCTAATAATTACTATAAACATAGTATTTTGTCCAGAGAAGCCATTGAAAGACTGTCATACCTCATCTGGTAGTTTGAAGTTTCATGTGAACTACTTGTTAACATTAGCCAGGTCTGGCCCAGAGTTAACTCTATTGCTGTTTCTTATAAAAAACATCAGTATATGCCCTTGTTTATTACCAAGAAAACCTGTAGGATTGTGACTTGTAGCTCCAGTTTTCAGAACAGTTCTTCTGCTTTACTTTTGTGTTACAGCTGAACTGTCCAGACATACACTTCACCAGATTTCTCTTTATCATTCAGTTTATCAGTCTCTTGAAGACATCCAAAACTATGGTGAGGCTTACAGTCAACTCAGCAGAGACAGATAGCCTGACTGCAGCACCAGCCCCTTCCAGCACTGTCCCAGCAGAGAAGAGAAATATACAGCCTCCAGCAACTGTGCTGTCTTCCAGCTCACCAGAACCAGAAGCAGTCAAAAGTAACGTTCTCCTTCTGCATCTGTCTTCACTAGGGTTGTGTCACAAAAATGAAGACTTTTAAACAATTTTTTTCTTTCTGTATGCACTCAGCTGGCTTCTGAGTTGCATTTTCTAGTGCTTTCAAATTACAGATCTATCTATACTAAGGAGTGAGGCTCCACACTAAAGACCTGCCTCATGTCTTTCTGCTGGCCTGTTGCAGAAGCAGAAGGATGGAGGGATTTCCTTCTCCCTTCTAAAGGCTGTACATGAAGATGCCGTGTATATTTACATTATGAGAATATATATTTACACTACAAAACTTGGTGCTCCCAAAAGCTGTGTCAGTGTCCAGATAAAAATTGGACTGGTGTAAAAAAGTTCTTTTTGAGGGACATTAAATACAATGATGTATATAAAACCTTTGACTTGACCATGTATTGCTGTAATTGTGAAATATCAATATATTTGATTCATAGCTAACATTTTTTTCTCATGGTACAGATCTGAATCTGAAATGGAAGTTTGAGTTAGATGGGCCTTGATCCATTGCCAAGGTGCAGGGCTGATATCATTGAATCCATGTATTTAATGTATGCTATCTATTTAGTTTCTCTCCAATCTACATTGTATAGTTGCTGATACAGATTTTAAAATTAAATTATTTCCTCAGTAGAATCTGTTGTGTACCGTAGCTTCTCTGGCAATCCAGACTGTGGTCCAGGTACTTGATGGTATAAATATGGCATAACTGTGATTAAAACTACAGAGTAGTACTTATCTGAGGGGATGGGAGAGGTGGCAGCCTCATTTTCTGAAGGATATTTAATTGTTGTTTTAGACATAAGCCGATCTTCAACTCCAGCCACATTAGCCTCTGACCCAGCCACTTGTCCCATCATTCCTGGATGCGAAACAACCATTGATATCTCCAAGGGGCGGACTGGTCTTGGTCTGAGCATTGTTGGAGGAGCAGACACCTTACTGGTTGGTTGGAAAAAATACATGTCACTCAAGTGAAGTAACAATAATGAGTGAATGTCTGATAGAAGAGAGTTTTTCTTCATTTATTTCTGTAGCATTTATAGAAACATACTAGTGATACCAGTTCAGGGAGGGGAGAAAAAAATTAAAGATCACTTTTAAAAAACTGAAAGTATACATACACTCCTTAAGTATTTTGGTAATTTGTTCATTATACATGTGATTTGTTTTCTTTATCACTGGTGGATTATAATAGAAATTTTCGGTTGCTCTTGGTTCACAATAGGGGCATGTTCTTTCAACATGCAATTTATTTTTTTTTTATTTATCCACAGGGGGCAATCATTATCCATGAGGTATACGAAGAAGGAGCAGCATCTAAAGATGGGAGACTGTGGGCTGGGGATCAGATACTAGAGGTGGTTTCTTTGGTCTCTTTTATTGTCATTTGCTAGCTTGGCATCTTCTGTTTGTCTGCTGGAAGGTCCTGCACATTTTGTCATTGTATTCTTTCATTGTAGGTGAACGGCATTGACCTCAGGAATGCCACACATGATGAAGCGATAAATGTCCTTCGACAGACTCCCCAAAAAGTTCGTCTGACAGTGTACAGAGATGAGGCCCAGTACAAGGAGGAAGACATGTATGATGTACTCAATATAGAGCTCCAAAAGAAGCCTGGCAAAGGCCTTGGGCTGAGTATTGTTGGGAAAAGGTATGAATTTGCCTGGAGAGTCAATGTCTGGTACTTGCTGGACATGCTTGTGTTTCTGCTGGGTTCTGGTGCTCAGATCCTGTAGGCTTGAAGGCTGTACATGTCATTTTTGATGCCTAAGCTAATCAGCCATTGCTAGAGGACCTAGCCCAAAAGTACTCAACAGATACACTAGACAATGTTTATTGTGTTCCCGATAGCAAGCCATAAAGATGACCCTCAGACAATACAGTAATGCAAAGTCTGTGTGTGTATTTGCAGAAATGATACGGGGGTGTTTGTGTCAGATATTGTCAAAGGAGGAATAGCAGACACAGATGGGAGATTGATGCAAGGAGACCAGATATTGACAGTGAATGGAGAAGATGTTCGAAATGCTAACCAGGAGGCTGTTGCAGCTTTGCTAAAGGTATTGGGGAAATTAAAAAGTAGATAAAAATGAAAAAAATGAGGTTTAAGAATTTTTGAAGGCTTTAGTTTTATTCAGACTGTGTTCAAACTGTTATTGTGATGCCAGTGAGAATGAACTGCGAAGCTTCCTGAAGTCCAGAGCATTCAGGTTTTTATACTACACCTGATGAACTTTGGAGTAGTGGTGGTGCAGAGTGCCATATGTTTATAATAAGGGCAGTAGAAGACTGTTGCCTGGAACAACCTAAAATTTAAGACTGTATTTTCTGCAATGAACTGGTAGCTGGTTAACTATCTCACATGTTTAGAAAGATACGCAGAACTGACTTTAGATGATGAAGAACTCATCAGAGAGGTTGTGCCAAAAAGTGATTACCTTCATAGTTGATAATGTTAGTCTTTTTTTTTTTCTATGTCTAGTACCAACTTATATCCATTAAATACTATAATGCATTTTCCAGCGACCAAGGCATCTAGTATAAGAAAGATAATTGAAGTAAACTCCTGTCTGCAGCTCTCTGAAACAGAATTTCTGTTCTTAATAAATTTTGTACTTCTGATGTCCTCCTTGTATTTCCAAATCAGCATCAACTCAGATATGCAGCATTTCCTGTGGTCTGGCAGGAAGTCCAGCTGGTAAGCCAGCTTGTGTTTCCCATCCAGGATTTGTTACATTCCTGTTGCATGGTAAGGTTTCCATTGAGTTGGCACTTTCCAGTGGAAAGCCATTCCCATGGAAAAAAATGTAGCAGCCACTACTCATAGCTAATTGCTGGATACCTAGACATATGATCATGCTTCTTTCCACTCACTTTCAAAGGTGTATTTTTCCAGGTCTTGAACAGTTGCTTTGGTGGTTGGTTGCTTGGTTGTTTTTTTCTGAGGGAGAGGGACATGAGGTGTGGAGACCAGGGTTAGAAAGGGAAGGTGGAAGCACTTTTTCTGTATTTTTAGCATATGCCCCTAAGTGATAATGACAGAATTGGATCTGTGTTCTGGCAGTGAACTCGTTAATGTGCACTTCTGAGGTAACAGTACTTCTGCATTCTTACCTGATACTTTAAGTACAGTGCATTTCTTCTCTGTAGGCTGCACTTTACAACTCCTCTAAATTAAAATGCCATTTTATGTGGAAAGTTTCTTTCAGTTTGGCAAGAATTTTGGTGCATCTAATTGAAGATTCTTAGTTCCCACTTGTCATTCATATATTGATGTTTTAAATACTTCATCCCACTCAGTAGCACTTGTAATGAAATATCCTAGCCCTGAGAAATGAGGCTTTCAAAATTCCTCAGATATGTTATTGTTAACGATTATGTTTTGTTCACACGGTAGAAATGGAGTGACGCACAATCACTCACATGTAGACAGTCACCGTTTTTAGTTGTTGTCAGTTGTGTTTTCATTCACATGAGCAGGATTTAGGAGTGAACTGCCTTAGACTGCTTGAAATATATTTTGCTAGAAAATTATATGTAATCTTCAGAAAATCGTAATGTATCTTAAGTAGTGTAAACCAGTAGAACATGTTGTCAGGCCTCTTCTTG
The DNA here is from genome assembly GCA_013396935.1 of Baryphthengus martii. Classification (NCBI taxonomy): domain Eukaryota; kingdom Metazoa; phylum Chordata; class Aves; order Coraciiformes; family Momotidae; genus Baryphthengus; species Baryphthengus martii. The sequence continues at coordinate 10,306 of VWZK01008648.1, read as the reverse complement.
CAATGTTTCTTTTTAAGTATCCCTATAACATGTGAAAAGCTGACCATTTTTTTCCCTTTGTTTGACTTAAGGACTTTGAGGAGGAGAGAGAAAGCTGTAATAAAACCAAATGTGAATAAATTTATTCACAAGTTCAGTTGGAAAGTATTACCTCCCACTTTCACACATTTTAATTTTTCTATCTCCTTTGTGGGTTTGCATTTTATGTGAGGATGTGGTAATTTTAGGTACATAAATTAATTCCTCCATTTTCCATTTTGGATAACTTGTCCATATGATTTAATACAAGTCAATTTATACAAGTGGGAAAGATGGTTTTACCTGAGCTTTAATCAAATCTGTCTCAGGATACAGAGAAGTCAACATTATTTAAAAAATAAAAAACAATTTAGTATGTCATAGTTTCTAAATATTTGATTTCTTGTGAGATGTGCATTTATAAATACCTGAGATTAGAATTAAAAGCTTAAGGAGTAATGGAAGGATTTTCCAATGTGCAAACAGTCCATATCACCCAGCTTCCTGTTTGGAGTCAGACGCAGAAGGGTCACTTAACATCTACAGAGAGATGTTTGGGAAACTTCCTGTGCAGAATCTCTTAACTTATGTTGTTGTGGATCCAGAATAATAAATAATTTCAAGAGCAGGGGAGGGATGGCTAGCTACCTGTCTAAGTACCATGTTCTCAGAAACAGTGGTTATTACTTTGAGATGTTAGACTATTTTTAGTGCTTCCTGTGAAAACAGTCAATTTCACTATCGTTTGAGAAATGCTGTCTTGGAAATACTTGTTGACATTGCAGTTGAGAAGCCAAGGATATTCCCTCTTAAGTGATGTGTAATTGAGTTAAGTCTTACTGTGTAATTTTCACATCTCTATTGTAATACTAGTTAATCCAAAGAGTACCTGCTCAGTATTGGATAATGTGGTGTGTGTACTTTGTATGGCTCTGATCCTCCTATGAGCTCTGTCTTCTCAGTGCTCATCCCAGGGTTGTTAGCCTGTTGTTTTTCCTTCTGTCCGTGTTTTTTTCTTCTTCCACCATGTAGTAGGTAACTTAAATATTGTCATAGGCTTTAATGTTGTAGACAAAAGAGATGTATTATAAATGACTGGTTCTTTAGTGTTCCTTAGGTACGGTAAGACTAGAGGTTGGAAGAATAAAAGCTGGTCCATTCCACTCTGAGAGGAGAACATCCCAGAGCAGCCAGGTGAGTAACTGTAACTATAAATTTGGAAGAAGTAACCGTTACTATTAATTTGGAAGAAGTAACCGTTAAATACTGAAAGCAAATAAAAAGAATTGGTTTTATGATGACAGTTATTTTCCACGTATGTGATTCAAGATGAGGAAGAGTAGTTTTTATCTACTTTGCAGCTTTTTGGTATCCATTCTGCATGTCCATTGTGTTTCCATTGTATCTGCTAAAGACATGATCCAGCCAAAAAATGTAACCCAGAAATGACTTTTCTGTATTGCCTAGTCTGGATTTTGTGACTTCAACCTGGGAATCAAGAGAGAGCTCATCAATACCAGAAATTAGTGTGGACTTTGTGCCTCCTTCTTACTTTAGGAGTGCTTGACATGCAGTGGAGCATTGCTTCAGTAAACTCAGTGTATATCTTCACTCCTTGCATATTCTTACCATAACCTTGGTCATCAGAAGCAGGAAATCTCAACTGCTCCCATCAGTCTACAATCCAGTTTATTTTATTGTTGGTCTAGTAGTGGAGGGTTATAAACTTGCATCAAGTTCTGTATTTGAATGCATCTTTCATGTGGTAGCAGTGCACATCGTGATTCTGTCAATAGGAACTATATTTCTGAGAGCTCACAAATTACCTTAAAACTTTCTCTGGTTATAAACTTGGTATGCAGATAATCAAGTACAGAAGATAAATATTTTTAAGACAAATAGCTATTAAACAGTTTCAAGTAAGCAGGTTAAGACTGAATAAGACTGACATGTTAGGCTGTCTTCAGAATGGGTAATACCAACTGATGAAAACATTCAGGCTCTGAGCTGTCTTAATAGTTGTTAAGTAAGAAAAAGCTCACAGTGTTGAATGTTTTGAGGAGTCTGTAGCCATCAACAAACTAGTTTTTATTAGGAGCACTGTTCCTTTACATTGCTCTGCGGTATAGTGAAAATCTTTGTGGAAGTGGTGCAGGTGAAGCTGAGTGGAGAGCCTAGTCTTAGTTTTAGCTGATGCAGTGGCTGAACATGAGAGTACACATGAGGGTGTATAAAGGTCTGCCTGTTGTATTCTGTCCCTGCCTTGATAATCATGGCTAACTTCTGCACCAGGAGATCTCTAGGAGATGATAGAAGGTGCAAATACAAGGGCATAGACTGGCCCTCAGAAGCAGCACTTCAGAGCGTTGTGTGGGATTGTAGACATGCAATCTCTGCTGTCTAATGATATTTCAGATAAGGAGTCCTCTAGAGTGACCTGGAGATAGGTGTCAGCTTTAACTGTGCACAGAAAAAAGTAAAGTACAGCAAAATCTGTGGAATACAGTGGGTTGCAGGTTTAGTTTTATCTGTTGGGTGTCTGAAGCTGCTCTCTAATCCCACTCTAACACTGTATTTAGGTCAGTGAAGGAAGTGGCAGTCTGTCATCATTCAGTTTCCTGGTTTCAGGGTCCAGTGCACCTGAAGTCTTTGAAAGTGGTCTAAAGAAGAATACCAGTAAGATTTCTTTGGTGTTTTCAGTATTTTATACATGTGAACCGGTAACTAAAATCTTTCACTTTCTGTAATAGGTTATAGCCCTGAAAGTGATTCCTTGGTCATTCAAACACTGCAGGGGTGGTTATTTTACAGTGCGTCATATATATCTTTGAATAGCTTTTTATTAAAGAAACCCACAGCTTGTTATTCCAGTAGTTTAGGTAGTTAGAATCTAATTTGAGACATAATTTTCTATTTGATCTAAATTTTGTCTCATTCACAGAAATGCAAATAATGTGTAGTTAAATAGGTGTGAAATAGCTGCCTTGTGCTTAAATTTAGAACAAAGTTACTTCTGACTAAAGTATTGCTAGCAAATAATAGCTGTTTTTCTGTTCTATTTGACCATGCGTAGAAGTCTTATTCCAGAAGTTACTTAAATTGAGAGAATGAATTACTTCTTCACCTGTTCCAGCAGTATTTGAATCCTACTAATTTAAAGAAAACTTCTTTTACAAACTGCTTAAAACTGCTGTCTGTATCAAAGCAGCAGAAAATTAGAGTCATCATACTGGCTTGGATAATTTCAGGACCATTTTCTTAAACACACTGATTTAACTTGTTTTTTTTTAATTCACTTGGCAGCAGCTTCAGAAATACAGGGACTAAGAACAGTTGAAATAAAAAAGGTAAGTTAAAACATATAGTGGTATATATCAGGAACAGGTTTTGTAGATGCTGTCAATAGGAATGTTTTCAGAAAGTGCGAAGTCTGGCCTTAATCATTTTGAGAGAGGAATTGGTGTAGCAATAGCTAGTAAGTTTGTCTAACGTTTCTATATGATCTCTACTACCTATATTTTTATTAAAATCAGTGTGATTCATGATATAAAATTTGTGACTTGTTTTGAAAACAAAAGGAGGAAGGGTTAGTAAGAGATGAAGGGATCTGGTTTTACTGTTGCCAGATTGAGTCAGATCCAGACTCTGTTCTAGTGAAGTCAGTGGAACTGTACCAAAGTTTCAAGCCCATTGTTTGATATTTCATAATTTTCTTCACACATTTTTCGTGGGTAAGCTCTTACATGACAGCTGCCAGATTTTCAACTGTGAAATACAGTCAACTTTCTTATTTACAGGAGCGTTAGGTCTGACTCACAGACTGCTTCTGATTGTCCATAATATTTATATTTATTTGGCTTTGCCCGGCTTCTAGTTCTGTTGTTAATTCTGACTGTATTTAGCCATTCTCTTTTTACAGTAGAATCTGAAAACACTAGTTTACAATAGCAGTTTTTGCGGTTACGTAGTAGGATGCTGTATGGTGCTCTTTAGTAGCTAGTTTTGTTCTTCAACAATAGGACACTAGGGGGAGCATAAGGATTGATTCTTGTCTTCAGGAGGTTCATAATAGGAGATTGATATAATGTTAAGGACGAGTAATCCCATCTGTGCTGTTTTCCTTGCCCAGACTTTCTATTCTGACATTAAGGGTCTGATGCTAAGTTCTGTAAGTATTTACTTTGGTTAAGAGAAAGCATACAACTAAGTGAGCAAATTGTCATCTACTACAGATGGGAAGAAACCTATATTGTGCTTTCTGCACTGTCTCAAAATGATGCGAAGTGTATTAGTTTAAAAAAATAGCTTGAGACATAGGAATTCTGATTTTCATAGGATAGGGGGTTTAGTAATTTTTTGAGATAAGCCTACAGTTCTCTGTATGTGTTTTTCTTTCCAGAAAAATCTAATCTTTTTTTCATGATCTATAACAGGGCCCTGCCGATTCATTAGGAGTGAGCATTGCTGGAGGTGTAGGAAGTCCTCTTGGAGATGTTCCCATATTTATTGCTATGATGCATCCAAATGGAGTTGCAGCTCAGACTCAGAAACTCAGAGTAAGCTAATAGTCAAGAAGGTTGTAAAGATTGCATGGGTCATGCACAGTAGTTCCTCTAGGCAGACAATAATCTAGTGGTTTAATGATAACAGTCATAAGTGCTTTTGGCTGTGACCAGAATTTTTGCTGTTTGGATTGATGAAGCAGTAAATCACAGTGGTAAAAGGTAATTGCTGAAAGATACTAACTTTAGGAAGGAGATCCTAAACCGCTCTTGGATCACAGAGCTTGTCAGCCTATGAAAATTAAAAGTAGGAGTAGTTCAGAATGATGAATTCTCCCTCCCTTCTCATCTCTCCACTGATGAGCAGGGTGGTCATTCCTGCAACTGTTTGTGTGCAGTCTGTTTATCTCTATTTTCTATGCTTATCTGTCTTGGGATAGAGATAATACTACTTAGATTCTGAGTTAAAAGGCGGTCTTATCCGATACAGCACTTACATGTGCACTGTATACAGTCTGTACCAGAGGTGGTTGGATTTGACTCACGCTCTTTGGAAAACGGACAGTGTTATTTCAGGATGGATTCAAATTTATAATCTCTGATGATAATTTACTACCTCCGTCTGTCTTCAAGTGACATGCAAAATGCATCATTTTTTTTGCGTGCTCTATATTTCCAGAGTATTAGGATCAATTCTGTAAAGCATCATTATTTTTTTTTCCACTGAATACTCTAAACCGATATATTTTGCTAATTGGGATGTTGAGTTTCTGCCTTTGTATTGGGTCATTATGTAGTTCAAAGATGATTTCTCTTCAATAGAAAACGTACCATGAACACTTGCTAATTTCTTTCTTCCCGCCCTCTATCACTGATAAAATCTGGCTAAATGTAAAAACATAGATCTGCTATTGTTGAAAGAAAGTGACAAATAAATGTATGTAACTTACTATTAGTTAGATTTTCTACATTATCTTCTTCAGGTTGGGGACAGGATTGTTAGCATCTGTGGAACGTCTACTGAGGGCATGACTCACTCCCAAGCTGTTAGTCTCTTAAAAAATACTTCAGGCACTATTGAGTTGCAGGTAAAAAATCTTCAATGACATTTGCAATATTTTCTGAATGCTATTTTGCAAGCTGCTACAATGAATTATTTTGGTCATTCTCATTTTGCTGGTTTATGAACTTGGTTCCTAGGTTGTAGCTGGAGGAGAAGTCAGCGTCATAACTGGTCCGCAGCAGGATCCACCTACATCCAGTCTTTCATTTGCAGGACTAACTTCGACCAGCATTTTTCAGGATGATTTAGGGTCAGTAACTATAGAATATACAATATGCGTATCTTGTTATTGTAGGTGGAGTTCAACCTAAAAAGCATAGAAATTATAGGAAATAATGGATGAATTATTTGATTTAATGGGAACTTACACATTTGACATAAGTGGAACTTGTAGGCTGTAGGTCTTCCTCTGCATTTTTCATATGATTTGCTGTGCTACTATATTTTGCCCCTCTATAGAATTACAGTGCAATTTGATTTCTTCTCTGTAAATATAGCCACGTTTGTTTCACTGAGTCTTGGTAGCTGGGATTAATTGACACACCCAAAATGTTTTCCTCAGACTTAAACAGCAAGGCCCTTTCCACAGCTCTACCTGTGTTTCCGTAATGTGCGTTTTAGTACAGGGCTATCAGGAGCATCAAACTTTCCTGCTATACAAGGTGTACTGCTTCTGGTATACTGCAAGGTTCAGCTATGTTAACAAGTTTTGCTGCAGACTCTGTCATAAATCTAGGAACAGGGAAGGAAAGCATTGGGTTCTTTAGCCACACAGAGCTACTCTGACAGGTAGGACTTGGAAATTTCTTAGAATCAAAATATATATGGGGAAATACACCTACAGTTGATCTGAGTAAATGCATGCATGCAAATACACAGTCATATATTAGAGGAGGAGGGAAGCAATTAACCTTACAATATAAATATTTGGGCTATTTTTAGACATCTTTTAGGAGGCATGATTGGTTACAGGATTTTTAAAGTAGAGGTTTATTATGGAGATTTGAGATACTGGTATTGCATCTCTGCTTTGCTGGTAAGCACTATTAGTGTGACATTGTACCTGTAGCTATCCCCTGAGATGGGTGGAATAGGTACTCAAAATAGCTACCTTTAAGTAATAATGAGGGCATTAGATAATTACAGTGTTTTACATGAACTAAAATAGCCATTTCTTTGTAATAAAAGCATTTGTAGTTATAATGGAAAGGAAAATGTATTGCTTAGCTTGAAAGGAAAAGTGTTTTTTGTTGAATATTCTACATGTTAAGTCATAAGTCCAGACAACATTGCAGCGCTGTTTTTCCTTTTCTTAGACCTCCTCAGTACAAGACCATTACTCTGGATAGAGGACCAGATGGCCTAGGCTTTAGCATTGTGGGTGGTTATGGCAGTCCCCATGGAGACTTGCCCATTTATGTGAAGACAGTGTTTGCAAAGGTAAGTGTGAATTTGTTCAGTCAATCCATTTATTAGTTAGTGCACAGAAGCATCTTAAATCATGGCCTGAGTTTGAAGCCAGAGGATTGTGACAGGTTTTCAGTTTTTCTTCCTTAATGAAAGTTCTGGTCAAAATACGCTTGCAGCATTTGAAGGCTGTAGTTTTAGAAAGATTAAAAATCTCTAAATGTGTGATTCTGCATATGGCCGGGGCTCCTTCAACTCGCAAGACTGGAATTGTGAACATACTTAGAAAAATAGCCCACTTGCCATATATTTAGAGTCTTATTTTCTTCAGGCAGTAGAAAGAACTGTTTTATTTAATTTGATGGAGAGTTTGAAGAGTAGACTAAGGCATAATAGTTGAACTCAGTCTGGACTTCTGGAGAAGTTCAGGTAGTGACCTGGATTTGATGCTTTGTACTGCCCTAGGAAACAGCCCCAAGTCAGAGAAAACTGCAATTAAGAATCCCAAACTTTTATGGTAAATCGAAGTACAGAGGTTGGTTTTGATTGATGAATTTCTTACATCATGCTGAAAACTTATTCAAGTCTTGAAAATTTTATTTCCGTGATAGTAGAGTTTAAATGTCATACTAGCTGGATGAACAGGATTGAGGAAATATAAAAATCCTGTGGATCCAATTTCTAGATGTTGTGAAACTTGGGCAGGGCATGCTGCGGCATGAGCAAGCTGTACAACAGTTGACTGTATCTGAATCATTAAAAATCAGAAAAGTTCTGAAGGGTTTTGTGCATCGAGCCTATCTTACTCAGACCGTAAGGACAGTGTGGCAGGGATTAAAACAAATGCATGAGTCTGTAGTTACATGTTGTATTGTTTCAGGGTGCAGCAGCAGAAGATGGACGCCTGAAGAGGGGGGATCAAATCATTGCTGTGAATGGGCAGAGTTTAGAAGGAGTGACCCATGAGGAAGCGGTTGCTATTCTGAAAAGGACAAAAGGAACAGTCACTTTGACTGTTTTGTCATGAACTGGCTGCCCAAAGGAATAGGGTCAATAAGACTGTGTTATTTACATTCCACGTAGCGAAGGGAATGGAAATGTTTATATAGCCTTCTTGCTCTTACAGTTTCACAGGACTGTGTTACAACACTGAAGGAAAATAACGTTTAACCATATTTTTGTATACAATAGAAGTATTTCTTTTACTGTCAAACCATGGGGATAGATTCATGTCAACTATTAAAAGACATGAATATTTTTGCTCTTAGTATTATAATGAATGCTTGTAAACCACAAAAAAAAAAAAAAAAAAAAAAAAAAAGGAATGTTTGCATTCATAAGCACACCACAAAACTGGAATGTTTTGCTAAGATGCTTTGGATATTGGAAATACGTTGGAAAAAATGATAAAGTCACCAAATGAACAAGGGGGTGGCACTGGCAGCAGTAGTCAAAAAACAGAAATAAGATTATTCAAGAAATAAAGTGTTAACAAAATACAGAACTTTGGGAAAAGAAGGTAAAGCATGTGATCTGGAGGCAGATGATTAATGGACTTAGATTTTTATTTGTATTATTTCACATTACCCAAGTAGAAGGAGCTGGGTGGGTGATTTGGATGGGGATTTTTGCATGTATATTTGTGTGTTTAAATTTTCTAAGTCATGGTGTATCCAAAACCAGAAAACTCTGTTTTAGTTTGGCTTAGACTTGAGAGTTTAAGGGTTGGGTTTTTTTGAGGAAGGGGATGCGTGTGTATGTTTATGTGCCTGTTAGTTTTGAAAGGAGAAAGAAGACTTATACTCAGGACTGAAAAAACAGTTTGCTAGTAGAACCTACTCCACGTGAATGAGAGTACCCAGCAACAGCAGTATTAGAAGAACTAGAATTTCTTATATAATAATAGTGTTTTCTAGCCTCTGTGGATGTGAGAGCAGCCTTCCCAATATGAAACGTGTGTAAGCAAAGGTTGTCCTCTACCAACATGCAAGATTAACTACAGGCTCGGTGCAGACGTCTGTGCGAGCTGCTTGAATTAGAGCCACAAACAAACCACTCAGGGCAGATTTGCCTACTGCAGACAAAGACTTGTGGATATTGGTTAAAGCAAGGTGGAAGAAGTTGATGTTATGATATTGCTGCCATTATAAGTAGCAGCAAAGGTAGAATACTCCTTGACCTAAGGAGGCCTAAAACCAGGCGTTGAGTGTGGGTAAGAGGCTGAAAATCACTCCTAGTGGAGGTGAGTAGTAAGAGCAGTTTTTCTGCATCAGCAGTAATCAGAGGAGGAGATTTGAAGTCCACAAATACTGTTTTGGAGTTACTAGTTTCAGAGGTACAAATACAAGACACTGTCTATTAAGTACGATGCAACCGTGGAGCTCTTCTTTGGGAAGTAGGGTGGTCAATAAATTTATCAGTATCCTCAGTTTCCTAAGCTAAAGTCCTCACCAAAACTTTATCCAAAACCTGCACTCACTGAAACCCTTAGCTGATTGTAGCTTGCCTTTGCCTCTGCTCCTTCACACTAGCTCTTAGGAATTTGGCAGAAAAAGCACACTTTGCCCATGATTTACCCTCTAGCAGAAAAATTTTGCCAGATCTTTTGAGGGAGAAAGTTACCTAGTTAATTAATATGCTAATTAGAAGCAAGACCCTTTGTGTTAATTAGGGGAAAAAAAAAAATTATAGCAAGGAGGCCACTATGTCGTTTGTCACTTAAGAGAATTCTGAACTTAAAGTGAAGGCAACGGTTAGGCCATGATTATGGGAAGATACAAAAGACTAGCATTTGTTTTAGTGAAACACAAGTGTCTGTGAAATAGTATTAACAAATTGATAGCTGTGTCTGAGTGAATTAGCAAAAAAACCCTCTCTTTTTGTCCCTAACTATTTTAGAAGTTACACTGTGATAGAGTAAGGCGAAAGAAAAGAGAATGTACTGTTACTGGATGCTGTTGTTACTCAATTGCTCTTCTATACCTATTCCTCGGTTAGAGTGTGAAATGCCTACATATATTAGCATATGTAAAGTCACTTTAAATAGTATCTATATTTGTAACAGAAGTAGTGTACAGCTATTTTGTTACTGCTGTTGTATCTAAATGGAGGATCTAAGTGAATAAATTCCAGACTGGTAATGAAGAAATAATGTTGCAGGTATGTTTCTGGTTGCTTTACAATGGCATGCTTGCGTTGTTCATTCTATTGTGAAAGATTAATTCAAAACAATTTAATAAATAATAATAATAATAAAAAAGATTTTACTCTCTATGTGAACTTTAAAGCGTCTGCTAAAAATTCCTTTATTTAAATT
>VWZK01008640.1:89447-102557 GCA_013396935.1 Baryphthengus martii | reverse complement strand
GTGCCCCCGGAGCAGGCGGCTCACGTCGGGGACGACTACGCCCGGGACTACCAGGCGGCCCGGGCCGTGGGCATGCACAGCTTCCTGCTGCGGGCCGCCGGGCAGGGTGAGAGGCCGGAGGTGCCCCCCGAGCACGTCCTGCCCACGCTCGGCCACCTCCTGGCTCTTATTGAGAAGGGGTAGGCCCGTTCCGGAGCAAGACCAGCACTGCTGCGGAGCCGTGAACCGGTCCTGTCGTGGGATTTCTTGCTGCCGGTTGGGCAGGGAGAAGCAGCGAGCGCTTCTGAGCGCAGGGAGCAGGGCTGCCCACGGAGCAGGAGGGGTGGGAACGCAATAAAATGTTATCTTGATGCTCAGTGTCGCTGCTGATGTCTTTCATACCTCTACGCTGTGGACACCACAGGGTCAGTGGTGGCATCTTGACAGAATCACAGGATGCCAGGGGTTGGAAGGGACCTCGAAAGATAATCCAGTCCAACCTCCCTGCCAGAGCAGGATCACCGAGAGCAGGTCACACAGGAACATGTCCAGATGGGTGTTGAATGTCTCCAGAGAAGGAGACTCCACGACCTCTCTGGGCAGCCTGTTCCAGGCTCTGTCACCCTTGCCATGAAAAAGTTTTTCCTTATGTTGGACCTGGAACCTCCTCTGCTCCAGTTTGCACCCAGTACTGCTTGTCCTGTCATTGGCCGTCCTTGAGAAGATCCTGGCTCCATCCTCCTGACACTGCCCTTTCCATATTTATAAACATTCCTGAGGTCACCCCTCAGTCTCCTCTTCTCCAAGCTAAAGAGACCCAGCTCCTCAGCCTTTCCTCAGAAGGGAGATCTTCCCCCTCACAGAGCCAGGGACCAGTCCGAGCTGTGCTCCCGGAGGCTCACTCTGGCAGGAGGGGTGGAGGCTGACACAGGTTCATCCCTTCTCTCAGCAGCCCTCTGTGTGAGCACAAGAGCAGCACCAGGCTTGGTCCCAGCCCAGGGAAGCCCTGCCCAGGCTGAGCACCAGGAGACCCACACACAGGCCCCGCTCTCCTCGGTGCCCCCCGGGTTTGCCAGCTCACCAGCGTCCCCCTCTTCCTGACAGCGGTGGCCAGGAGGCAGCTGCAGAGCTGCTGGGGGCAAACCTGTCTGGAGTTGGGCAGTTTCACTTCATCTGCTGCCAATTAACAAACGCTACTGATTTGAGTATTGCAAAATAAAGGTGGTAAATTTTAAGCAGTTAGAGAACACCTTGCCCTGGCTCAGCTTCAGTCTCACACCTCTCCTTCCTCCCTGCCCGACATCAGCTCCCCGCATTTTTGCCATTTAGGTTGGAAGAGACCTTTCAAATCATTGAGTCCAACCTTTCCCCCATCCCTGCCAGGGCACCACTGAGCCCTGTCCCTCAGCACCACATCTTCACGGCTTGGAAACGCCTCCAGGGACCACGGGGACTTCACCCCTGCCCTGGGCAGCCTGGGCCAGGCCTGGACAACCCTGGAGGGGAAGAAATTGTTCCTCAGCTCCAACCTAAACCTCCCCTGGCGCAACCTGAGGCCATTTCCACGTCACCCTCCCCATGGTGAGGCGAGGAGCAGCTCAGGTTAGGTTTCCTCCTGCTGCTCCTTGCTTCTTACTCCTCTGCTCCCACTTGGCCTCCTCCATGGGCCGCAGCCCCTCTGGGGTGCCTCTGCCCTGGTGTGGATCCCCCACGGGTGACAGCCTCTGCCCTGCCCCTGCTCTGGCACAGGGGGCTCATCCCCAAAGTGTGCCTCCAGCTGTGTCCCAACATCTCCATGTGCCTCCTCCCCGCCATTTCTGGCTGGAAGGCTGCCCTTGGTGGGAGAGGCACAAAACGGTTGACCTGAGAGCGGCCGGCAGAGCCAGGTGTTGCCCAGAGCCCTTGCCCCAGCAGGCACAGGGTGGGAGTCACCTCCAGGAGCAGAGGAAAGCGGCTGTAAAACACGCGAAGACCAGGGGCAGTCTGAAGGCAGGTCTTGTCTGAACAGCACCGCACACGAGCCACCAGCTCCCGCCCCCCCACGGTACCGTACAGCGGATCTACGGTCACTGCACGTGCAGCGAGGCTCCGCTCACTGCGGAAGCGAGATGCTCTCGTGCGCCACGGCGAAGACGGGATAGAGGGGCTCCGAGAAGGTCTCCCTGTGGGAGAAGAGGATGGTGCAGGAATCGGGGTCATAGAAGAGCACCTCGCCTCCTGCAAAGTCAACCAGCACCCCGATCTCGGCCGGGGACCTGATCAGCTCCACCCTCTGGGGGTGGCCGGCGTGCAGGAACCGGAACTCCTTGTCGTAGCGCGAGAAGACCCAGGAGGCGGCGTTGAAGCCCAGACGGGCTTCGTTGGCAGACCCCTTCCTCGGCAGGGAGCCGTAGCAAACCCCCAGCTTGTAGGCGCAGCTCTTCTCCACGCTGACCTTCCACGCGCACACTCCCGAGCGGAAAGCCGCCGTGGCCAAAGCGTTGGGCCAGCGGTCAAATCGCTCGGGGCAGGCCGAGTCCACCTTTGCTTTCTTGGGGCTGAAGGTCAAGGTTTTCTTGTCTTCTGACAGGCTGAGGTTGGGGCTGACAGTTTTCTCATCGATGTGGATCTCCTGTGAACCTGCAAGAGAAGCCACGCTGTGAGCGCCGGCTCGGTGACCCTACCTGAACTGCCCAAAGAAGTCACGAGCACCAGAGAGCCAGCCTGTTCCCCTGGGGTGACACGGGGTTTGGGGCTCGGGCTGGGGTCCAGCACAGCAGCTCCCCACAGCCTCGCCTCTCAGCCTGGGCCAGGACAAAGCAGGGGCTCAGTAAAGCCCAGACTTCACCAGATACCTCCCGCCTTGCTCTACACATCCTGCAGAGTCAGAGAAGATGCTGCTCATCTTACCCTGATCCTGGCCCCAAACCCCACAAAACAGAAGTCAGCTGGTTTGCTTCTCCCCTCTACTCTGCTCTGGTGAGACCCCACCTGGAGCACTGTGTCCAGCTCTGGGGCTCCCAGAATAAGACACACACAGACCTGTTGGAGCAGGGCCAGAGGAGCCCCAGCAACGCTGGGAGGGCTGGAACCCTCTGCTGGGAGGCCAGGCTGGGAGAGTTGGGCTTGTGCAGCCTGGAGAAGAGAGGGCTCCAAGGAGACCTTATTGCAGCCTTTTAGTACTTAAAGGGACCTGCCAGAAAGATGGGGAGGGACCTTATCAGGGAGTGTAGTGATAGGACAAGGGGTGGTGGTTTTAGACAAAAAGAAGAGAAATTTGGATTAGATATTAGGAAGAAATTCTTCACTGTGAGGGTGGTGAGACCCTGGCACAGGTTGCCCAGAGAAGCTGCAGATGCCCACTCCCTGGAAGTGCTGAAGGCCAGGTTGGACATGACTTTGAGCAACTTGCTCTCGTGGGAGATGTCCCTGCCCATGGCAGGGGCTTTGGAACGAGATCATCTTTAAGGTCCTTTGAGGTGACTTTTGGGAGACACCCAAACCTCAGCCCTCAGCCCTTCCCACCCTCACTGTGCACTGTGGGCGATCAGGACTCAACTTCTTCTCCCCCAGCCAGGGCGAGTCAAGAGCCTGTACAAGGACTCGGGGGCTGTTTGCAGAAAACCAGCAAAGCTGGTAATACTGGAATGAGGAGGAAGTGAGGGCTGGGCAGGGGAAATCTCTCTCCTCCTGTAATGCCCGAGGCACTAATCATCCCACCCTGATGCGCTGGAAGCAGTGGTGGGAGGTGGCACCGGGCAGTAGAGACACGGCCGTGATTGGATTTGGGTTTGCTGTGAATTAAGGGGCTGCCCTCGTGCCACAGCAAACACCCAGCGAGCTGCAGCCCAGGCTGAGCCGGGCTGGCCAGAGGACACCAGCACCCACTGCTCCACGCACCCGGGTTTCCCTCGCTCTGTAAACTCCCTGAGCGAAGAGACCAGGCCGATGCCCACCAGCTGACCCACCCGCTCCCAGGGACACCAAGTGGGTACCTGCGGGTGCCCCTCCTCGCCCTGCCCTGCCCACCCCCACCCTCCCTTCTTTCATTTTAGGTCTTAAACCGCCACAGAAACAAGGCTGGAGCAGGCGAGTCACCTGCTCTCCCAGCCCCACTGCCAGGACGAGAGCTCTGCTGTGGGTCATGGTCCCTGCTCCAGCCATTCCACAGAATCACAGAATCATAGAATCCCAGGTTGGAAGGAACCTCAAGGATCATCTGGTCCAAGCTCTCTCGGCCAAAGAATAGTCCAGATAAGCTGGCCAGCCAAATCTTAACTGTGTCCAGTGTTGAGGACTCTGCCACTTCCCTGGGGAGATTATTCCAATGGCTGATTGTCCTTGTGAAAAGTTTTCCTCTAGTGTCCAACTGGAATCTCCCCAGGAGTAACTTGTACCCATTACCCCTCAACATCCCCATGTGACTCTCTGCGAAAAGGGAGTCTCCAGCTTCTTTGTAGCCACCCTTCAAATACTGGAACGTGGTGAGAAGGTCTCCCCTGAGCCTTCTCCTCTCCAGGCTGAACAAACCCAGTTGCCTCAGCCTTCCCTCTCATGGCAGCTTCCCAATCCTTGGATCATCTCTATGGCCCTTCTCTGGACCTTCTCCAGCCTGTCCACAGCTTTTTTTTTTGCATAGCAGGGACCAAACCTGAACCCAGCATTCCAGAGGTGGCCTGACAAGGACTGAGTGGGACAATGACTCTTTATCTCTGCTCAGCATCCAGCACAAGGCAGGATGAGGCCTTTAAAGAATCAAACCATCACGCTGCACCCTGAAGGGGATTGTCCCAGAGCCCAGTCCCCTCCAGCACCTACAGGGACCTGGGTCAGCCCCCCTGAGCAGCGACCAGCACCGAGCAGCAGCAGCGCTGGCCAAGGGGCTCCGAGGGCTGCCCCTGCCCCGCTGCTCCCTGCCAGGAGACAAGCGGAGCTGGAATTCTCAGTCTGCACGCCGTGGAAGTGCCACACATGCCTGTGAAAGCTGCTGTGGGCATCAGAGAGCACAAAGAGGAGCTGCAGACAGCATCTCCTCCAGCCCAAGCAGAGAACCTCATTTGTTTGGTGTCTTATTTCACTGAGCAGCAGCCAAACGCTGCGCAGCGGTCCCACCACGCCGTGCTCTCCGCAGCGTTTGCCCACGCCACCTGTTCGTAGGTTGACTTTCCAGGAAGCCAAAGGCTGCTACGAATTCATAGAAAACGGAGCAGTACGAGACTTTATCTTCCTCTGACAGAAAAAGGGCACCAGATCTCACACTGTGCAACACACGCCTGCCCCAGGCACCAGCTCTTCCTGTACAGGGATCATCCGCAGGAGATACCGCCCCGTGGTGCCCACGTAGCTTCCCTGTGGAATTAGGGTTACAGGGGAGCATCCGAGGGAGGGGAAGCACTGGCAGAGTAACAGCAGAATCATTCAGATCAGCAGATCTTCCCACACAGACAAGTGTTTTGGCATGATTAAATCTGCCCTCCGGATATTCCCATATACTCTAATGAACAATTCCACTGGGAATTCATCTCACCCCAAAATCTCAGTTCCCTGCGTACAGTACCCATGGGAGTGGCCTCGCCGAGGGATGGCAAGTAGGTAAGTTACGATGGTTGCCATCTCTGTTAAACACAGATGTTTTAGCTGCAGCACATTTTAATACTTCTAAAAATCCAAGTTCATCTTTCCAAGCTCATACGTCTGAAACTAAAGTGCTCCTAGCTCCATTTAGGCACCAAGGTGGAATCCAGACCCAGCCTGGTCCCTGGGGCACAAGGTCACCATGGAGCAGCCCAACGGCTCAGCCAGCTGGGACAGCTTCAGCCTGGGCCACCCCTGCAGAGGGTCCTCTGTTCGGTCTTCACCACTTACCTGCCCCTCAGCAGGAGTAACACAGGAGGCCATGAACCCAGATCCCTCCCAGCAGGGTGCCAGGAGAGTTACATCACCTCTTGGTTCAAGGAAGAAGCTGCCAACCCCAAACGTAAGGAGCCCGGGTGCCAAGTGAAGACATCGAAGGAATCGTGTTTATTTTTGAGAGCAAAATGCAGGTTCTTCCGCCTGCTGGTTTCCAGGTTTTCGAGAGGCTACAGGGCAAACTCTCAAGGCTGGGAATTTACTCTTTTCAAGCAAGTAAACAAGAGTGCTGCCTGTTCAGCTGCTTTGGGAAGGAGGGACCACCAAGTGAGACACAATGTCACTGCCTCTTAAGGAAAGCGAGGCCCACTGGGGTTAATACAGAGTCTCTCAGGCCAGGTCCTGGGTGGACACCGGACTAGGGAGATAAGCCATCCCCAGCGTGCAACGATCACTTGTTAAATGTAATCACAGAAAATAACCCTACCAAACCAAACCAGAGTGCGATACTAGCACCAACACACCCACTACTAGGACCACATGCCTTAGAGTCATTCCATTTGACAAGGAATCCATAAAAATCCCATGTCACAACAAAGAGAATTAGGGAAAGGTTTCCTGCGTGGCTTGAGAGCTCGGAACACCTGCTGAGAGGCTGCTCAACTTTGCCAGGGTACAACCACAGGAGTCTGGGTGCCGTCAGCGCTCAAAGTCTCAAAAAGGGAGATCAATCACAAAGGGAGAGCAGCAGCAGAGTTTGCAGTAGAAGAAAGAAATGCCGGTGTTGTCCGGTACGCACAGACTCTCAAGGTGATACTGGAAAGCAGCAGAGCAATAAAAGTCAGAAGCACAGACCTTGAAGAGGGACCTGGGAACACAGGAAAAGCTCATGGGATGCTCATCAGCATCAAGAGCAAGATGAGTAAAAATGGAAAGTTAACGCAAAACCTTGGAGAAAATGACCCCAGGGACTGTTCACAAGGTGGCTCAGAGGACAAATGTTTTCAAATTGTGGAGGATATTGCCACCTTTGAGGAACAAAAAATACATTCGAAATGCTCTAACAACGGCCTGGAAGCAAAAGTAAAAGCAAACATTTCACAATCGGCAGTTCAAGCAGATCACAGCCGGAAGAAGAAGGTCTCTGCCTGCTCAGCAGAGCCGGTAAAACCGTGAGCAGAGCACGTCACCGGCCTGACAAACGCCCCCGACGCAGCCTCTGCTGTACAGCGAGAGCTGCGCCGGGTCACAAACACCTCTAACAAACCACCTGCTCCTGCACAGCCACCATCTCAGCTTGTGATCAGAAAGCTCCTGCCTTTACTCACTTTCCATTCCAGCACATCCAGTCCCACAGAGCCAGGTGGGTGAGTTCACCCTCTGTTAAAATGCTAATCACAGGAATTTCTGTGACAGAGATTCCTGAGGCAGCATCGGCTCCACTGCTCTCACCAACTGACCCAGGAAACAGCAACAGAAACCAAGTGAGGTTAATCAACGGCACTGATAAGAGACACACTCTTTCCAAATCCCCGTTTGGGCCACAAAGATGATCCAGGCGCTGGAGCACCTCTGCTACGAGGATAGGCTGAGGGAACTGGGATTGTTCAGCCCGGAGAAGAGCAGACTCCAGAGGGACCTTATAACTGCCTTCCAGTACCTGCAGGGCAACTCCAGGAAGGCTGGAGAGGGACTTCTCACAAGAGTGTCCACCGATAGGACAACTGGAAACGGTTTTAAACCGAGGGAAAATAGATTTAGACTGGATCTTAGGAAAAAGTTCTTCAGTACAAAGGTGACGAGACTCTGGAATAGATTGCCCAGAGAAGCTGTGGATGCCCCCTCCCTGGAGGTGCTCAAGGCCAGGTTGGATGAGGCCCTGAGCAACTTGGTCTAGTTGAGAGGCCTCCCTGCCCATGGCAGGGGGGTTGGATGAGATGATATCTCAGGTCCCTTCCAGTCTAAGCCATTCTAGGATTCTATGATTCTCTTCTTAGCCACAACCAGCTGCTTTGAGCCCTGCTGTGCCCCCAAAACATCCTACAGCTGCTGCTGCCCCACAGGATGGGGGGCTCCAAGCAACTATTAGGGGCTGGGACAGCCAGGGAGAGCAGGATGCCCCACGTGCTGGGCAGGACACAGCATCAGGATGTTTTGACACAGCATCAGGATGTTTCTTTGGGCACAACATGAGTGAGGATGTGGGAATTCCCAGGGAGCGTGAGACCTGAGTGGGACACTGACCTGTGACGCAGCAGAGCACGGCAGAGGCCCACAGTCGATGCAGCAGCGGACTCTGAACACAGGTCTGATTAAAGTTTAACTTCGGGGAGTCCTGTGGCTCCAAGATTCCCTCTGCCACCTCTGTCCTAGCAAAGGAACACAAGAGTTATTTCAAAACACTATGATTTACTGAGCGGCGCTGGGAGGTGTTTAGGATCACTGGGAAGTATGACAGAAATGTGAGCTGGAGCAGTTGCTGCAGAGAAACTGCACCGGGGGGTTCTGGACAAACTCTCCTCCCAGGCGATACTTTCGGTTGGCTGTGGTTACAGGCCCTCCTGAAAGGACCTCAGTGTTTCAAAACACAATCCCAGCAGCCTGAGTCAACAGCCTCCTCACTCAGCAGGCACAGATTAAACACGTCTGGGAGCGGCCAACAAGGCACAGGAGGAGCCCAGCGAACAGGCTGTGGCAAGAGAATCTCATTTCCCTCTTTATTGCCAGAGCCTCGCAAAGGGGGATACGCCAGGAGAGCAGGCTGGGTCTCTGGATCCGTGCAGCACAGCGAGCAGACTGGGGGCTTGCTGGGTTCCTGTGGCCTGTGCACACACCCCAACTCATGGCTGTAAGCAAAGCCTCGGGCACTGGCTGCTGGTGGTACGCCCTGGCCCATTTCTCGCTCTTTCCAGACCAAAATACTTGCAGGCCTGCGGGTAGCAGAGTCCAACTGGCAGTCACGGAAATAAACGCCTGTAAACGCAGCCACCGAGCTGCCTTCTGGAGGAAGGGCAGCCTGACATTCCTGGTGATGACCGTGAGAGACGCTGACACCGGCACTTGGCTCTCCCACCCCAGCCCCACGCAACCTCTGCCGGAACGGAGAGCGGAGCTTGGGTGCTGCGCCCCTCTGGGCAACGCTGTGCCAGCAGCCCCCGGGCGTGGAGCACCCAGCGTCCCAGGTGGATGATCCTACCTCCTGCCAGCAGGCCAGGGACAGGCCTGCTCCAGCTCCCAGGAATTCTGTGGAGTTTCCCAAGGAGCTGGAGCGCATGGAGCACTTTGAGGTACCAAGACTTCCCCATCTTGTAGGTGAAGCGGAGACAAGAGGCCAGACTGGCATCTCTGTGCTCCGTCCTCGTCCTCTATAGAAGCAGCGCAAGGAGGACAGTGCGGCTGTGGCACTGCAAGAGCAAGGGCACCCTGCTCACAGCCGGAGGGTGCAGGGACACGTGGAAAGGGGCAGGAGCAGCCAGGTACTAACCTCTCGAAGATCTCCCGCTCTGCGTGCTGGGGACAAGGAGAGAAAGAGTCACATAATGGCTGGAATCCCCTCAGCAACAATTCCAAACAATCCCAAAGCGGGGGCACAGCAAACCCAGACCCAGGGAGCACCGTTCTCCTTCCCGACCCATGTTTCTGTGGCGTAGGTCTCCCCAGACCCTCCTCTACTCCACGCGATCACCCGTCACCCCAACGCTGGCCCCGGGGAGCAGGGGGGTGGCCAACTGCCACTTGCTTCAGCCACAGCACTTTCCACTCCCTGACTCAGAAAATGAATGGGAATGGCTGAGGGTGACACATCTTCTACGTCTAGCTCGGAGTAATGTCTGCTGGGCCAGTGGGACCGGGTGGCTGGGTGACAAAATGCTCCGGAAGGGCATGGGAGCATCTGGACAGAGCCTGTCAGCATTTTGCTGTGTGTGCAAGAGGCATGGGAGAGACTGTACGTACGGCCGGATCTTCTGGTGCAAGGGAAACATGGGAGAGCTGAGGCAGGTGGAAAGTCTTGGACTCACAAAGAATCAGCTCTGACTCCACATCCTCTGGTAGACACCAACCTGTCTGCACCTGGGAGCTCTCACTCCTGCACCCTGCCTTGCCACAGCCCTGAGGTCCCCCCTCCTCACCCAGTCCATTAGGGCACAGTGCAAGAACAATCTGTGCCTGAGCAAACAGCCTCCAAAGCTTTTAGCAGGGGGTGAAGCTGCAGAGGGACCGAAACCAGGAGTCAGATAACCTTATGATCAGACCCACTTCGGTCTGTATTCTTAAGGTACAGCCCAACTAGCAAAGTGGTAGGAAAACCATAGAATCACAGATTGGTTTGGGTTGGAAGGGACCTTTCAAGGTCATCTAGTCCAACCCCCCTGTAGGGAGCAGGGACATCTGCAACTACAGCAGGTTGCTCAGAGCCCCATTCAACCTCCTCTGGGATAGTTCCCGGGATGGGGCAGCAACCACCTCTCTGGGCAACCTGGGCCAGGGTCTCACCACTCTCAGCGCCAAAAGTTTCTTCTTTCTGTCTAGTCTGAATCTCCCTCTTTTAATTTAAAACCTTGTCCTGTCCCAACAGGCCCTGATAAAAAGTCTGTCCTCATCTTTCTGACAGGCCCCTTGAAATCCTGAAAGGCCCCCAGAAGGTCTTCCCAGAGCCTCCTCTACTCCAGGCTGAACAAGGCCAACTCTCCCAGCAGAGGGTTCCAGCCCTTCCAGCATTGCTGAGGCTCCTCTGGCCCCACTCCAACAGCTCCTGCAGGGGGGGTCTCTCCAGAGCCCTGGCAGCAGAGGGGCAGGATCCCCCCCTGGCCCTGCTGCCCACACTGCTGAGGATGAGCCCAGGGACCAGGGGCTGCTGGGCTGCGAGCGCATGGGGCTGGCTCAGCTCCAGCTTCTCACCCCCAGCACCCCCAAGTCCTTCTCTGCAGGGCTGTCTCCATCCCTTCATCCCCCAGCCTGGCCTGTAACCGGAGGTTGCTCAGACCCAGGGGCAATTGGATCCCTGCTCGGATACGAGTTGCAGGGTTCTCTATACGCCTTGCACTTCCCTGTGATGTGACACATACCGATTCCTGATAGACACAAATACCAACGACCCAAGGTGGAGAACGCATGATCCCTTTCTCCTCCACTATGTGGCAAAAGAAGTTGACGGTCCAGCCCAACCAGCTGAGATGCTGGGGCAGGACAGAAGCTGCGTTTCCACCAAAGGAACAACCATCCACCTTCTGTCTGCGGGATCAGCTCCGATCTGCAAGCAGAGCTGCTGCTGCCCCTTCACAAAGTCACAAGTGGCAAGCAGAGGCCAAGAGCACAGTGGAGCAATGCCCACCCGCTCGTGTCTACGCCAAGAGGAATCGCTTGGGCCAACCGAGAGAGTTTAACATCCAGAAAAGGAACGGGGCGAGGGGAAACGTGGGCTGCTCTGCACGGGAAACATCCCGAACAGAAGTATGGCAGAAAACAGGCAGACATTGAGAAGAGCTGCCAAGGGTCACATTCTGATTAAAATAGACAGAGCCCTAGAAAACTGGTGGCCCAGCTGACTGCTGTAAGCGTAGCCCTCAACCTGGAGCTGTCCTGGCTGTCAAGCCTAAGGGCATCCGAGCGCTGGTGGCTTCAAGCCCAGAGCCTGGAGACCCGAGCCTGGGTGGCTCTGAACCTCACTGCAAGCAGAAGTATAATTAGGCAGGGCAGATGCTCCAGGAACCACTGAGAAACCACAGGGGATTGCCAGGGCCAGGTGAAAAATATTTCTTGAGCTAGACCTGAGAACATAGGTCCTGTCCAACTCTGTCTCCGTGCTGCCTGTGCAGCAACCTGCTGAACACCATATTTAAGCCCCATAATATCCACGATAAAAGGTCTAGAGCTGATCTAGGTCACTTCTGGGCTGACTGACTTGTCCCTTGGTAGAAGGAGCAGTACTCACCACCAGGCCCTGGTCATCCAGGTTGGTGATCATGTCCACCAGGTAGGTTCGGAGGGCACTCAGCTTCTGCAGAGCCTCCGTCCAGTGCACCCGCTGGGTCAGGATGCTCTGGTGCGCCCGCTCCTCCTCCGTGTGCACCTTCTCCAGCAACCGCTGCTCTTCATTTTCACAGGCCTTCCCCACGAAGATCAGCCTCTGGATGACCAGCTCCCGTGCCGCGTTGGCCGTGCTCTGCCAGAGCAAGGGGAAAGGAGAAACATCAGCCTTGCAGATGAACCCCAACAAGAGCAGCGGCCGCTTCTGCTGCTTTCTGTGGGCTCAGCTGTTAAGATTACCCTGTTAAGTGAGCCCAGGCCACAATGCAAGCTGAGGTACATGGGACATCCAACCCCAAACCTGCCTACTGCCTCCTGGCCTAATCTTGGTACCCAAGTGACAACCTGTGAGGGACCAGAGCCCCATCCTTCAGCAGATATTCCTAAAGAGGCAAGAAACAGCCACCATGAGAACTCTTTTGTCTTCAGTGACAGGGAGGCATAAAACAAATCAGGAATTGTTAAGACTGGGCCTAGTGGGGTGTTTGCTGGCTGTATGCTAACACCAAGAAATTCATCCTTAGTGTTCAGTTTTTAGGCAGGTGAAGCAGGGATCACAGGCATGCCCTGATACTCCACTTGCACAAGCGGAGTAGGGGTAGGAGAGGGACAATTGCTGCATATGGATGAGCCCCCAAAAACTCAGCACCCCTGCTGGGAATGGCAAGCACGGGAGCACGTGAGGCCAGCATGCTCCGTGCTGCACCGGGAGAAGGGGCCGGGACTTACCAGGACACCTTGGTCCTTGGCAGGCAGCACCTGGTCCACGTGCCGGGCGATGGCCGCGCTCTGCAGCTGGAGCCGCTCGCACCGGTCCACGATCCTGTTCTGGAAAAGAGCAGTGAGCAGCGCTCAGCCCTCAACACGGTGATGGTGGCCCCAAGACCTCTGCTCAGCCGGCCCCCACCCAGCCCCACACCTCACGTACCACATGGGATCCTCATGCACCACCCTATAGAGAGTGCCTTCCCCATGAGGAACCCCTCACATGGCCCCACACCCCAACAGGGACCCCACACAACCCCACACTCCACCAGGAGCCCTACAAAGAGCCCCCAGCCCCATGGAGGGTCCCTTATGTGGCCCCACACCCCAACAGGGACCCCATATGGCTCCACACCCTGCCAGGATCCCCACAGAGAGCCCCTTCCCCACAGGGGACCCCCACACACAGCCCCACACCCCAACATGGTCCCACACCCTGAAAGGTACCCCACAGGGAACCCCCTCCCCACAGGGAATCCCTCACATAAATCCACACCCCACCTGGGACCC
>VWZK01008640.1:67013-89400 GCA_013396935.1 Baryphthengus martii | reverse complement strand
CCGGCCCGGCCCCTCCGGGCGCCGCCAAGGAGCCGGGCGGTGCGATGCGACGGGACGAGACGAGACGGGACGGGACGAGGTGAGGTAACGGCGCCTGACCTGGCCCGNCACTTGCACAAGCGGAGTAGGGGTAGGAGAGGGACAATTGCTGCATATGGATGAGCCCCCAAAAACTCAGCACCCCTGCTGGGAATGGCAAGCACGGGAGCACGTGAGGCCAGCATGCTCCGTGCTGCACCGGGAGAAGGGGCCGGGACTTACCAGGACACCTTGGTCCTTGGCAGGCAGCACCTGGTCCACGTGCCGGGCGATGGCCGCGCTCTGCAGCTGGAGCCGCTCGCACCGGTCCACGATCCTGTTCTGGAAAAGAGCAGTGAGCAGCGCTCAGCCCTCAACACGGTGATGGTGGCCCCAAGACCTCTGCTCAGCCGGCCCCCACCCAGCCCCACACCTCACGTACCACATGGGATCCTCATGCACCACCCTATAGAGAGTGCCTTCCCCATGAGGAACCCCTCACATGGCCCCACACCCCAACAGGGACCCCACACAACCCCACACTCCGCCAGGAGCCATACAAAGAGCCCCCAGCCCCATGGAGGGTCCCTTATGTGGCCCCACACCCCAACAGGAACCCCATATGGCTCCACACCCTGCCAGGATCCCCACAGAGAGCCCCTTCCCCACAGGGGACCCCCACACACAGCCCCACACCCCAACATGGTCCCACACCCTGAAAGGTACCCCACAGGGAACCCCCTCCCCACAGGGAATCCCTCACATAAATCCACACCCCACCTGGGACCCCCCGACGGCCCCACACGGCGGGTTCCTGGGGCTGGGCTGCCCCCTACCTTTCCCGTGGGCCTGCCCCGGCTGCAAGCACCTGGGTTGCAAACCCATTGTACTCGCCAGGATGTCCCACATCCTACAGGGACCTGGGGTGCACCCATTTGCCACCCACGGGGTCAATCCCAGCTATAGGGACCTGCATCGTTGCCGTGGGGCCACCCTCAGCTATAGGGACCTGCGTTATTGCCGTGCCCCCCCACCCCAGGCTCAAGGGACTCAGAGCTGCCCCTGTGTCCCCCCCAAAGATGGTCAAACACCTCTTCTAAAGAATGATTAACAGCCCATGAAAACGGGGAGAGAGCTCTGCCGTGATTTCAGTGCCTGCAGCGGCGGGTATCAGGTTCTTTATTCTGCAGCACGGATTTCATGTTAATGCCCGAATGGGCTTAGGCAGCAGTGGAGGGGTATTTTCTGTGAACAATTCAGTAAAAAAACGTTTGCAATTTCTGTTCAGCAATGTATTTGGGGGCACAGGAGGGCAGGAGATCCTCCAGCGTGAAATTCAGTCTTCTGGAGGTGTAGCTGTGCACGATTGGTTGCTGCGGGATCCCGGTGTTACCAGAGAGCTGTGCGAAGGAGCAGCTTCATTATAAAGATGTGTCAGGAAACCTGCCAGGCAGTGAAACCTCAGATGAACATCCTGCCCAAGCAGCTACTGTTCTTGTTCAGGATTCAGAAAAATCTGCTCTTTTTTTTGCAGTGGGCAAGAGACAGGAAAACACAGTTAGATACCAAACAAAGCTCCCACTTTCCTGCAGCTCCCCTCGGGGAACCGTCAGCTCTCCATCTTCATCCAGTGCGGTTCGAGCTGGTGTGGTGTGAGTAGGGATGATTGCACGTGTGCATCAACCTCATAAGTGGGAATTAACTGCTGGTTAGGAAACAGAATAATCATTGTCATTAAAAAAAATTAGAATTTATCTCTTACCATTATTCTAGAATATTACTTTTTCAGGAGAAGCAACTTCCAGAGTTCTCTTGTTGTCAAAGGAAAGTCATGTTTGTTCCCAACGTATTGAAACGATTTGGTCTGACTGTAAGAAGTGAATTGTGGAATTGTCAGTGCCTCTCAGCTGTGGGGTTTATCATTCTTCACATCTTCCGAATACGAGAACTCATGGATAGAACAGGCAGAGATTACTCGGGTGTTACTAATTGCTAATCACAAAGACTGTCCAGGGTAAAATTAGAAAGGGAATGTTTTGGAGAAACCCAGCCCCTCTTGCTTAGTGCTTCCAGTGACTGATTCTCAGGGTTTTGTGGGCAAAGATTGGAAGCGATTCTTTTCTTTGCTGGAACAAGCAGGTAGGTTATTTTCCTGATATTTATTAGCAAAATACTACTGACCCAGAAGACAGGAATGCCAGCACACACCCAGGGCAGGCTAAATCCAATTAGTGTCTTCAGCTAATAAACAGCCAATTACTGTCCACCACAATTCACTCTCAGTGAAACTGGTTTCTGCTCAGTCTCTGGCCGGCAGGGATAAGAAGGAGAAATGCTGCCCTGGCTCGAACCTTGCTCTGCCGAAGGCTCCTCCACCCTGACGGGTGCTCCTGAGGGGAAGGACTGTTGATGGGCTGTCGATGGGTGATGTCGCTAGTGAGGGGTGACATGGGATGGGGTGGGCTGGTCTCAGCCTGGACAAGAAGTATTTTTTTTTTGCTGAATGCATCTGGGTTATCAGATGGTCTTGTCTTGCCTAGACCTGAGTTTGGAATTTGGGCATAGAATAGAAGCTGCTGTTCCCAAAGGGCTCCTCAGCCCATGGAAAAACCACTTTGAGCTTTGCATTAGGTCAGGCTGGTCCAGTTAAGTTTGGGCTGCCTGTGGCTGCAGGCACCTTGATCCCACCAGCCGGCTGTACAAACTTCAATCTGAAGGTGTTTGCGTTCACCAGTCTAGAGATTGGGGTCTCTGGGAAATATGAAAGTCAAGAGCAGGGTACAAGGAAGTGTAAGGAGCTGTAAGAATTCTAGGCAGCAGCTCCATTTCTATCACGGCCTCACCATTACCTCACCATTGGTAAAGCTCAGCTGGGACCTCACCTCTGAAGCTGGATTCGCTCTAAGCAAAAGGTCTGACTGGAGAGCTCCACGTCCCCTCCTCTGAGGTTTTTCCTCTTGTTCTAAGTGAAGTTAAGATGTAGATAACGCGTTATCAGCACCTCCACCCTTACCTGTAACAAGCAGAAACCTCTCTGGATTCCCAGGAATGCTGTGTCTCCCCACCCACAAGTCATGTGCCTGAGATGCTGATGTGACGTCCACTGCTGCTGGCCACAGTGGGAGCCGTGCTGGTCAGCAGGGCTATGGGGAAACTGCAGAGTAAAATCAGCGTCCGCACCTCCAAATACAGGTAAAACAAGCCTGGATGATCATGTCTGAACTTAATAAACCAGTTATGAGAGTGAATAGAGAGCAGCAAATGAACAGAAAACACAGCGAGCGCGTGGTTTCGGTTTCATTATCGACTGCGTGTCCATGTGGCCGGTGGTCGTACTTGGTGATGTTTAGGGCGGAGCTCTGGATGCCGGCAGCTCTAGGGGTGGCTGTTTGCCCCAAATATCCAAGCTGCTTCATTGTCTCTTCATCAGCAAGACGAAATAATTCGGTATCTGGCAGCAAGGTGGGTGATCTCTGCCTGGAGATGAGCTGTGGGCCCAGGGTGGCAGCAGGGGGGACTCGAGGTGCCTGGCAAGGCTGGTGCCAGAGCAAAGGAGAGAGAGCAGCAGAGCCTGAAAGGTGTCAGTGGAGGCAGGGGCTGGTAAGCTCAACATTTCTTTTCTTCTTTGTACCAGTGTGTAAACATCTAAACACTTAGCCGCTCTAGAGGTGGAACAGGTCTACTCCGCCTCATCTAGTCCAGGAGATGCATTTGTCCATTCACAGCTTTTCTTCAGCTTTCCAAAGGCAGATGGTGTCACTCTCCAGCCCAGCCAGTGATGCCACCTCCCAGACCACAGTCTCACTGAGGAATGACACCCAGACTGTGGCCTAAAGCACCCTGCAGCTCCTGTGTCTCTGCCTTGCTGCAGGGCCGATGGCTCCGTGGAAGCGACGGGACCTGTTCGAGCCGTTCGGCAGCACAGCCCCGTGCACACCGACGCCGTCACTTCTGTGGCTGCTCTCAAACCAGACCTGTGTGTGTCAGGAGGAAGGGATAAGGTGAGGCGCTCCCCGCCACAGGGCACAGAGCACAGTCACAGGCAGGAAAGTGCGTTGACAGGTTAGGAGAATAAGTTTAAACATGAGCTTTAAATGTTTCCATGAACAGCAACAGCTTCATTAGCTCCCCTGATTTAGAAAGAGAAGATGAGGTTTGAGGGAGGGCCCACACTGGACCACATTGAGTCAGATAAAAGGAAGAAGGTTTTTTTACACCGAGGGTGGTGAGAGCCTGGCCCAGGTTGCCCCCAGAGGTGGTCCCTGCCCCATCCCTGGAGCCATTCCAGGGGAGGTTGGATGGGGCTCTGAGCAACCTGCTCGAGTTGCAGATGTCCCTGCTCCCTGCAGGGGGGTTGGACTCGGTGCGCTTTACAGGTCCCTTCCAACCCAAACCATTCTATGATTCTATAAATTTTATAACCTCTCCAGAGCTCCGATCACATCAAATGTTCTCACTTAGGATTGGAATCACTGGACTGGTCCTTCTCTTGTTACCAGGCAATGGATGGGCTCTAAAGACAGTTGTATGGGCTGTAGGAGCTCAAAGCCAGAAGAACCTGCTCCCTTCCCAAGCTTGGTCTGTGCACAGTTCTTGGTGTAACCCTCCTTCCCCCACTCCCCTGCTGCTTGCTGACTGCTCCCCCTGCTCCTCTGCAGAGCGTGGCTGTTTGCAGCTGGAGATCCGGGGCTGTGCTGCAGCGGTTCCTCGGGCACGAGCGGGAAGTCACCAAGGTGAGCGACCATGGATCAAGTGCGGTGGGGTCTCCTGTACTGCAACCTGTCAGAAACTGGGGAACCAGGAGTGACGGAGACAGTTCGTCTCCCACAGAGAGCTTGCTTTGCTCTGTCAGAAAGAAGGATGGAGGTATCAGAGTGTGTTAGCTTTTTTCCAAGGTCCCAGGAGATACAGCGCTGTCCAGGGAAGCAGCATGGAATGGTTGCATCCAGACCAAACAGGGCTCTGGGAGGCTTGAACATGCGCTTGTCTCCCCCTCCAAGAGGCTCTGTAGCAAAAACTCACGATGAGCTACTAGGTCAAGTCTTTGATTCAGAGATGCTGTTCACTTTTATTCAGGTCTCATTCTGCCAGGCTGGTCGTTATTCTGCAAATCAGCCATCTCTGGGACCAGCGGGGCTTTAATTTTCCTGCGGCCGTCCTGATTAAAGCCAAACACGCTGCTCGGAGGGCGGACGTGCCGGGGTGTCTACCTGTGTGCGTGGTGGGGCCGGTGCACCTCTGGCTGGGGACAGCCCCTCTGGGTCCCTGTGCTGGGGGTACTGGAGGGATGAAGGGGCTACGTTCATCCCAGTGCCCGGTGCCAAAAACTCGTGGGGTTTTTAAGGAAGTTTTTCCCATAAAATGAATGGTTTCTAGGAACAAGATCTGGGAACACACATCCACCTTCTAGTTCCCTGGTTCTGAGAGGACATGGGTCCTGCTGGTGAGCGACACCCCTTTCCTGTCCGACGTTCCCCTCCAGCACACATGGCTGTGGTTCGGGCTGCAGCAGTGGTGCTGGGAGCTGAGCGCTTTCCCCCGGCCCCACTGCGCTGGGGTCTGCCCATGGCCGTGGAGTCACAGCGTGAGCCTCGGGCAGTCCGGCCCCTGCACACCCAGCGTGGCCAAAGCAGAGCCTGGAGGTCGGGCTCTCCCCGACAGCTTCTGCACGGCCTGGGTTTGACACGACCGCAGGAGCCTGGCCGGTAGGGTGCGGGTTGGGCAGCTGACTGGCTTCTTCTGCCTTGTCCTTGGCAGGTCACCTCTGCCCTCGACTCAAACAGAGTTTTCAGCGCGTCCCGGGACAAGACGGTGATGATGTGGGAGCTTCATGGGACTGCAGGGCCAAGCCAGCACTTCCCAGGACACGACCTGGTTGTTACTGGACTGGCTGTGAGCCCGGGTGAGGGGCAACACGCTCCCGTTCCCCAGGGATTTCTTGACAACTTTTCTTGATGTTTCTTTTACATTACCTTGTGGTTGCAGATGCCTCCCAGCTGTGCACAGGTTCACGAGACAACACCGTGTGCAAGTGGGACACGGAGACCGGAGAGTGTCTGGGCAGAGTCGCTATCTCCAGGAATCTGGTAGGAGCCGCTGGTTCCCTGCATCCCATCACAGCCCCTCACTGCCCGCTCAGATCTCTCGCTCATGACGCCGTGTAGAGTGAGTTTACTCTGAGCTTGGTGCTACAAGAAGCCCTTGAGGCACTCGCAGGCTGCCTGTGCCCCTGGGGAGACCAGAGCATGAGGCTGGTTACTTCACTCTCCGAGTAACAACAAATCCTGGAGCACAAAGATACCAAGAGACACGGCAAAGCATTACTGCTCTGACCCAGGGCTGTTGGGGAGTGCACCGGGTGGGGGCTACATTCCCTTCCGCACCAGCCCAGCAGCGGAGCTGGCACCAATACTGTCTTCTGGTGCCCGTGGTACCCCAGTTTCCTTGGATCTGTGTCCCACTGAGCTGTTGGCACCTCCCTGCCTGCCCCTAACCCCCAGTAACAGTCCTGGGATTGGACTCAGTCGGGGAGCAGCGTTGGTGGGAAGCAGAAAAAAGGCATTCCCTGCTCACAAGCCAGCACGGGGAGGGAGAGGGCGGGGGCTCAGTGCCTGTGTATTGACCAGCAGCCGCCAGCCTGGGCTGCAGGCAGAGCTGGGCTTCTGCTCATCCTTCCTGTCCACAGGTCACGCATCTGTGCTGGGTTCCTGGGGAGCCGTACTTCATCCAGGCCTCAGAGGATAAAACCATCAGGTAAATTCTACGTGTGGCTGCAGAGAAAGGAGTTAGAGCCTGGGGCACATGGAGATGACGGAAGAAGCCATTGCACGAGGGGCTGTTGGGACACTTGTGATCTTTTACCCAACTGTGGGTGAAAGGAATTTATACAAATGAAAGCTCAGAGCAGCTACTCTGGCTGAAGATGGATCCAGGGCAGATAAATAGGAGGATGCAGAGAAAGCTTTGGAAGCTTAGCTTGCTGGGAGGGAGAAGGGGCCTGCCCCGTGAGGGACGGCAGCAAGGGCAGGGCAGGAGGGTGCAGCGAGGACATGGCGGGTGGGAAGCCCATCCTGGCAGTTACGCCTCCAAGTCCCCCTTCCCCGCTCCTCTTCCCTCAGGATCTGGGACAGCCGGGAGCTGCAGGTGGCCCACACGTTTCCAGCCAAGCGGCACATCCAGACGTGCTGCGACGTGAGCCCGGATGGGCGGTTCTGCCTCAGCAGCAGCAGCGGCTCCGCGGGCGAGGGTGGCGAGGCCACTGTGAGTTTCCCGGGCAGCAGGTCCTGCTTTGTCTGGGTTGTCTCCCACGTCCGTGGCACGGAGCGGAGGGCAGCAGATCAGCACTCCAAGGATCTGCTTGCTCCCCCTGTGTCGGCTGTAACACTGGTGTCACTGGCCAGGGCCAGAGCTTAGTGTCTTCCTGCCTGTCCCTTCAATAAGTCTTCTACTCGGAGCATCTGAGCAGATGTTCTTCCTGACTAAAGTGCCGGGATTTTGTTTCAGTGATGGCATTGAGAAGCACAGGTTCTTGCAGACCTGTAAGGAACCCTTTGCTTGAGGTGTCTCCATACCAGGGATTGAGTCCTGCAGGTTCTCAGCCCTGTGTGTGAGCATCAAGAGGACGGGCCCATCCAGGGAGAGCAGGTCTGAGGATGGGAGCAGCCTGGAGACACTGGTAACTGCCCACACCTCGTCAGCCCATCAGCTCTAACGGGCACATGCTCAAATAGTCACCGATGGTGAAAATCCTTCAGGGTTTGAAGTTCTCCAGGACTGTGAGCATGAGCAGGGGCCAAGGCGGTAGACATTGTACTCTGAGGATTGACAAGAAGCTCTTTATTCAAACCCATGTTCCTTTCTCTGTAAAATAGCTCCGTGTTGGCACGTGATGGTTACAGAGCCCGAGCTCTGACCGCTGCCCGTTGCCTTGCAGCTGTGGGACCTACGACAGACAAGGGACCAGGTGCGCGAGTACAAAGGGCATTTCCAGACCACGACCTCGTGTGTCTTCCTGCCACGGGGCCCAGCTCTTGCCCCCAGCATCGCCACGTCCTCGTACGACAGCACGGTGAAGGTCTGGGACCGAGACACTGGAGGTAGGGGAGGGTCCTTCCCACTCGATGGACCTTACCCTGGGATAGCAGAACTGCTTCCTTAGTTTCTGTCTCCCAGTGGTGATGGGCATGAGAAAGCCTGAAGGAGTGGCCTTCCAGTAGCTAAAGGGGCCTACAGGAAAGATGGGGAGGGATCTTCATCAGGCAGTGTAGGGGTAGGATGAGGGGTAATGCTTTTAAACTGGAAGAAGGTGGATTTAGATTAGATATTACAAAGAAATTCTTCACTGTGAGGGTGGGGAGACACTGGCACAGGTTGCCTAGAGCAGTTGTGGATGGTTCCGCCCTGGAAGCATTCAAGGTCAGGTTGGACAGGGCTTTGAGCAACCTGGTCACGTGGGAGGTGTCCCTGCCCATGGCAGGGGGATTGGAATGGGATGATCTTTAAAGTCCCTTCCCACCCAAACCATTCTGAATCTCTGGGCTTTGCTCTAATCCAGCTGCAGGGCAGGGTGGAGATGCCCCCCAGAGCAACCCAGGAGGCTTCTGCTTGCCCTTCAGTGCAGGAAGGTGTTTGGTTGTGTAATGTTGAAGGTGACAGGTGTCCTTCCTAAACTAAAAGTAATGACAAGATGGCTTTTAAAGATACATTCAGGTTCAGCAATGAAAGGACAAATGATAAAACTCAGAAAGCACAGCAGAACTCCAGGGCTTTCCACCGGACGAGCAGGAAGTTGTCGAGAACAGTTGTTGTGCTGGAGGTGAGAGGGCTGCACGGCAGCTGCGCGCACTTCGGTCATCCTCTTGAAGGGGAATCACGGGCGTTTCAGGGTTAACGCTGCTTGCTGGAGGACTTGGTGAGGGCGAGTCCTGCCCTGAGCTGGGCACAAAGGCAGTTTCCCTGCCAAGCCCTCGGCAGCAGCAGGCTCCTGAGCACCGCCCCAGCAGAAGGCAGAGACCTCCTGGGGAGTGGGTCAGGTTCACGGGCGGGCATCGACTGGCTAGAAGTCAGCAGCCTTAGCCGCTCCCCATGGCTAAGCACCTCTCCAAACACAGGATGAAAATAGAAACCTGATCATCTCCCACAGAAAAGTTCCCACCTTGCCTTTCACCTACCTCTCCTCTCACCCTGGAGCTGTGCTCCCTGAGACGGCCACAGCTTCGTTTTGATGCCATTGCCTTCACAACTGCGTGACCCCCAGAGCCACCAGCCTCAGTTCAGCTGTTCTTGGAAGGGTGGAAATCCCCAGGAGAGGCAGTTGCCTGTGTCTGCAGCTCAGCAACGGGTTGGTGTTTTTGCAAGACACAAACAGACAGGCTGATGTGGCGCTGGCTGGTGCAAATCTTACTGCTCTTTCCATTTTGGATGCTTAAAATCGCAAGTTAATATAGCACAGCCCTCAGGAAAACATTCTGAGCTATAAGCAAGTTGGAAGAAAAAGGCACCTTGGGAATGGCTCCACACACGCCCTGCAGCTCTACCCAGTGAGGTCTGTCTGTCCATCCTTCCATCCCAGCTTCCTCTCCAGGGATGGGACAGAGCCCAACCTCAGCCTGAAGCCGTGTCGGTCGCTGCCTGACTGGGCAGCGCAGAGAGCCCCTGTGAGGCACACGGGGCGGAGGGTCTCTCTCCCAGGGGGCACATCCTGATGCTGTTGGATGTGGGGATCTGGGACAGTGGGGGGGATGCAGCTCACCCACCCCCCACGAGCAGGTGGACACAGGTGGGCAGAGCCAGGAGGGGGTGGTTGGTGTGGTCATGGCTCATCTCAGCAAACCAAGTATCCCAAGTGAGTCCTCTCTTTCCTCCACAGCCTGCCTGGCCACTTTGTGCTTCGAGGGATCGGGCCCCCTGGCTTCGCTGGCCGCCTGCGACAGCTCCACACTGCTCTGTGCCGCTTCCCACTCGGGAATTCACGTGCTCCAGCTGAGCGATGGCACGGAGCCGGCGCTGGAGGAGGTGGCGGTGTTTTGACCGTAGCAACCTGTTTGGCAGAGACCGCCCTGCCAGGGGATGCGACCCCCCCCAAGAGCTGTCCCCCGAACTCAAGCATCAGGAGCCCCTGCCTTGCAGAGCAGCGATGTGTGACCAGCGGGCAGGGGAGTCACTGGTTTCAGTGTGTGGGTGGCAGGAAGGCACTGGAGTCGTCTAGGAGCCAAATCACGGGTGTGCTCAGGCCAAGTTCTTGCTCCTGAGAGAGCCTTGTGTGGTTTTGTCACCAAGGCTCTGCGCAGGCTGGCTGCACGGGACGGGGAGAGGCGCCGCAAGGAGCTGTGGGGCAGCACTGAGGGATGCCAGGGCACGGGGCAGGGAACACTCATCGTCCTTTCCCCTGCTCCAGTTGAGTGGAGCCGAACACGCTGCGACAAACCCCGCACTGGGATTTATACCCCGGGAACAACACGACTGTAAATGCAGAACATTAACTGTGTCCAAACCGGCATCCTAAGCCAGCTAGAAATGTGGAGCCTGCTGGGGAACTGTCTGTGTCAGCCCCCTGCACAGCTGCCAGGCCCCAGCAGTCCCTTTAACTGACACTTCATGAGATAACAGAAGGCCAAGTTCTTGCTCCTGAAGCTGGGTATCCAGGCTTAGCCACGAGGAAACTGCCATTAAATGTCTTTCTGTGTGAGTTGCCAGTCTCATCCCAGAGTTGTTTTCCCTGGGAGTAACGAAGAGCTGGCATCCAGCACGTGGCAGATGCCACTGTACTACTTGGAAGGGAAGAGAAACTCAATCCTCTGCTAGAGGAACAGTAACTTATGAGCAGGTTGGTTTGTTGTTTTTTTTCTTAAACCACGATTTCTAAGCACACCACGTGTGTTGGGAACAGAACTGTGCTCACTCCCACTGGCACTGGGGAGATGAGTCTGTTTTCTCTGTTCACCTGAAGGGTTTTGACAATAGCAGACAGAAATCAGACTCTGTGTGGTAAAGGACCTTTAATTTCTCCATTCCTGAGTCAGACCCAGAGGCACATT
The DNA here is from genome assembly GCA_013396935.1 of Baryphthengus martii. Classification (NCBI taxonomy): domain Eukaryota; kingdom Metazoa; phylum Chordata; class Aves; order Coraciiformes; family Momotidae; genus Baryphthengus; species Baryphthengus martii. The sequence continues at coordinate 78,346 of VWZK01008640.1, read as the reverse complement.
CAAGACATGGTTTGATTTTCCAGAACACAACATTTGCAAGCCCTCGATTTAAACAACAAATAAGAAATCTCCCCCCAGCGTCAGTTAGAACTGGAAGATCCTACACTGAAATAACTGAGTGGGACAAAGCAACAACTGACCCAGGGGATGCCCACATGGATTTGAAACCCCCACTTCATGGGACAGAAATGTCCCCGGCCTTTAACATCTACTGTCAATGAACTCAAGAGGGTACAGACCTCCACAGGCAGAGGGAGGGAACCAGGTGCCACGCTCCGCTAACACCAAACGCTGCATTTGCTTTTGTTAAATGCTAATGAAGTTTAAGCCACAGACTCCTCCCAAAGGCTCCTGGAAAATGGACGGTCAGAAGGGTATTAATGGAGTCTGAACAACCCCCCTGTGCCCAAGGTGCTGTGTGGCTTCCTGCAGGTGTTTAAAAGAGACTGGAGAGAACCTGACTTGGAAGGGAAGGGTGGAAAGCAGCTGGATCATCTCCAAATTACAGCAGAGAGTGGTATCTGTGGTGTAAAACCAAAGTCCTAAGAAGTGGAAAAACACCAGCCAAGGTGTAACTCCAACCAAGCAAAGATGCTTCAAAACCACCTCCACCCAAGGCCAGTGCCCACCGCTGCCCTAGCCCATGTTGCAATAGCTGACTCCTTTTTTTTTTTCCTTTAATATCAAAAAGCAAGTCTTAGTCCAAAGCCACTAACGTCTCCGCTCCAGTCCATCAGCAGCACCTCAGAGCTACTCCGCTGTCCACAGCTTGAAGGTCCTGTCGTAGGAGCAGGTGGCTATCAGCTGGCCGTCCAGGGAGATGTCCAGTCCCATCACCTTTCCTTCGTGACCAGCCAACGTCTTCAACGGGGACCAGCCGGGGTGAGTCCAGATCTTTGCGGTGTTGTCGTAGGCGCCCGTCAGCAGGAAGTTCCCGTGATTGGCTGCGGCAGAGGATGAGAAAAAGGGAGGAGTGAGATTTGCAAATAAAACCATGAACCAGGACAGGCCTCCTTCTCCTGAAGCTGTGTTTTTGAGTTGCCCCGTCCCCTGCCACCTCCGCTCAGGAGGGGCAGGGATCAGGAACGTCAGACAGGAGGTCCTTACGTTCAAACTTCACCCCGGTGACCAGGTTCTGATGGGCAGGAATGGTGTAGATGCACTTCCTCTGGCGGAGGTCCCACACCTTGCACGTGTTGTCGCCACTGCCCGTCGCGACGTGGTACCTGCCCGAGGGTGGAGGAAGAACCCGCTGCTGGGAGCTGGGGTTTGTACGCAGAGCTCCCACGTAAACCACACGGCTTCTTTTCTTACCCATTTGGGGAGAAGTTAAGCCCATAGATCTCCTTCAGGTGGCCTTCTAGAAACATGATGCAGCGTCCGGTGCGCAAGTCCCACACCCGGCCAAACGCATCCAGTCCGCTAGGAAGAGGGAAGCCGAGCGTTGCCCACCAGAGAGCTCAGCAACCACCAGCGTCCGCTCAGCCTCAGCAGCAGAAATCACTGGGGCGTCAGTCAGCAACAAACCTCCAGAATATTTCACGTCCAACCCGGACGCAAAGCAAACTCACCCCGTCCCAGCGAGAGAGCCGTCCGTGTGAAAGGCGATGTCATAGACCCCTTTGCTGTGCCCCTCCTGATGGAGAATCTCCTCCTGAGCTTCCAAGTCCCACAAGCGCCACGAGTGATCGTAGCTGTAAAACAAAGTGGTTGACAGCTAAACGTGTCCCGTTACTCTCCTTGGAGATATTTCCCCAACTCAGTTTTACTTGCAGCTGAAGACCAAGTGTCTGACATGAGGGGCCGAGAAAGGGATCCAAATGACTTAGAATCACAGACTGGTTTGGGTCGGAACAAACCTCTAAAGATCATCTGGTTCCACCCCCCTGCCATGGGCAGGGACATCTCCCACCCGAGCAGGTTGCTCAAGGCCCTGTCCAACCTGGCCTTGAACACTCCCAGGGATGGAGCATCCACAGCTTCTCTGGGCAACCTAGTCCAGTGTCTCACCACCCCCACAGTGAACAATTTCTTCCTTATATCTGATCTAAATCTTCCCTCTTTCAGTTTGAATCTGTTACCCCTTGTCCTGTCACGACACTCCCTGAGATAAAGGTCCCTCCTCAACTTTCTGACAGGTCCCCTTCAGATACTGGAAGGGCACAATAAGGTTTCCCTGGAGCCTTCACTTCTCCAGGCTGAACAACCCCCACCCTCAGCCTGGCCACACAGGGCAGGTGGTCCAGCCCCTGATTGTCTTCATGGCCTCCTCTGGACCTGCTGTTCTTTCCACTGCAAGAGCCCAGCTGCTGTCAAGAACGGCCAACCCTTGCCCATGTCAGGCTGCTCTGTGGACAAGCAGCGGTAGCTACTGGGCTACCAGCTGGACGGCTACCGGTAACGTCTTAAAGCCAATAAACACAACTCCATACCAGGTGGTGCCCAGGAACCTCCCAGACGGGTGCCACATCACACGTGCCACTCTCATGCTGTGTCCCTCAATATCTGCCACCGGTTCATCGCTGAAAAACAGAAAGAGAAGTCATCGGGCGGTGGCCGGAGGCTCTGGCCAGGCCTTTGCTAACGTTACGATCACAGCAAGACAGCTGCTCATTAAACACCAGCCAGGCTGGTGTTACAACTAATCACACCAAATTCTGCCTTCTGGTCACACAGGTGAAGCTCTAAGTGAAACCCCTTTATCCACACTCATGTTGGTTATCAGGTTCTCCCGGGATAATTATTTCTTAAAAATTAACAAGGCCATTGTTAATCGCACTCCAGAAGTAGTTACAGTAGAAACAAAACGCAGAGCCCTTGAATTGCTGGGAGTTTTACTGTGACCACACAGTATCTGCAGCGGTCTCTTCTTCAGAGGCCTGGGAGAGATGCTGCACATCTTCCAAAACTACACTGTGCAATGACAGGGCCGCTTGTTTTCATCACAGGCTGAAGCTTTTGTGCCTGGTCACGTACTTGGTTAAGCCCTCTCTGAATCCTGGCGCTTCCCAGTAACTCAGAAATTCAATTTAATATCCAAGAGGGGAGATTTTCTCCTAAATGAAAAATTAGAACAAAACAACCTCCAAATCTTCCAGAGTGGTTTTACCATCAGCAGTTCTGACTTGATTCTTTCCAGCCCATTTCCCCTCACCTTGATTCCCTTTGTTAGGGGGAATCTCTTTTCCTGCTGAGGAAGGTGGCACATACTGAGGCCAGGAATTACACTGGTACCATTACAATACAAGGCTGGTTTTGCAGATGGATGTTTAGGAACAAAAGGAGCCCCAGAACATCACCGCCGCAGCCGGGCACATCTGGCATCATCCTGACCTTTCAAGGCTCCAGAGTTTGACAGACCCATCAGCCGCACAGGAGGCCAAGCTAACGTCCTTCTTGTCCAGCGAGATGGTGGCTTTGGGATGGAAGACGATTGCTCCTACGTTGGTGCTGTGTCCTGAAGAGAAAGGAAAATCAAAACTCCTAACCTTGGCCAATTTGGCAGAAAAGCAGCATTTGTTATTAACCGTTACTAATTAGTCAGCACCAGTGAACACTTCTGCTGTGTCCTCCCGTGTCTGGTGAACAGCTAAACCGCACTTCCAGCAGTGCCCACTTGAGAGTATCAAGTGCCAAGCTTTGAAACCCTCACAATGTAGTGAAAATTCAACATATGACCCAAGAGACTTGTTCTCATGTTTGTATTTAGTCAATGTTGTGACCACTGTTCAAAGAACCTCACTGCTGCTACGTGACCTGGCCAAAAACACTGATACGTGGCTCAAAACAACTTAAAACCAGGATCTGAAACAGCAAACTCTGCTCTTAGCTCTAAGGGAAAGGCCAAAACTTCCTCTTGACTGTCTGACAGGTGCCCACGCTCCACAGGGCTGAGCGACGCTCTCATTAGAATAAAATCTGCCCAAAGAACACCACGTTTGGAGTCACAAAATAATCCAGATATGGGAACTCAGGCCAGAGAAGAACAGAGCTGAGCAAAGAGTCTCAGTGGAAGTCGCTCTCTACCTCTCAAGGTGTGAACAAGGTTGCAGTCGGGCACAGACCAGAGCTTGCACAGTCCGCTCCTGTTGAAGACAAGGACCAGGTGTCAGTGCAGACGGGAATGTCAAAGAACAGAGCAAACCGAGCTGCCAAACCACCCCGGGGGGTTCTGCAGTGGCTAAAATACCTGAGCACTTGGGGAAGCAGCCACAGAACTAATGGACTCAAACTGAAATCTCTGCTAAGCTCTAAAATGAACCATAGAATCTGGTTGGAAGAGACCTTTAAAAGATCATCAAGTCCAACTGCTCCCCCATCCCTGCCAGGGCACCACTGAGCCCTGTCCCTCAGCACCACATCTCCACAGCTTGGAAACCCCTCCAGGGATCAGGGGGACTCCACCCCTGCCCTGGGCAGCCTGGGCCAGGCCTGGACAACCCTGGAGGGGAAGAAATTGTTCCTCAGCTTCAACCTAAAGCTCCCCTGGGGCAACTTCACGCTGCTTCCTCTTGTTCCTTGGGAGCAGAGCCTGACTCCTGCTCGCTCCAGCCCCTCAGGGCCCTTCTGTGAGTGAGGGGCCCAAAACTGACCCCAGGATTCAAGGTGCAGCCTCCCCGGTGCCCAGTCCAGGGGGACAATCACTTCACGTGATGTGAAGAAAGAGCTTGGTGTAGGAAGAAAAAGTTCAGAAACATTCCTGAACTCTAAGGATTCACAAGCCTCCACTAACAGCCCACTCCTTCTCTCCTGCTGTGCTCACCCAGCCCCTACAGCAAGTACTGTAAAAGAAAACTTACCAACAGGCCGTGGCGAGGAGCTTGGAATTGGGGCTGAAGTGGCAGTAGGACAGTGGGCGATCATCTCCGATCTGGCTGCAGAAGTTATTCAAGGACTGAAACCAAACACAAAGAAAACAATAAATGAGTAAAGCACAAACAATCTTGAGAAAGCCCTGGCCAAAGACTGAGGTGAAGGAGGCAAACGGACGCAGGAGGAGGCAGCGGCCTTTGGAACATCACTTCCCAAGGGAGGAGCTGCCCAGGAGCCACTCCAGCCCCAAGCAGGTGAAGCAGCACGGCCCTGGGGCACCGCTCAGTCCCCACTGTGGGACCACAGTACTGGCCCCCAGTAACCCCACGGGCCTGCTTTGCAACTTCGGGTTTGATCAAGAACTTGCTGCAGTTTTGGCCCCTTTCTACAACTCTTCCCATGAACGGCACCAGCCAGAGGAGGGCAGGCAGCACGATGCGCTCAGGGGAGAAGCAAATCCTCTGGCGGTTAATGCCTCTGGGTGTAAACAGGATTAGAGCAGCAGCAGGCTGTGCACCTGAGCCTCTCTGCTCGGATAAGCTGGGAATCTGACAATATCCTAGAGAAAAGGGCGTCTCAGCCAGCTAAAACCTGTTGTCTGTTGCTGTGCTGGTTGTTATTTCCCTTGGTTTTAGGCACTAGTGACCGTTGTACAGAAAAGGAAAGCCACTGGTCCCTTCCTAGCCAGCTAAACCTGGGACAGAGCCAGAAATAGATTCAACCATGGAATCCTAGAACACTTTTGAGTTGGAAGAGACCTTTGGAGGTCATCTAGTCCTTTCTGAATTCCTTTAGCTTCACGGGCAAGTGGCAAGGCAGTGCAGGGATGTCGCTTCATCCCTCTGCCATGCAAGGGGACAGCTGGAGTGCATCTCTGAATCCCTGAAGGAAGAGTTAGGACAGGCTTTACTACAGGGAAAAAGAACAAGCGGCGCTTTCCCCCAGATGACAGCACAGAAAAGTCCGCAGCAGCTGGACAGCCCCTGCAGGCGGCCGGGCTCTCTCTGATCCCTTTGGAGCATCAGCAAAAAGCCGTAAATCCAGCAGCTGAGCGGCCGCCAAACCTACCCGCAGGGATTTGTGCAGCTCCTGTCTCTGCGATGTCCTGGTTGCCTCTGGAATCTCCTTGAGCAGCCGGGCTTCTTCCAGCCGCTTCACTGCCCTGGGAAGAGCAAAGGTGGAGTAACAAGCCCCTGGATTTTCACAGAATCACAGCACGACAGGGGCTGGAAGGGACCTCTGGCGATCACCTAGTCCAACCCCCCTGCCAAGGCAGGGTCACCTAGAGAAGGTTGCACATCCAGGTAGGTTTGGAATCTCTCCAGAGATGGAGACTCCACCACCTCTCTGGGCAGCCTGTTCCAGTGCTCTGTCACCCTCAAAGATGTTCATCCTCACATTTAGATGAAACCTCCTACGTTCAAGGTTTGTGTCCGTCACCTCTTGCCCTGTCACTGGGCACCACTGAAAAGGCTGGTCCCATCCTCCTGACTCCCACCTTTCAAGCATTTACAAGATCTTCCCTGAGTCTTCTCTTTTCCAGACTAAAAACACCCAACTCCCCCAGCCTTTGCTCATGAGAGACATTCTAGTCCCCTCCTGACCTTCCTAGCCCTGCATAGTCCCCTAATTATCATTTTCCCTGCCCTGCTACTGGAAACAGGCCTTTCCCCCTTTTTCCCCCTAGACTGGCCTAATGCTGGAGTTAGTCACGGAGAGCCCAGCTCTGAGCTCACACGACTCGTCTGCCGTGGACGTTCCCCTTTCCTTTGATCTCCGACCTGCTGCACCACGCACTGTGGGATCAGAGGCTGGATTGTACAGAATCCTGCAGCTCCCTCCCCGCTTTGTGCCGGTTCCTCTCACCTGGGCAGCGAGTAGTTCGCCAGCCACACCCTGGCTGTTTTCAGACTGCGGGGTCCCTCGTGGTACCAGGTTTGCTGGTACTGCAAGAAAAAGAACAGAACCAAAGAGAAAGCTGAGGAGCTACGGCTCTTCCACTCGGTTACCCTGGATGAGCTCCTCTGAGTGCCCAAGGCCACCGCAACGTCCGCTCTGAAATCCTGCTGTGCTAAGGCCTCTTTTTAAGGGCATTTTGTGTAACTACGAACCCTAAAAAGAGGGATTAAGAGAGACAGGTCAAACTCTCTGCCCTATGGACGTGCAGCCATTTCACTCCAGAATACTCCCATTGAACACTAACTCATTTTTACTTAATGATGGACAGAGCTCCCTCTTTCCCTGCACATCACCCCACAATAAACAAAGCCCAGAGCTGAAGAAACTGCCCTTATTTCTTACAGCAATTCCCCAAAACAATAAGGAAAACATGGACTCAAGAGACACGAGACGCAGAAAGACAGAAGAATCAAAGGCAGAAATAGATGCAGTAGCGGGAACATATTTTTCTCTTCCTGAGCAAGAAGACAAACGATGAAGGACTCGCTGCACTAAGAACAGCCCCAGCGCCTGATCTCCCGGTGGACGCGCTGGACGCAGCACGGCGTCCGGCCTGCGAGCACGAACCAGACTGCTCACTCCTGATTTAGATAAAAAATTGTCACATTTTTGCTAAAACGGGCACCACAGAAGCAGCGCAGAGAGGTGATGTGAGAACCCAGACCGACCACAAGTCCCGGACTGAGCAAAGACCGTCAAAATACGGCGTCTCAAAGGGTCTCACACCAATCTCCCGCAGCGTGGAAAACGAGACACCGTTACCTCTTCCTTGGATTTTTTCGACCTGTCATCATCCTTCCTGGTCTTTTTCAACGCGTCTGTGCCAACCACGGAAAGGATGTTTCTTAATCTGGAAAGAAACACATTGAGTCGTATTCACTCAGTGAATTCTCAGCTAGCCTGATAAATAATCACTGTCAGCCTTTTGTTCTTCCTCAGATACAAGGAAAACGTCAGGAGTTTGACAGAATCATGGAATCCTAGACTGGTAGGGGTTGGAAGGGACCTCTGGAGATCATCGAGTCCAACCCCCCTGCCAGAGCAGGATCACCCAGGAACAAATCCAGGGGGGTCTGGAAAGTCTCCAGAGAAGGAGACTCCACCACCTCTCTGGGCAGCCTGTTCCAGGCTCCGTCACCCTCACAGCAAAGAAGTTTTTCCTCCTGTTGAGGTGGAATTTCCCATGTTCCAGATGGTGCTTTGTCCCTCATCCTATCCCAGGGCACCATTAAAAAGAGACTGGCCCCTTTTCCTTGACCCCCACCCTTTAGAGATTTGTAGACACGAATAAGATCCCCTCTCAGTCTTCTCAGAAGGTCTCTCTGAGAGACCTTCGCCCCAGGGCTCTCAACCTTTCTCAGAAGAGTCCAGAGCTCCAGTCCCTTCGTCATCCTGGTAGCCTCCGCTGGACTCTCTCCAGTATTTCCCTGTCCCTCTTAAACTGGGAAGCCCAGAACTGGACTCAACACTCCAGATGTGGTCTCATTAGAGCAGAACCTTCCCTCAACCTACTGGACACACTCTTCTTAACAACCCCCAGGAGACCACTGGCCTTCTTGGCCATGAGGGCCCGTTGCTGTTCCACGGAGAACTTATTGTCCCCCAGGGCTCCCAGGTCTTTCTCTGTAAAACGGCTTTCCAGCAGGTTACCCCCTGACTTGTACTGGGGAGAACTCCCCGTTAGCAGACACAGCACCTCTCCCTCCTTTCCGCAGGACCTTCTCCGAAGAGCGTGATGGGCTCGCCGAGCGCCCGCAGACAGGCCTTCACCTCAGAGTCGTCAGTGGACACGTTGATCTGCCGGGCTCTCTTCCTGCGCTCAAACTCAGCCAGCACCTCCGCCTGCCGCTCGCTCATGTGATCTTCCAGATCAAAGACCTCACCTGAACAAAACCGAGACCGTCAGATGAGAACAGCGGCCGGAGGGGAGATCTCCGTGGCGGTGCGGCCCCGGCCTGGTGACGCCAGCCCCACTCAACATCCTGTCCTTGTGTGAGTTACAAGGGCAGTCAGTGGGCTGGGACCATCTGGCACCTTCTGCCCTTGTCCAGCAGGGCAGCAAGTTGAGATAACCTGCTACCTTCTTGTCCTGGGTACCAGGACAGCGAGCTGGGATGGCCAGGCCTCCCTAAGCATGCCTGGGAAACACCCAGAAATTCCCCCAGCCTGGATGGCAGCCTGCTGGGCACCGAGACGGCCCGACGGCAATAACGGCCTGACAAAAGTACTGACCAAAGACAATCATCTTGCAACCCCCTAAATCCTGACCCTAAGGGAGGCCCCTGGAGCTCTGCAGGATCGCAGTAGCCGTGGTCTGGTATCACAGAATCTGGAAGAGACCTCTGAGATCATCAAGTCCAGCCTATGACCTAACACCCCAACATCAACTAGACCACGGCACTAAGCGCCATGTCCAATCTTTCCTTAAACATCTCCAGGGATGGCGACTCCACCACTTCCCTGGGCAGTCCATTCCAGTGTTTAATCACCCTTTCCATGAGGAAGTGCTCCCTAATATCCAACCTAAACGTCCCCTGGCGCAGCTTCAGGCCGTGCCCTCTCCTCCTGTCATGAGTTGCCTGGGAGAAGAGCCCGACCCCCACTTGACTACAACCTCTCTTCAGGTAGTTGTAGAGTGAGAAGGTTCCCCCTGAGCCTCCTCTTCTCCAGGCTGAACAAGCCCAGCTCCCTCAGCCTCACCTCATGAGACTCTCCCTCCAGTCCCTTCCCCAGCCTCGTCGCTCTCCTCTGGACCTGCTCCAGCACCTCAGGATCTTTCTTGAGGTGTGGGGCCCAGAACTGCCCCCAGGACTTGAGGTGGGGCCTCCCAAGTACCGAGTACAGGGGGAGAATTCCATCCCACTGGAGCTGGGATGCTTCTCTGGGTGGATTTTCCAGAGGTACTGACGATCATCCACTGGCAAGTGTTGGAGAGAGGGGAGTAACTCAGCAGGATTTCCCACAGGCGCGGTGGGAACGCGTCTCGGTCGCGATTTACTGCGGGCACAGTAGGAGGAAAGTCTTGGCCAGAGGTGAAGCTCTACATCTGTGAGCGTGGGGATTTAACCCTTACATTTGTGTCCGTGTCTCTGGACGTGATTTCCTCTGTGCATCCGTCCCCGTGGGTGCCCCAGTGCCTGCAGCTCGATTTAGGAAACGCTCTCGGGTACCTCGTGTCAATCCTGCCACGCTCCCTCCCATCTGTAACCACTTTGCTGTGTCGCTCACAGTAAATTTAGTTAAATCACCCTGCGAACTGCCTGACAGGTAAGTGTTGTCAGCCCCGGATTCCCTGCAGCCCCCCCATCTCTGCTCTCTCTCTAAATCATCCCAACTCGAGTGCGATTCGCTTCTCCCTTGTATACTTGTGTGCAGTGACTAACAAGGTGGACTTTGCCATCACGCTGAACCTCAATAGACCTGTTAAATCCCAGCAAATTCATTAAACGCTGTCAAATGATGATTCTATCTCAATAAAACACATCGATGCTTTTCTGCGCTGCGTGGGGCACATCCCACAGCACCAGGACTGCGCAGAAAGTGATTTAAAACACTCGCCCGCAACAACCCCTCCCAAACAGAAAGATCCAAACAAAGAGCCGACAGCTCAGGCCGCGGTCTCACGGTTCTTACTTTGAACTACGCTCAAAGCCGAGCAAAGATTTTTGAAAGTGTCACATTGCAGAGAAAGATAGAAAAAAAGAAAGGTGTTCGAATGTTCTCACCGCTGCTGATGTTGATGTTGCCAGCCTCGAGCGCAGCTTTCATCCCTTCCTTCCCCAGCAGCCCCGACTCTCCTTTTGCCAGACGCTCCCTCTCCTTCTCTTCCAGGCTGCCATAAAAGATGGGGGCTCTCTTGGCTGGGGGAGCATCGCTCTCCTCAGCGGCCTTGCTCTTCGTGGCCTGGAAGGCAAAGGCGGCATTTTAAGTGCGTTTTGGCTAAAAAGTTGACAACAAAGAGGCTGTGGAAGAAAGCACCGCCCTGCTAGGAGAGGTGAGCACTGAGCTCAGGAGGAGAGCCTTGAAATTGTACGTGAGGTGTCATTTTTGGGCAATAAGGCCACATCCAAGTGCAAAGATCAAATGTAAAACGCCACGTTACTTAATTTGCTTAAATTAGGCTGTGTTGTCTTGTGATTCTGGATCTTCTACTTAGAGCTCATTTTATCAGGCTCTACTGTTTTATTTTTTTAAGGTTTTTCTAGTTTAGCTGAAGAAGCCCCAGAAGAGGCACGTGCTCCCGGTGCCCTCGCTGGAAGCAGATGGAGACGGAAGCCGAGCAGCGCCCCCCGCCCGGGAGCGGGGCGCTGGGACAAACCTCCCACCAAATCCCAAAGGATTCTGGGACAACGCCTGAAAACGCGTCAGCGCGGCGCTCGGAACGGCTCCGGTGCCACTGGCCGCACGGGGCCGCCTCCCCACACCGGGGCCTCTCCGCCAAACGCGCCCAGAAGCGAACGCGAGCTCCCCGGCCCGAGGCCTCTCCCCGCTCCTCCGGCCCCGTGCGGGTAACGTGCGCAGAATCCCCCCCGGACACCCACCTCCGCAGGTGCGGGGGCCCG
>VWZK01008640.1:33780-66614 GCA_013396935.1 Baryphthengus martii | reverse complement strand
GTTTTGTTTTAAATAAATGTGTCTTCTTTTTTTTTTTTTTTAAAAAAAAAAAATAGATACTCACACGAGCTGCTTTAAATGGCTGCGGAGACCATGCAGGGAGGGATGGAAACACCAAGTCCACTGGTGTTTCCTCTGCCCATGTGTCCCCTGATGCAGCGTGGAGGTGAAATGCTGCTGCCTCTGCGGGAGGATCTGCTGGTTCATTCATCTTAAAACGAACCAGTGGAGTGTGTTCATTTCAATCTTTGGCCCTACAAGTTGGTGACCCCACTAAGCAGAAGGCCCTGGGGAGCCTCTGATCCATGTTTTACAAGACTAAAGGCAGCGGTGTCACAGCTCTGGTGCAACAGGTAGTGCTTATAGACACTGTCCTGTCCTTCTCTGAGACGGCCACGGAGAGAAACCCCCCTGTCTGCTAAAATCACCTGGTCCCAGACATTTCACAGCAATGCTCTAGTTGCAGATGTCCCTGCTCCCTGCTGGGGGGTTGGACCAGATGAGCTTGAAAGGTCCCTTCCCACCCAAACCAGTCTGTGACTTTATTCATTGCCCCTGAATGGGCCCTTGGCAGGGAGCTGCCACAAAGCTGGATGCAGTAGGAGATTGTGGGCACACGGACATGGAACAGCACCCTGTATTTTCTGATGGAGCAGGTTTTTCTCTACACTTGCCCATTTCCCCTCCAGCCAGCCCTGGGGAGCATCACCCCAGCTGCCCTGGTTTCTGCCCCTCGAGTTCCAGGTCACTGCTGGCGATGTTTGTGGCTTGGCTCAAAGGTCACCAAGCATTTCCTTATAGATGGTGTGACGTAAAAAGCAGTTTGATTTCTGACAGACTAATCCAGGCAAGTACCTGGAGTGACAGCAGTGACTCGTACCCCGCTCAGCGGCCCGGAATGGCAGGTGAGCAAACACCGAACTGCAGGAGCGCAGCGCAGGCCAGTGGCCGGAGGAGCCAAGATACAGAAGCTGAAGCAACTTGTTGTTGGTGTCTAAGAACCTCTGTTCCCTCCAGCCCGGGGAAGGAGGCAGAGCAGGGGGCCAGCAGCGCTGGGGCCTGTGCCAGGGACACCTGCGGGGAGTTGGGGCTTGGACCGGATGATCTTTAAAGGTCCCTTCCCACCCAAACCGGGCTGTGATGTTCAGAGCTGGGGCTGGGGCCTCGCTCTGCTCCTGGCTCCTGCTGTTCTGTGCCATCTCCCAGCGACCGGTTAAGTTTTTTTCAGCGTCTCAAGGAATGCTCCAAACTGGACTTGTTAAATTCATGCTTCATGCATTGTAGGTGCATCAAATTCAGGTCAGGGAGGGGAAATGTGCAGAACTTAAAACTTTTCAAACTGGAAAGAGCCACAGTCTGGCCTAGAGCAGAGCTGCTTTTCCAGTCTAACACAGCATCCAGTTATCTGGGATCACTCTGCAATTCAGGTGTTCTCAGCAGGTCCCAGCTCTGAAGGGGAAACATCTGGGGAGGTTCCAGACATGCTTGGATTGAGCAGGGGAAGAGAAACCAACCTGGCTCCTCATTTCTCCTGTGTGGCTGAACACAACCTAGAGTAAAGCCCTGGAGGGACATGTATTCCTCACTGCCCACGGACATCTCCTGTGCTCTGAGGGGCTCATTATTACAGCTTCCTAAAACTCTTGTCCTTTGACTCACAGAATCCCCACATGGTGGGGGTTGGAAGGCACCTCTGGAGATCATCTGGTGCTCCCCCCTGCTCCAGCAGGGTCACCCAGAGCAGGGGGCCCAGCAGCGCAGGGTCCAGGCGCCTTTGGAATCTCTCCAGAGAAGGAGACTCCACAACCTCTCTGGGCAGCCTGGGCCAGGCTCCAACCCCCTCCCACCAAAGAAGTTGCTCCACCTGCTCCCAGGGAACCTCCTGGGTTGCAGTTGGTGCCCGGTGCCCCTCGTCCTGGTGCTGGGCACCACTGAGCAGAGTCTGGCCCCAGCCTCTTGCCCCCCGGGGGCCCTTGAGCTCTTGCTCAGCCTTGCTCAGCTCCCCTCTGGGGCTGCTCTTCTGCAGCTGAACAGCCCCAGGGCTCTCAGCCTTTCCTGGCCCCACAGATGCTCCAGGCCCCTCAGCAGCTTTGGAGCCTCTTGCTCCTGGCATCGCTTTCTGAAGGCTGCAGGAAGAGCCACGCAGCTCTGTGTCAGCTGCACGGAGGATTGTTTCCAAAACACACCCCTACCACATAAAATGCAATCTATTTTATTGGTTAATTATGTACAGGAGATTCTTGATATTCACAGTAACATTAGACAAGTTACCTCCACAAAGAGCAAGAGTAAAACTAAAAACAACAGTCCACTGTAAACAAAACGAGGAATCCTGCTGGCTCCCGACAAACAGAAAAGGCACTCGAAGGAAAACGACAAAAGCCAGCTGGCGATCACAGCCCGGGGACTTTGTGCCCTTCTTCCAAGATGGTTAATCCAGAGGCACAGCGTGTGGGGACCAAATGTCGGGATACAGAGACAGGCGCAGGACACAGCCTTCCGAGAATGCTACACGTGCGTGGACATACGGATTTGAATAGTCTCATAATCATCAAGAGTCCGGCCCCGGCTCCGAGCTCTGCTCCAGGTGAGCTTAGTGCTATCGGGACAGCTTCCAACCCAGGAGGCAGAAAGGGCGGGACTGCTCTGGCAGAAGCCGGGAGGTCAAGTTTTGCTCAGACTCTGGCAAAGCAAAAGCAACCCGGGCTCAGAACTCGGCAGCTGGTGGCCAGGGGGGGGCTGGGACACAGGGAGGTAGGTGGCATCTCTGGATTGCCCACGTGGAATGGAGAGGAAGCAAGGAGGCCAAAGCTGGCAGGGAGATGGGGACTGGAAATGTCCCTCTCAGATGGGCCTCTGGATCAGTCATCTCAGCAGCAGAGGGGACACAGCTCTCCAGCTTCTCTGCTTAACCTCCTCCCCTCCAGACCTTTCTTTCCTGGTGCACCTTTCCCCAGAGCCCAGCCTGGGCTCCCATTTCTAACTCAGGTACTGCCCAGTGCTCCGCCCATCCTTCTTCCAGGCTGCTGGAAGAGGGCTGGGGCACTTGCTGGACACCTGGGACATTTCTGACCAGGCTCCTGCTTCCTAAATGACCACTGTGAGGTCAGTGCCACCTCCTTCTCTGCACTGGAGAGCTGTGCGCCCTCTCCTGTGTGAGCCCAGGCAGGATGTAGCCCTTTGAAGGCAGAAGTACTCATCCTTGGGGGGGAACAATTTCAAGGGCACAGATGCCAGACGCAGAACGAGGCAGAAAAGCCAACCAGAGAACCAAGTTTGTATTGCCTCAGCTCCAAGTCATCCATCTGCCATCACCTGAATCAGAGAATTCAAGGTTCTATTTTAGAGAAAGACCCAGCAAGAGGTATGTGAAGTAACTATTGTCACCACGCAAAGCCGCTCGTGACTGCACCCTACAACCCCACATCCCGGCAACGGCAACAACTCCAGCTTGTGCAAGAGAAACCCGTCTCAGGGGGCTCTGGACTCTGCAGGGAACCAGTGCAGCTCAGCGTGAAGCTTTCAGAACAGAAACATCCCTCTCCAGCACTGAACTGCTTCAGTTTTCTCTGCCAAACACTAGGATTTCCTCACGGCTGCCTCGCAGGGATCGGAAGGGTCTGTTTTCCCCTCTCACGATTGCTTAGAGGGCACAGAAGATTTTTACCTTTGTGACAGATGCAGGGAGAGAGCATCGGTAAGTCCTTCTGCAGCTGTTTACAGACCTAACTCCCATCAAAGACCAGACTGGGGAAGTGCTTTTCCTCTCTCTCATCAGGAGGTGGCTAGAATTTTTCCATGAAAATAACTTTGCCTCATTCACCCAGATGCAAATCTGCTCTTTAGAAACCTAAGCCTGCTTTTAACTCCTCTCCTTTGATTCTGGATTTGCACTGCCCAAAGAAAACAAGATGTCCAAATAAATAACGGGAAATAAAATCCCCAGATGGTTGACTTCAGCGGTGCAATTCAAGGTCCCGGTGGCGGCAGTAACAGATTTCCTGCTGCCTTTCGAAGAGGGCAGGAGGGTGAGGGTGGGCTCCGTGCTGGTGCAGTAGCATCAGCCCAGCAAAGAACCCACAGACACAAGGAAGGGCCTCACCCCGTAAGGCTGACGGGCTAAAAAAAATAATTCCTCCTCAAAAGCTCAGCTTTCCTGCCACAGCCACTGCCGACAGCGTGACTGGGACCATTGCTGCAGAAAAAAACTGCCTAGGAAACGCTTTCATCTCAGCATTCCCTGCCCTCAAGGCACACCCCAGACACCGGTCCCAGTCTGAAAGCGGTGCCTGGTTTTCAGCGCCCTTCTGAAAACCCCACTGTCTTCCCTTTCAGCCAGTTACGGGCACAAACTGGGCCTCCCGAGCAGAACGAAGACTCCGGCTCCGCACCGCCCTCTGGACAACGTTCCCTACAACAAGAAGCAGTTTCATAATGAGGTGCTAAACTCAAACTGCTCCCTAGAAAAGCCGACGCGAGCTCTGGGCACCACGCCTGCCGGCGGCCGGTTCTGCCCACGGCACAGCCCCTCTGGGCTGGCAACGGCGCAGAGCTCATGGCACCGCACGGGGGGTTCTTTGCTTGTCCACCACGGGCACCGGGAACTCTTCCACCTCCAAGCCAACACGGTCACAGCATGATTATTAAGACAGAGGAGTCATCTGGGTCAGGAGTACTTTGTCATCAGCTCAAGCCGCTCTGAATTCCACCTGAGGAGAGACCTAAAGCTGCTGTAGTTTTATCTTTTCTTTCTTCTCTTTCCCAAAATTCTCCTTTACAGGAACACGGCTGTTTTATTTCCTTCATCTCAACCAAGGAATTCCCTCTTCAGACATTTGAACCTTTAGTGTCATGAAATCATTATGGAGCTCTCGCCTCATTTACAGAACTAGTTTTAGGAAACCAAAAATCCGGCTCTAGGTCCATCCAGGTGCACTTCGACATGAAGTAAACGTGGATTCAGTGGATTATTGAAAATCTTTTTGCCCTGTAAATATGCAATTGTTGTCCCACATCTGCTCCGTGTATTTCCACGATTCGGATGTGAAAGCCGCCGAACCCAAATGATACCACTTGAAGCTGAGCAAAGGTGCCGGATACACCAGATTAACAACACTCACAGAGAACAGTCTCATCTAGACCCCCTGCAGCACGTGGGTCACACGCTCCTGTCCAAGCACTCCCTTGCCAGGCCACACGGAGCGTGTCTGAAGTGCAGCACCAAGTCTTCCTCAGAGGCTGAGTCCTTCTGCATCAGAAGGTGTCACTGGCCCCAAAAGCCACAATGCCAGGGAGATCTCCTCCCCTGGCATCGTGTTCCTATTGAAAAAAAAGTAAAACTAAAATAGCCATTCGCACACGGAGGCTCCACTGGCAACTCTGATCTTTACCTGCTGTTCGTAAAACCCTCACAGATGAGCATTCACAATTTAAAAATAAAATATTTCTTTTTTTTTTTTTTTTTTTTAAAAAAAATTTTTATTTTAAAATTAATTATNTTTTTAAAGAATAATTTCTACATTTCTGTCAGCCAACTAATTTCAATCACGGCATGATCTACAAATAAAGCAAATCCTAGCCGAGAACGGCTACCATGGGACCCTCAAGAGTCAGCCCTGCTGCCAGCCTGCGGCAAGGGGGAGCAGCAGCCCCCAGCTCCTCACAGCCCGACACCCCTCGCTAGGAAGTCGCGGTGAACTCCAGTTGATTTCGTTTGTATCGTTTCTCTTTCAGTTTAGGAATGATCCAGTCCTCCCGACGGCCGCACTCCGAGAGAGCAGCGGGGTGGAGAAGCTTCCGAGCGTCCGGTGTTAATGGCAATGCTCCGTGATATCCACAACCACCGCCTTCTTCCAGCTGAAGAAGAAATAGCCCGTCCCTGCCCCCGCCGCCACCGCGATGCAGAGGTACCCGTTGTACGTCATGAAGATCAGCATGAGGAAGTAGCTGACCACCACCTGGATGATGTGCAGAACAGTCTGCAGGAGGTGAGGGAAGCTCAGCATCTGCTGCCTGAGAACACAAAGCCCAAAGAACAGTCAGCATCCGTCAGCCACGGGCGGGAAATTGTACATCCCCAAGGAGAAAGCGTAGCTCAGGCTGACGGGTTGGGCATGAAATGGCAGAGAAGATAACAAAGCAGGCTGGACAGAGACTTCTGCGTGCACCACTCGCTTGTAACTGTTCGTTTCCACAGAGCTGACCTCTCTGGCACGACAAACTTTTACCTGTGACACAGACTTCTATGACTTTAATTCTACAGACTTCATTTTACCTCCACATTCAATAAGCAGAAGGGTTTCTTTTCTGAGCAGAGGCTTTGACTACCTGTCAACAGTAGGATCCTAAGAATTTTCTGTCGCTGGCTCTAAAATCAGACCTTCCACTACCTGAAGAGGACCTACAGGAAGGCTGGAGAGGGACTGTTCCCAAAGGCCTGGAGTGACAGGACGAGGGGCAATGGTTTTAAACTAGAGAAGGGCAGATTTAGACTGGATGTCAGGAACAAGTCCTTTCCCATGAGGGCAGTGAAACACTGGGACAGGTTGCCCAGGGAGGGAGTTGAGGCCCCATCCCTGGAGATATTCCAGGTGAGGCTCGACAAGGCTCTGGGCAACCTGCTCTAGTTGAGGATGTCCCTGCTCCCTGTCCCCTGCAGGGGGGTTGGACTAGATGACCTATGGAGGTGCCTTCCAACCCAAACCATTCTATCATTCTATGATTCTAAGTAACATCAAGTCTTTTCTGTCCCAGTTTTCACCTTTGTCAGCTGCTGAAGAAATCTGTCTTAGTACAAAGGGAAATTCTTACCCAACAGTTTTGTGCGTCTCCATCAAGATGGTGCCATTGGGGCCGGGCACTGGCATGGAGTTGTAGCGAATGCTGACTTGGGATTTACGGAGCAGACACTCCCGGGCAATCTTAAGGCCTTCGTAAAACATGGCCAGGAAGAAGACGGCCACGAAAGCACCGGCCATTTCTGACAAGAGAGGAAATATTATCGTAGCTGCGCAACAAAAGACATTTGCTTCAAAACGCGTCAGGAGATGCACCGCGTGACTCCGCAGCCCTGTCGAGCCGCACGGGCTCTGGCTGGGCAAACAGATGGCAAATGGGAATTTAATCCACACGACAGTGGGAATTTCACCCAGGAAGTGAAACCAGCAATCACTTTTGCTAGTAAGATCAGTCAAAATATCAAACTATAGAATCATCTGCCTTTTTCTCTCACCCCACGGTTGCCATCTACACCAGACTCAACGTGGCGTACCTGCAGATTTTTGGCATAAATAGCGAAGTAATTCCTGAAACATTCATTGTTTGCAAACTTTTTGTTTAAACTGGACAAGGGAGTTTTACTGACCTCCAGGAGAATTGATTGTAAGTCCAGAAAACAGCAATGGCACATTCTCATAGCTGAAGTGGAAAGTCATCGCCTGCCCAAAACATAAAGAACATGGAGATGAGCCCGGAGAGCTCATCTGGAGATGGAGCTCCCGACGAGAGTTAGCAAAGGTCTTTGTATGACAAGAGCTTAGATCATTTCAGCTGCCACCAGACAGGCTCAAAGAAACTCCTGAGTAAATCTAGTGTAACACACACAGCGAGACACGGCTAAAGATGCTCCAGGTTCCAATTCTAGCAGGCAGCTCTTTGAGGCGGTGCCCCGGGCAGAAGGCTCTGTCCTTCACAGTACCTGCTACAGAAAAGTGCCCTCTCCTTGCTTTTGGAGCTCCTTTTCTCCTCAACATCGGTAGCCAGGGACTGGAGGTCTCTGTGGAGCTCATCCTTGCCTCCTCATGAATACTCGTGGGCTGGGGCACAGGACACTTTCTTCTCCCCACCCTGACCTCGTATAAGCTCATACGGATAAGGCCTCGGTATTGCTGAGTCCTCTGTGCCCATCCTGCACCAAGGCAGCAGATTATTGTCTCCCTACAGAATCTCCTAATATCCTATGGGAAACAGAGGCCTAAACACAGGTATAACAGGGAGTAGTGTATATAAAGCAGGACCACAGCTTCCCCTGGGTGAAAAGAGAGGCTCCTGAACGTGCAGAGTGAAGGCTGTGGGAAGGGGAGACACCAGTGATGCCCCAGCCAGCGGGAGCTCCATATCATCTTCCCGCTCAGGAAAGTACGTTGCAGTTCAGCGTGTTCTGACCAGAGCTGCAAACGGTGCTTTCACGTGTAAAGTACTCGCTAAGCTAGAGGGACTTCTCTTTGAATTGCCCTCATTGCTTAATTAAGGTTATTTGCTGAAGATTGGAATGATAATTAATTTCAGCGCCCATAAGAACCAGCAGACATTCATTACCACCCCGCCCCGCGCAGGAATTCTTTTAACACATCTTTTAGAGAATACTTCCATCTCTTTAATGAATTTAACATTTTTATATTGAAAACACAAACCACACAAACCAAAGAGCGTTCCAGTCTGGTTCCACTAACCACAGCTGAACAGCCTGGCACTCGGTGCCAGTGGGGAGTGGGAACACACGTACATTAAAATGGGTCCAGTCCAGCAGCTAAGGTGCTGTAGCTATTTCCTGCCTTCCCTGGCAGCTCTGTGTGCAGTGCTAATTCAAAGTCTTGTGCAATTAGTCACAGTTTTGGGTTTCAGCCCAAGGCAGGGTCCTGTAACTGTCCATTCAAGATAAGAGCGCTCGAACATCTCTGGGTCTGTTTAGTCTGGAGAAAGAGAAGGCTGAGAGGGGATCTTACTAATGTCTATAAATCTCTGAGGGGTGGGGGTCAAGTGGAAGGGAACAGACTCTTTCCTGTGGTGCCCAGCAGTAGGACAAGGAATAACGGGTACAAGCTAAAATATAGGAAGTTGCACCTCAACACGAGGAGAAACTTCTTTCCTATGAGGGTGATGGAGCCTGGCCCAGGCTGCCCAGAAAGGTGGTGGAGTCTCCTTCTCTGGAGACTTCCAAAACCCCCCTGGATCTGTTCCTGTGTGGCCTGCCCTGGGTGGTCCTGCTTTGGCAAGGGGGTTGGACTCGAAGATCTCTAGAGGTCCCTTCCAACCCCTACCAGTCTGTGATTCTATGACCCTTGTAAAGAAACGGCATTTACATGGAAAGTAACAGGTCAGAGAATGCCAGCACTCAGCTGCTGGATCATATGAAGAGCTTCACAAGCACATCAGTGACAATGTTGGGCTGCAAGTTCCACCAGCACTCCTTGGTTTTGTACTGGGCCATGTTCCCAGAGGGGAAGGCTCTTCTAGTCCTCTCTTCCATCGTACGGTTTGCAGTATAAGCAGAAGCAGCAATTCCCAATTCCTTCTCCTGGGCACAGAGCTGGCAGGCAAACTTCAACTGAAGGTTTGCAAAATACGCTCCTGAGCACATTCTCATTTGCAATGGAAATTCACGCTCTCTCCTCTCCTTTCAAAGTTTAATCATAAGGAGTCATGTTTTAATTTTCTGAAACTCACTTCAAAAAGATTTAGAAAAGGGAGAAAAAGCTGAAAAAGTCCCTAGAACTGGCTACACACAAACACAGCCCCTAGGGTCATCTCCATGGAAACTCTGGCCAGGAGCTCTGCGAAGGTTCAGCGATGGCAGCGGGCACAAGCCTGAGCTTGTTTCAGTCCAGGTTAGCCAGAGCAGCAGGATTCAGGACCGGCACAGCCTCAATGCCAACGTGGCAAAGAGCCCTGGCAGCACTTCCCTCCCCAAACCCAGTGTGTACTTAAAGCTGCGGAGGAAAAGGGCGCAGCGGTCGGTCGCCTGCAGGTCAGCACAGTTCCTCACACCGGTGTGCGACCCTCTCGGTGCCTGTTACAGCTTTTGCTGACACTAACAGCCTGCAGAACTCCATCCACCTCCATTTCTCGCAGGAATATTCTTACTTTGCATGTCTGCCTTTAGCTGGCTGGAGAGCAGACACCAGGCTGGATGCTAGAAAGGTTTTTGCAAGAAAAGGCCATTTTACCAAAGGATCTCCAGCTCTGAAATACATTATGCGTTGCCTACCACCTCATGCCACTCCTTCATCCCAGAAGCACCGCAACGGGGTCTGTGTTTTAACTGAATCGCTTTGTGCCTGCCAAAGCTAAGCCTAATTTCCCATTCTCTGTGATTCTAAAGAGCAGAGTCTTTAAGATGACAAGTTACTCTGAACCACAGCCAAGGAAAAGCTCTCTGGTTAATTAAGACTTTCCCACTCACCATCATGCCAGATCCATGACCGTGTTGCGGGGCTGCCGTTGAGTGGTGATGATCAGGAGGATGCGTGGTTGGCAACATGGAACTGTTCGTGTGGTGATCGTGAGACATCTTTACGACGGAGATATTCAAAAAGGCACGTAGACAAGTGGGACCCTGAAAAACAAACAAATGAAAATATATAACAAGAAGCACTTTTCTAAACAGACTATGGTTTCTCTACTGCTACCGGAAGAGAAAATATCCTAAGTCCCTGAGAACTACTGCCTCTGGATAAGCTTCTGGAACATCCTCATGGTTCTGCGCTCTGCCTACAGAGAACACACAGCAAAGTGAGCAGGACAATTTAAAGGAGGTGTGTCCCCTCTGAGCTTTACCTCATCGTATTGCTGCCTCATCCTGAACGTTCCTGCCAGAACGGCAGCCTAATCTGATTGTGACAGCACATGGGGACAAGTGCTCAGCATAAAGGAACATTTCTTATCTCTAAGAGGGAAAAAATCCCAAGTCTCTTCTCAATTCCAGACCCGCAAGAGGCAAGGCCCATTTGAAACTGCATCCCCTAAAGGGGCAGGTTACACAATTTCTCTTAATTGACCGTTATGCATTTTATTGGGAACATGTTTAACAAAGAAATGACGTTAGGTGCTACAAGACCTCTTACCAGGCAAAGGTCTGCAACAGCCACAGGCGAACCAATCTCATTTCCACGAGCTTTACCCTGTCACATCTCCCCTCTAATCACGTTACGTGCGACGAGAGAACCGCTCCGAGGGCTGCCCGTCTAAATCCCTGATCTGGTTACTGCAAATCAGGTACGGCTGGACACGGCGCGTTCAAAATGAAAATACAGCCCCCGGTTAGCTCTGGGCACGGCCCCTGCGCACTGCTCACGGCTCGGGATGGAACCGGGCACGACAACTGGTGAAGGGAAAAGTTATCAGGGAGAAAGGGAAAACAAGCGGAGAATACCGGTCAGTCCTGAAACAACAGCAGCCGTCAGCCAGAGCCAGGCAAAGGCTCTGCTAGAGCAGGGCAGCCGAGAGACCGCCAAAGGTAAGGAAGTGCCAACGCTCCTCTCCCAGGGCCTGCCTGGAATACTGTGGACCCTCCCACTCTAGGCCAGCACTCAAGTAAAACAAAGTAAAATGAAAAACAAAGTACAGACACTTTATTAAATTAAAGTTAAAAAAAGAAAAGATAATGGAGAGGAGCTGTGCTTCCTTCCAGAGACAGCATCAGGAGAGTTTATAACTGGGAAAAAAAGACATTTTTAAGCTAAGAGACAATATAAGATGGAATCATCAAATCAGTTATGTTGGAAAAGGCTTTTAAGATCATCAAATCCAACTGTTCCTGCAGGACTGCCAGGGCACCACTGAGCCCTGTCCCTCAGCACCACACTTCCATGGCTTTGAAACCCCTCCAGGGATCATGGGGACTCCAGCCCTGCCCTGGGCAGCCTGGGCCAGGGCTGGACAGTCCTTTGGGGAAGAATTTCTCCTAATATCCAACCTAAACCTCCCCTGGGGCAACTTGAGACTGTTTCTTCTTGCCCTGTCGCTTGTTCCTTGGGAGCAGAGCCCGACCACCCCCAACTCCACCCTCCTGTCAGGGAGTTGTGGAGAGCCAGAAGGTCTCCCCTGAGCCTCCTTTTCTCCAGGCTGAACAAGCCCAGCTCCCTCAGCTGCTCCTCACCACACTCCTGCTCCAGACCCTTCCCCAGCTCCACTGCCCTTCTCTGGCCACACTCCAGCCCCTCAATGCCTTTTTTGGAGTGAGGGGCCCAAAACTGATCCCAGGATTTGAGGTGTGGCCTCACCAGTGCCCAGTACAGGGGGATAATCCCTGTCCTAGCCCTGTTGGTCGCACCAGTGCTGACATAGCCAGGATGCTGGTGGCTTCTTGGCCACCTGGGCACACACTGGCTCGCTCACCTTCAGCCGACTGTCAACCAACACACCCAGGTCTTTTTCCGGCAAACGAAATATAAGTATGAATATATTTGGATTGAAAAGGGGAAATGAAACTCTGAAAGAGTTTTCTAAACTGAAAGCAGCACTAGCAAACAACACACAAATGGCAACCAGCAGATGGTGGAGCTGGGTCAGTTTGTGACAGTGACCGTGTGACAGAGCTGTGCAGGAATCACCAGTGGCCCAGAACACTGAGCATCTGTGACAGGCGTGAGCTCAAAGGCTTTGGATTTAAATTAAAAAGAGCAATGAGAGAAGTGAAAGATTTGGGGAAGATAAGGAAACTAGGTCAGCAGTGCTGGGGAAGAACCCAAGAGAAAGAATTTATACACCCTGCGAACACCGACACGAAATCACACCAATCAGGACCTGTTTGCACCCAGATCAGCTGGCATAAGCTACACCAGCAACACACAGCTCAGGTGGGTTTTGCTTCTCTGTGCAGGTGAAGTTTGTAGCCAAGCTCTTATTGCGTTAGACAACTTCACAGTAACTCCCCTGGAAAGTTAACTTGTCCTAGAACTGAACGGCGCCAGCTGAAAGCAGAATGGATTCCCTCTCTGTAGTTCTGCTCATATTTTTTAGCTCACTCCACCCCTGATTTGTGCTTAAATATTAAAACCAGAAAAGCAGCTCAGAAAAATGTTGAGAGGCAGGAAAAAAAAGGAGCGAGAGACTAACAGAAGCAGCAGCTCACCTGACACAGAAAAGCGTGACAAAGGATACCTGCAGGACACGGTGTGATTCTCCTACAGCAGAGCTTTGAAGATCACACTGTTCCAGAGATGAAACGTTAAGCGCTAGAGCTGAAGTCCCTAAATACAAGCACTCGGGAAAGGAATCCTCTGGCAAGACACACAAACTAAAAACCATCTTTTGCAGCAGGGAAGGAAGAACAGGCAAAGTGCTCGACACCACGGGATCAAAGAGCAGTGATGCCACCAGAGGAAAGAAGCGATGCAAGAACCTCCCCTCTCCTCACTCCCTCAGTCAAAATCCTGTCTTCTCCCTCTTCTTGCAGTTCACTGATACTTTGCTTTTACTTTGGATGCACCACACTCACCAGGGACTACTGCCCAACTGCAGTATTTACTCATTTGAGGCTTTCACACTCCCACCAAACTCTGCAGGTTCAAATACTCTCCACAGAAGCCCTGGTTGTTCACCAGATGAAAAACTCCCTTCGTGGCCGGGTTGTGCCCCATTTCCCACTAATTTACTGGTCTTCAGAAAGGGAGAAACAGGGGATGTGTTCTCTGGATATTCACAGGGTATTAATAAACAAGGTGGAGTATTCCCAAGTGGGCAGGGTGTTGGTACAGGTTACAAAGCACACGCTGGGTGCTGCCCCGTGCAGCTCCTGCCCTCCCTGTACCAGTGCTCCAGAGCCAAATCCAGCCCCCCGGCAGCTACCCGACCCTGACAGACGTTTTACCAGATCCTGAAAAGGATGGGTATTAAGTGGCATAAGAGGAAATAACTTTGAGTGAGCCACTTCAGCTGTCTTTTGTGTTACTAAAGCTAACCAACGACTTGTGCTGAAAAATAAATCACTCCCAGTGGAACACCCCAGTACAATCAGTCTCTAAGTTACAACTTCAGAGTTCTCAACCCGTGTCTTGGGGTAAAAAAACAGCACCTAGGGCAGCAGCAGCAACAGTTCAGTGGCTGTGTAATATTTTAAGCTGGGAACGTCTGGTTGGCTTGCACAGACTCTTAAAAGATGAGCTGCCTGACACGGAGCTGTGTGTATCCCACAGAGAAGGGCACTGGTTTTAACAAGTCTGGCTCCACACCTAGAGGAACAAATCCACACACAGAGGTTTCTATTATAGTAAACTCTTTAAATAGAATCACTGAATTGTGAGGGTTGGAAGGGACCTTAAAGATCATCCAGTTCCAACCCCCCTGCCACAGGCAGGGACACCTCCCACTAGAGCAGGTTGCCCAGAGCCCCATCCAGCCTGGCCTTAAAAACTTCCAGGGCTGAGGCTTCCACCACCTCTCTGGGCAACCTGTCCAGGGTCTCACCACCCTCATGGGGAAGAACTTCTTCCTAACGTCCAATCTAAATCTCCCCTCCTCTAGTTTGGATCCATTCCCCCTTGTCCCATCACTGCCCAACATCCTAAAAAGTCCCTCCCCGGCTTTCTTGTAGGCCCTCTTCAGATCCTGGAAGGCCACAGGAAGGTCTCCTCGCAGCCTTCTCTTCTCCAGCACTAATAGATTTGGTCCTGAACAAAGGCAGCAGTTCAGCAGCAGGTATTTCTGTCTGACCGGGTGAGCGCTGCCCGCTCCACGTGTTTGCACAGGGAGAAAGAGCCATTGGAGTGGATTCCTGAGCACACCCCGGAGAGCGGGATGGAACAGGCTGTGGTTGCAGCAGGCTCAGGTATCTCGAAGCATTTGCACACCTCTGGGCACGGACCTCCCGGTGCACCTGCCTCCATGTGATGCTGCTCTGTTAAAAGGGACACACACACACACAAGGGGTTTTTTTGTACTCTGGAGTAGGCTACCCCATAAGCAAACAAACAGGGTGGGACAGGAGAGAGGAATGAGGAAATTCTTTCCAGGGCTCATTTCTCTCCCTCTCCGTGCTGTCGCCTCAGGTCAGAGCAGCCAAAGCCTCCATTTCACTGACCCCTCAAACTGTGAAGGAAAACAGCAGGCCTCAGAGCTGCACACTGGACTTCTCTTCCTTTCAGGCACCACCTTGGGGCAGGATCGACTTCAGCACATAGGCAGGCTCTGCTCAGACAGAGGTTTCTATCCCTCTGCTGCAGCCGCCTCGGCAGCTCCGCAAACCAAGCTGGTTCGGGGCCGCGTGGAGCCAGAGGAAGGATCCGACGGCAACGAATCATTCGCTCAGGTCCAGCATGAGGACTCCCATTCACGCTCCACCAGCATTTAACCAGCGCTGCCTCACCTCAGACCTACCAGGAAGCCACGTTGACAACTCCAGGGCAGAGGAGGGGAGGAAGGGCAGGTATCTTGTGCCAGCGCACGACAGAAACAACGGATCAACGAGCTGGGCATGGTGAGATGCCGAACACAAAGCAGTCCTCTCAAGCATGGCTCAGCCGTAAGATGACTGCCATTATACACAACCTCCACTACAATTTCCCAATCTATTGCTTCTGCCTTGCGGATCCAGAATCCTGCCACTCCACAGGAAATCAGAGTTTTTCCTGTGGCAACCAGCCTTCCAGACACCCAGGGGAGATCCACCCTTTGATGCAGAAACACAGGACACGCAGAAACAGGACAGTCTATGGGAAAGAGCTGCCAAGCTCCCAGAAACTACCTTACAAATCAGCTCAGTCTGAAACATACTGTGAAAACAGAGTTTCCTTAAAGTCACATTGGAAAGGAAAGAAGCCCCTTTCCAACTGGAAAGTCAAACAGGATTAAACAATGGAGCCTAAAAACAATGCCCATTATAGCGGCAAACTCTTCCCTTCTCCTCTTCGCCTCTTGCCCATGCCAGTGCTGAAAAAGGAAAAAAAAAAATAAAACTGATTCCACTGGCTGTGCCCAAAAGGACCAGAGCCTTAAAAAACCCCTCTCCAGTCTCCTGTACACTGGTAACTTGTTGAACAGAGCCGGTGCTCGCTGGCTGGCCCTGCGCAGCAGCCAGCACAGCAGGCACGCCGACACGGCTGCCTCCAGCGCAGAAGCCTCCAGACTTGGGTCTCAAGGCAGCTGGAGCAATTCCTACCAAGGGTCTCTCCACCAACGCTTTTTGTAGCAAGAACAGGGTCAGGAGGTCCCTCTCGTAAAGAAAAAGCCTTGGTAAGATTTACTAAGAATTCAAATGAAAGCTGCCATGAGAAATCCAGGGGAAGAAGATGAAAAGTAGCAGGTTGGAAAGGCAGAGATCTCTGGCTCGCACATCACGTACGCCTCAGCCCGGCGTGCCACCAAGGAATGCTACACAGAAAACACAG
The DNA here is from genome assembly GCA_013396935.1 of Baryphthengus martii. Taxonomy (NCBI): domain Eukaryota; kingdom Metazoa; phylum Chordata; class Aves; order Coraciiformes; family Momotidae; genus Baryphthengus; species Baryphthengus martii. The sequence goes on along the minus strand of VWZK01008640.1, from coordinate 50,511 downwards.
GAGGAAAGGAAAAGGCAACCAGAAGTAGCAGTGCTCTACTTACAGCAGTCCGGCTGTCGGCTACTGAAGCTCCACTGCCTCTGAGCTTGTGGTGTCCAGCCCAATCCTTTTTTTTTTTTTTTTTTTCTGAAGTGCTGCAAGCGGTGGGAGGGGAAGCAGGAGCCTGCAGACACTGCAGCTCTGTTCACTGCTTCCAACTGTGGTCTCCACTGAATGCTCTGAGCTAGTCATCATGAGACTCAAGCGCTGCTTCTAGTTTATTCAATTTCCTGGCAAACTTGCCAACTTTAACTGGTTCCTTTCCAACTGGGTGGACTTGCCCTGACTCCTCTGGGATCCCAAGCTTAGCTCCAGACCTGCTTAAAGGTGCAGCTGAGGGAGAAACCAATTCTACCTGCTCACGTTGTAGAAGCAACCAGAGCCCTCCTGGCTTGAGCTGTAGAAACACTTTAAAAACAATGGGAACAAACAGACCGCTCTTCAGCAATGTAAAATACTATGTTCTACAGATACACACTGCTGTTCTCCAACACCAAAATTCCCCTGGCAGCTCTCCTAAGCACTTCCCAGGCTGGAGCTCAGGCAGACGCACCAGGAGGGACTGCGCTGTGCCCAGCACACCTCCTAATTGCGCCCCTCTGGTTTTCCCTTGCGCAACTCCCGAAGGAGCAGCTCTCAGTGTTATATTGAGAATTTAAGGGATGTTTGCAAGGTCACAGCAGAACTGAGTGGCTCGGCCTAGCACCGCGTCACCACCTCAGAGTCCCAACCAAAAGCCTTCACCAGAAGTTTAAGGCTTCCTAAAAGCTCAACACACTGAAAAGTGTTCAGATAAAGAGCTGGCAGGAGAAGGGAACGGCTCGGGAGAGGAGCTCCGGTACATTTTGAGGGTTAAGATGTCAGGCTGCATTCGTTTGTATTTCCTGGGTTTTGTCCATGACCAGAGAAGCTTGCAAATCGACTGAAGCCCCATCAGTGGAGTCAAGCAGAAAACCACATGGTGTGAGACAGGGCACATTCTCCCTCTGCACCTGGAAGCGGGAGGGATACAGCTACGCTCTTCATACAGCTGGCTTTCAGAAGCTTTGGAAGGAGGGAGACAGCTACTCTGGAGGATGTCCAGCTTGAGATGGCAGAGGGTGGAGTGCAGGGAGTGGAGGATAATGGGCAAAAAAAAAGAGCTGAGCAGGGCTACAGACAAGATCTTGCGTTCAGCTTCAAAAGGAGACGGTGCCTGGGCAGAGCGTGACACGCAGCCAGGGCAGCCGTCCGCAAGAAGGTCAGAAGGGAGGCGCAGCCAAGCTGGCAGCGTGGAGAGACCAGCTCTTCAGCAGCTCCACGCACAACATGAGCAGAAGAAGGGGCTTTTAAAAATAACCTGCAGGGCTGTTAGCTGTTCATGAGGGGGTAAGGCCACGCAGGAGAACAGATCCTCTGTCATCACCTCCATCAGGGATTGGGGGCTGGAATCATTACAGCACAGCCGCGGATGCGGAAGGTGATGGCAGAGCACACGGCCTATCAGAACCATCCCGCTGCTCATGAGCCATGCCCCGGACTGCCCGGGGCTGTTTAGTCTGGAGAAGAGAAGCCTGAGAGGGGATCTTATTCATGTTTCCAAATCTCTGCAGGGTGGGGGTCAGGCAGAAAAGGCCAGTTTCTTTTCAGTGGTGCCCTGGGATAGGACAAGGGGCAATGGGCACCAACTGGAACCCAGGAGGTTCCACCTCAACATGAGGAAAAACTTCTTAGCTGTGAGGGTGATGGAGCCTGGAATAGGCTGCCCAGAAAGGTGGTGGAGTCTCCTTCTCTGGAGACTTTCAAAACCCCCCTGGATCTGTTCCTGTGTGGCCTGCCCTGGGTGATCCTGCTCTGGCAGGGGGGTTGGACTCGATCTCCAGAGGTTCCTTCCAACCCCCACTATTCTATGATTCCATGATTCTATTTGCCCAGGCTGAGATAGACCTTTGCTCAAGGCAACCCTGACAAACCCCAGAGGCAGGATGTGGGGAGAGAGTGGGAGCAAAGCCTCCTGCCACCCACGCAGGGAAGTTTGGGGGTGAAGGATGAAGCCAGAGTTCTGTTCAGGTTCTCTCAGCACAGCCAGATCACACAGCCAGGGCCAACAATCACGCTCTGCCATTACCTACCCCTTCCCCGGTGCCTGGGGCAACTCACAGGGGGTCTGCAGCTCTTAGCAGGATTACAAGAGAGCCCTGCCAAACAGAGTCATTATCCTGGTTTCTCACACTTACCTGAGCTGCAAATCTCTATCCTTCAGGGCTCCTGGCTGCCACCGTTTACTTTTTGTATTCTTACCAAATCCTTGGGTTTCTTTCCCACACTGCACACTTGGCCCAATACCCGTTTGACCCTCTCCATACAGGGGTGCTCTGTCCCCAAGAGACAGGCTGCACCCTCCACACGTAACCACCACAAAGCACCCATGGACATCACAAAAAAATAATGTGGTTCCGCTTCTGCCTATGGGTTCTGTGAGATGCTGGCTCACACAGGCTTCCCGGAGTTGCCCAACATTATTTGGCAGCTTGGTGCAGTTACATACATTAATCAACTTTTAATTAAAAGGAAGATTGAAAGAAGTTGATAAAGTATCAGCACTGGTTCAACCCTTAAGGTCCCATCCTTTGCTCTGAACCAAATCAACACTCAGCTGTACAAGGGACTGCGAAGCTGGTCCCATTGCCTTCGCACAGCCCCCATTGCCAGAGGAGGGGCCAGGGCCCTTCCTCTCAGCCTGGCTACAATCATGTCCTTTGACGGAGTTTATTTTCATAGCAAACTTGTCTGGTCACCTTCTGTTAGAGGCCTTGCTTGATCTGCTTCCCTAGAAGGGGACAGTCATTCCTAAGCTTCCAGCTTCTGCAGACTCCTCAGGAAATCTCCAAATCTTTGAACAAAAAAAATTAAAAATAACTAAGGACAGACTGTTCTTTACAGGACACTGCACTGAACTTCATGAAGCGGAGCATCATGCCAGCCCCTGTCATTACTAACAGGCCCAGTGAAGTGAAAGGCAGCAGAAAACAATCCTGCAGAGCAGAAGCCCTAAGACTGGTAATATTAGAGGAAAGGCTGAGAAATGCTGGCAAGAGATGTGTACAGGTGGAGAAAATAATGGTGAGTTGGGCAGACTGAGCGACAAACAGGCTCCTCTCCAGGCAAGCTTTTTGCTCAGCCATACTGAAGCTCCAGGAGCTGGAAAAGCAGTAAGTGAAGGATACTCGTGCGAAGCACAGCAGAACTGAGGAGCCCTTGCCGATGATTCCCTGCCTGTAACCTCATTTCTGCCAGAGAAGTCTGACACAGCCCAGGTTCAAGCACCTGGAACACACACAAAGCTTTAGATCAAGATCCAAGAGTGATTCTCTACTGTCTAACAAAAGGTCCCAAACTCCCTCAAGCTACTTGACAGTTCAACTAGAGCAATGTTGTAGGTCCCTTCCAACTTAACTATGCCATCCTATCCTATCCTCCTATCCTATCCTGTCCTACAACAGCTCCTCTGCTTGCACCGGCCACCTCTCAATCCTTGCCTCAGTAGAGCAGGTCAGACTACTTCTACAATTACCATACTGAATTTTAGGAAGAGGTGACAGAATCAATGCCATCGCTCCTTGGTTCGTCTCTTTTCTTCACAAACTCTAGGTCAGCAATGCAGGCGGGACTACATCAGCACAGGAATCAGCAGAAACTCCTCATCTACAAGAGAATCCTGGCCCCATTCCCACACAGACTAGTGAACATAAAGTTTTCCTTTAAAAGAACGACAATCTTAAGAGATCAATCCATGCTTCCAACTGTTGGGCCATATCTTGGGGTCACAACCTACATGTGCTCTCCAGGCTGCCCCACTCTTGGCAGGACACGAGACAGTAACACCATCTCCTCAGCACGGCAGCAACGAGCTGCTGCTCACCGTCCCCAATACCGTGCTCAACATTTTTTTGAAGGCGCTCAACAGGTTTTCGGGCTCAGGATACAGCAGTGGGCACGTCTGACTGGATCGTTTCCACGCTGTTGCAAATACACCACAGCCCTTGCCCTGACAAACGCACAACAGTAGGAAGGGCAAGATCCTGGAGTGACACTGGTACCGGAGCTGGCAGCTCCGGTGAACCCGCGGGGCACAGGCCTGCAAAATGCAGCCCAGCGCTCGTCTGGTTTGCAGACATCGCTGAGCGCACATCTGTCACGGACTTGTGGCTTGAGGGCATTATTCTGGGGTGATGGACAGATGCTGGAAGCTGTGACGAGGCTGAGGACAGCTGGTGAACTGTGAGCGCACAGAGTGCCTCTTGCTGCCACCAAGGACAGCCAGGCAGGGCACAGCAAACAAGCGCTGGAGAAACAGATGCCAGGAATGATGTAAAGCGCTCTACTACAGCAGCACGGACCTGCTAGCATCCTGACCAAACACCAGTCCTTCCAACTCAAGGGAGCCCAAATTAACCTGAGGTCCCCAGTGGGACACTTTCAAAGGATCTGAGCATGATTCCACCCTCGGCCATCTCTGACAACCCCAGCCAGAGAGACTATTAAAAGCTGAGCAAATCAAAAGCGCCGTGCAGGGAACAAAGCACAGCTCGCTTGGCCCAGAGCCGCCCACCCGCTGACCAGAAGCTGGAGGCCAGGACCAGACATGTCAACCGCAAGTTGTTTTTTTTCCACAGAAACAAACACTAATAAACATTACAGTCAGTGTTCAGAAAGGTGAGATGCTACATCAGCAGACAGTGAACCCCAAGGGTGACGAAGGTGGTGCCCATTACAAGGCGATCAGGATCTCTTCAGTAGTTCGACGGTTGCCTGTTGATTTCTGAAAAGTCACAAAAGTTTCCCCTTTATTCAGGCTACTGCTCCAGCTCCAACAGAAGAGCACCCACTGCCAGCCAGCCCTTCTCGCTGGGCACGGAAAACAAGGACACACGAGTGTCGTATCAAATGCCAAAGCCAGAGCAGATCAGCTCTGCAGCAGAGCTGTGACCCCGGCACTCAGCGGAGCGACGTGCCGAGCTCCAACCCAGAACGAGCACAATTTCTGCCGTTCTACACAGGGGCAGTATTTCCCCCCGCCGCCCTTTTCATTTCTCTGCTTCCTCCCCCAGTAGCCTTTTGGATCCTGTCTTTGCCCTGCACTGTTTGTTGTTGTCCTCTCTGTCTACCTCGTGAGGCAGTCGTCCCCCTTTTCCCAAGAGCACAGAAGTTTCTGGAGAGCAGCACCTCAGAACACGTAAGCCCTGAGGAGCGAATGCCAGTCCCAGAGCTCCCAAAGGCGAGAAGATGCCCCACCAGAGCTGACTCACGCTCCCATCCGCAGAGAAAAGAGATGCCAGGACTGACAGAGGATGCTGCGTTACCATTTCTTTATAAAACAGCCAGACTAAAGGGCTCCTGCAAAAACATGTCAGACACCTTATAGCCAACACCAGCGCAAAGGCAGAGCTAGTACTAACAAGTTGCAATCAGAGGCAATTCTCAGGAAGCTTCTACAGAAGAACCTCTTCAGCACTCCCCGTGCACGTCAAAGGCTCCCGAAGCAATTACCCCAGGCTGCCCGGTCACCTTATCACAGCTTCATCTTTCCCCCTCAGATCATCAAGGGTGTGAAGCAGGACCCAGTCACATCCATCCCACAAAACACCCAGCGTTCCGCGTCCAGGGAGGAGAAATCTTAAAGGCCACCCCTTCCCTCCAGCGACCATGCTGGGTTTAAAGAGAGATAAAGCACAATGGCTTAAATCCCAGTGGCTTAACAGGTCTTGCTGGGATGCCAGAATAGCTGAGTGCTGTCTGCTTACCGGGCACAACGTTCGGTCAGAAATCACCAGAGGACCCTCCCTAAAAACCGCTCAGAGCTCACTTGCCAGCTGAGGAGAGCGGCCTGACCCTCGGACAGCAGTGGAAATGAGACAGAAAAGCAGCACCATGTGACCCTTATTTTCCAAGATTACGTAACTTCTTGAACAAATAGATACTTCCTTATCCTCTGTGGCGGTTTCTACAGAGATGTTACACAACTGAGCACAGGAATGGTGACCAGGGAGATGTGATCCATACGGGCAGAGAGTAGGAAACATCCTGCTGCCTCACCATGTGCTGAGGAACAAGGGGGACAGAGTGCTGAGCCTTGAGTACTCTTCAAAAACATTTCTATCTGAAAAAAAATCCGAAATTTTGAACTGTGTCTTAGACAACTTCTGTTCCCTGAGAAAACCCAGGCCTAGTGAAGAACTTCTCTTCCTATTTTACATGCCTTAATCAAGAAGAGTTTCTTGCCTGCATTCTTCTACCTACAGTCCACTTCTTTTAAATGAAGGGGAAATTTAAAACTGAAAAAACCCACATCCTTTAGTGCACAAGATTCACCATCGTGCTCACTAATTCACCATCCAGATTCCTGCAGGTTCGCACCACCCGCACCATCGGCACGTACGAAAGGAGCCAGCCCGTCTCGCACAAAAAGGGCGTCTCTGTCCGGAGGGCACGGAGTTCTGTTCTTGCTTGTGACCATTCAGCGGCCAGAAGCAGAAGCTTTTGGTCTGTAAGGGACGCAAGATAAGTCGGGATGTGAGATAGGGCACTGCTCACAAGTCAACACTTGAGAAAGCATCGCCACGTGGTTTGCTGCTGCGGGAAGGACACACATCAGGCTAAATAGCTCTGAGCAAACTGATTTAAAATGGTGCTTTCAGCCCTGTGAGACCGTAAGATAATCCCAGGAGACACAAAACGAAACCAGGAGTCGGCAAGCGCCTTCTGAAGGAAGTGAGCAAAAGTCTCCTCAGCTGCAAAAACGCAACATGACTCAATGTGCCCTGCAAGGGCATTACCTGCCCTTTAATACAGGTACAAGATTACAGGTGCTATCCAGCAACCCCATAAATACCTTCCTCTCATGCAGATAAAACTCATGCCGAAGGTAATAAAATGGATGGCACCAGTTTATTACAGGCCTCATAAACAGGAGCCCAAAGTCCATCGACACAGATGATTCAGAAGACTCAAGGAAGATTCCCAGATCTCACCCTGCTTGCCCTTGTTCCACACGTTGCCGCAGGAGGATTTGTGGTTAAGATCTTCAGACACAGAACCGCTGAGGTTTAGGAGACCTCCTGAGATCATCTAGGCCAACTTCCCTGCTCAAGCAGGCTCAGCTGGAGCGGGGCACCCAGGCAGCACCCTGCTTACCACCTGAGTCTGTAGTGCGACAACCTGCACATGGCAAGGACGTAGCAGCTCTTGCGGAGATGGCGAGGAGCCGCTCTGTGCTCTGGAGAGCAAGGCCATCATTTCTGGATCCAGATACAGACCTTGGAGTCAAACTAAAAAGGGCCCGTTCTTGAGCATCCTGAGAAGCCTTAGGCAGAGCAAACTTGCCTGCAGTGAGCTCGGGCAACGCCTGTGGGGCTGCAGGGCAGTGGTAACAAGGATGGGGTTAGGCTAACGAGAAGAACCTCGCCATTGACACAAACCTGCTCCTGTGGAGGAACAGCTCCTTCCTCCTCTCTGGCTCTTTTTCAGTATCACAACCAGACTTAGCCCAGAAAAGGCCACATTTGTACAAGTTCTCAACCACCTCTCAAGTATGTTTTGAGAATCTGGATGAGAAAACCACCCCCCAGAACTCCTCGTTAATTAAGGTTTAGGACTCCATTCTACACGAGATACATTGGTTTAAGCAATTCCTATACGATTTTCCATGTCCAGGGTGTGTCCGTGCACACACTCATCACAGAGAAACACTTTCATTGTGCATTGGCTTCCACCACATCTGAAAGCTCCTTTGAATAACAATCCCAGGAGCACATTTCACTCCTTTCTTTTTTCTTTTCATATTTAAGCAGTTATTCATCTACAATTACTTCTCAGATGCGTGTCCATGTGCAGACGCAGCATTTTAAGGTGGCCACTCAAGCATTCACCTTCCCTGGAGCTGTCACGTTCCGGCCTGTGCCAGATGTTGCCGCAATAGCCACACGTTATTGATGTCACTCCGATGGGAATACACTGGGACTTCCAGTTCCTACTCGGGTCTGTCAGGGTCACCTTTTAAACGTAGGCTTTTCCCCAAAGACCTGAGAGTTTGCAAGACTGACATTTAGAAAAAGACTTCTTTTCCCCCTGCCTGCAGAAGGGAAACAAATGTATGCTCACTTTATTTTGCACCGCCAGCTACGACTCTCCCTCAAAACAAAAGCTTGTTCTACCACAGCCAAGGATCAAATTCTTTTGTGCTCCAGTTGTTCAAAACTCCTGTTGTTTTGAGAAGCCCAAAGCTGTTTCTGAGCAAAAAACAAGGTAGAACACAGGTCATCGGGAGCAAAATCCATTCCATTGTGTTTTTAATTAAGCCCAAAAGTCGATCTCTGTTTCAGCAGATGGTTAAGAACAGAGTTTTCATCACCAGAGGCACCTTCCTGCTCTTGCTCCGTGACCTGAGCTAACAGCAAAAGGATGGAAACACACGACACATAAATAGCTTCCAGGTAGCAAAGCAAATACTTGTGAGAGCTCAGAGAACAAACTCATAGCCCTGGTCCACAGACCAGAGCACCTCTACAGCTGCATTTTTGGAAATGTAAAAATACAAACAAAAAGTCGCTCTCCGTCAGCTCAGCAGGGCAGGTCTCCCGTGATATCAAGAAGAGGGAAAAGGCAATCAAATCACACCATTCTCTGGGAAGGAACTCGCCTGTTTGGGAGAGCCTCGGCCTCGTGACACTCTCCTGACAGGACTACCTCTAGGCCATGGAAAGTTAGGACAAACAGGGACCAACACAGTTTTTCTTTTAGTCATGAGTGACAACGAACCACTCTGGGTAAAGCTTCGACCGCTGCCTCTTTCGTCTTGCTTTCAAACCCCTGGACTGCCACTGAGCTGCTAATCCAAAGCAGAAATGATTCAGTGCTAAAAAAACCAGCTGAGTACTTACTATTCCAGAGAGAGGTTTTCCACCTCCTGACTCCTGGAGAGCAAGAGACTCCAAACAGGGAACAAGTCTGAGACAGATCGAAGTGTCTAAACTTTCAGATCCTGCTGACACACAGAACACGTATCATTATCTGTATCAAAGGCTAATCATTAACTACTGCGGGGATTTAGCTGTGATCACTTTTACTCTGCTTTAAGCCCACTGATTGCCCCACCTACAGCCTGTTTCAAAACAGATCCAGTAGTCACAATATGGTCAGTGGGAAATACATTCAGCTTTTCCTTGTTGGGCAAAAAGGGGGTAAGGGCTGAAGCAGTGGGGATTTCAGCTACATTCCAATCAGGGTGAAACCATCCCTCACAAAATATCAAAAATCCCTATTGTTAGCGCCAAAGATTTCGTACGACCCCAGATAAGTATTTGTTGCTCAGCCTGTGCAGCCCACTGAAGGCATAAGCCAGTCATGTTCGGACCAGACCAAGGACAGATGCCCACATAAAGCTCCACGTAACAGCAAAAGCAAGTCCTGAGTCTTCTTCATGAGATTTTTGCAGACACGGAGCTGAGTGGTGCTGCCAATATGCCAGAGGGACAGGATGTCATCCAGAAGGACCTGGACAAGCTGGAGAGGTGGATCCAGGTAAACCTCATGAGGTTCAACAAGACCAAGTGCAGGGTCCTGCCCCTGGGTCAGAACAATCCTCATCATCACTACAGGCTGGGGTATGAAATGATAGAAAGCAGCCCTGTGGAAAAGGACTTGGGAGTGCTGGTGGACGAGAAGCTGGACGTGAGCAGCCAGTGTGCGCTTGGAGCCCAGAAGGCAAATCCATCCTGGGCTGCATCAAAAGAAGCGTGGCCAGCAGAGCGAGAGAGGTGATTCTGCCCCTCTGCTCTGCTCTGCTCTGCTCAGACCTCACCTGGAGCTCTGTGTCCAGCTCTGGAGCCCTCAATACAGGAAGGACATGGACCTGATCGAGTGAATCCAGAGGAGGGCCACAAAAATGATCAGGGGTCTGGAACACCTCTCCTATGAGGACAGGCTGAGGGAGCTGGGCTTGTTCAGCCTGGAGAAGAGAAGGCTCTGGGGAGACCTCATAGCGACCTTCCAGTGCCTGAAGAGTCTGTAGGAAGGCTGGAGAGGGACTGTTCCCAAAGGCCTGGAGTGACAGGACGAGGGGCAATGGTTTTAAACTAGAGAAGGGCAGATTGAGATTGGATGTCAGGAACAAGTCCTTCCCCATGAGGACAGTGAAACACTGGGACAGGTTGCCCAGGGAGGGAGTTGAGGCCCCATCCCTGGAGATAGTCAAGGTGAGGCTCGACAAGGCTCTGAGCAACCTGCTCTAGTTGCAGATGTCCCTGTCCCCTGCAGGGGGGTTGGACTAGATGACCTTTGGAGGTACCTTCCAACCCAAACCATTCTATCATTCTATGACTTTAGAACTCCCAGAACGGATTAAAGGTGTTGCAGAAATTCCTTTCAAACACACTACACAAAACACCATTTCAGACATTAATTTCTCTGTCAAAGAAAGGAAGTTTTGTTTGCCTTTGGATATTGTAAGAAAGCACATTTAGCTTCTTTCAGTATCTATCCCATACTGAAGAAATGATAAATTTTCAAAGCTGTTTGGCCTGATTTTAGGAGCTTTGGGGAGCAAAACAAGGCTGAAATAGCACAGAAATTCTTCAAGACTGCGTATAAGACAAATGCTGTCAGGGCAGCTAGCTCTCTGACCTCTCCGATCCCAGAGCTGCCGTCAGTAATCACTACAGAAGAAAAAATGTGACAAAGGAGAAAAAGTGGAGGAAGCGTCGCCGTGCTGTGCCCCACACGGCAAGTGGCCTGAGTGTAGGGGTGGTGGGTTGAAGCAGGATGAAAAGCAAGAATTACACAAAAGCAGATCAACTGGCAAGCGGCGCCCGGGAGCCTACTGGACATACTGGAAGGTTTTACTTAAGGAATTCAGCAAATTAAGGAAAGCTATGCTGCTGCCAAAAGGTATTTTAAACTACTGATTCTTACCAAAGAAGCAAAACAGGCAGAGTAAGGTGTATTAGGCTTTGCAGGGTATCCCAGAGATGCTACTCTGTTTGTGCCTTGTATGAAGAAAGCAGCATAAAAATGGCTTTACAACTACAACCAAACCTGTAGCAGGAACACACGGGCAGCTGTAAAACTCCCAACTAGCTTTTAAATTGTTTAGGCTTCGGTTTGACAGCACCTATACCACACTCCTCCAGCCTCCAGAAGTCTCACCTGATACCACCTTAAAGACGAAAGTTCAGTAGGTCCTTGTGAGATAATGTCTTATCCCAAGGTAATGAAGGGTGCCAGAGGCAATGGTAACCTCATTTCTATAAAACTCTCTTGGCAGAGAACCCAGAAATCGCGGCTCAGTCTCTTGTCAATTCCAGGAGACCAGGAGCTGAGAGGAACAAAGGGACCATAAAAGAGACAACTGAGAAAACCAGCCCAAGGCTGTGGGTCGCATTTCACTTCCACAGTATTGCAAGGCTGGGTGTGCTCCTCAGGAGCCTGCGCTTCTACTTCCCTTAGCACTTTGATGTCCAAGGGCTGTTACCCTATCGGAAGCATACGTGGTATCTCACCACTCTCCCACGGAGCCCTGTGCTGACAGCGGCCGCTGCGGCCACTTCCCGAGGCTGGGGGAGAATGAGCCGGGATCGCCTGCCTGCTGGGAGCGCTGCCTTTGAATCTGCTCCACCGTTGTTAGTGGTGTTCTTTCCCAAGTAATGGATGCAAGCTGGAAAACGCCGTCAAGCTGTGACAATACCTTGCCGAGCCTCTTCAGTACAACGCCTTTCAGAGCAGGAAAAGTTAACTCACCGAGGCAGCAACGGAGTGCTCGGGTTCCTGGCTCTCGGTGCAGCCTCTGTCCAGACGGAGCACGGAGGAACCCAGCCAGGAGCTGCGGGAGCTGCCGAGCGCACTGGGGCCAGGCACCCGGCCGCACAGGGACGGCACGGAGCGGCTCCGACTGTCCCATACGGACAACGTTCAACCATTTGACAGAAACCAGCCAAGGAGCAGGTTGGGTCACAGGGACGAGCATCTCCATCAGGAGGGTGAAGCCTTTCAAACAACAGCTTTCCCGAGCTCCCAAAGGAGCAGGCCGGCCACAGGCTTTAGCTCATAAGCTCAGAAGTGCCCTGCATCCTGGAGTTGGCCTGAAAGTACTTTTTAATCCTACAAGTCCAAGTGCAATTAAATTATCTCTAATGTGAAAAAAAGCCTGAAGGTGTATTTACCACCTACATTCCTATTTACTATACACGCTCCTTCCCCTAAGAGGAGACGCATTAAGTGTTTAAATAACAAAAAAGCCCAAACTGCCAGGATTTCTCTTACCCAGGTTAGCCAAAAGATCAGCTAAATAAATCACAAAGCTCACGTCCCAAGCTCATGCACCTTCATCAGAGGAATGAGATTTGAATCCTTGATAACTAATGAGCGTGTGTGGGAAAAGGCGGCTCTGTTCAAGTGAAGGAGCTCTCACAAAGCCTCAGGACAGAGCTCGGTGCCCCCACCCTCAGGCTGGTGGCAGAACAGCTGTATCCTTTTTCCTAGTTTTCTCCCAACTTCTCCGGCTTGTTTCCAGGATGTGCTGAGCATCCAGTGACAAGAGGAGATGCTCAATCACAACATTTTGGCCCATGATCTAGAGCTACCGTGCTCTGCTCTGCTGATTTGGGTAAACATCAGTGGAGCAAACAGGTTACACGCACATACAACCTCTTAAACACGTTACAAACGACATTCACATCTGTGGTACAATGAGGGCTGTGGATTTTCTAATATATCTGCAGAGTGAAGGAGCAAAAAGAAAATTCTAAAGTATTTCTGCAGAAGCAACTGTTGTAGCCAACAATCATGACTGCTCAAGTGCCACTGGCCACCAAGAGGACCCTTGCAGCCAGGAACTGGTGAGACAGAGGGAAGGAAAGATGTTGGGAAGGTAATAGTAAAGACTGCAATGTGCAGCAATGACAATGTGCCCCTGCTGCCAAGAAAGCCAATGGAATCCTGGGGAGCATAAGGAAGAGTGTGGCCAGTAGATCGAGGGAGGTCATTCTCCCCCTCTACTCTGCCCTGGGGAGGCCACATCTGGAATCCTGCGTCCAGTTCTGGGCTCCCCAGTTCCAGAGGGACAGGGAACTACTGGAGAGAGTCCAGTGGAGGCGACAAAGATGACTGAGGCGTTGGAGCATCTCTCCTGCGAAGAAAGGCTGAGCGAGCTGGGACTCTTTAGCCTGGAGAAGAGAAGACTGAGGGGACACCTCATTCATGCTCACAAGTATCTGAAGGGTGGGTGCAAGGAGGGTGGGGACAGGCTCTTTTCAGGAGTTCCTAGTGAGAGGACAAGGGGCAAGGGGCACAAGCTGGAACAAAGGAAGTTCCATTTAAGTATGAGAAAAAAACTTCTTTCCTGTGAGGGTGACAAAGCCCTGGAACAGCTGCCCAGGGAAGTTGAGTCCCCTTCTCCGGAGACATTCCATACCCGCCTGGATGCTGTCCTGTGTCACGGGCTCTAGGCCATCCTGCTTTGGTGGAGGAGTTGGACCAGGTGATCTCTAGAGGTCCTTTCCAACTCTTGACAATTCTGTGATTCTGTGACTGTAGAAACAGAGAAGGAAGGTCAAAAAGAAGGTATTTCACCACAGCCTCCTGCTTCTAGATTGGCTTCGAAACCAGAAAAGTCTAATTTCAGGACCAACAAATGAAAAGGCTTAAGAAAGTTAATTTATAGTGCAGCAAAACAGGAGTTTAATTCGTTTACAATAACTAGTCCCATTATTCTCTGCATTAGCAGATTCCAGCTTTCAGGTGAAAAAAAAAAAAAGGTTAATGAAAAAATCATTGGTCTTGAGTTCCCTAGGACTTGATTGGGAACATTTCCAGAAAATTAGATTGAAACAAAAGGCAATGGAGTAGATTAACTCAGATTGGATTTCCCAGAGAAAAGCAACATAAACTAAATCAAGGCTTTTTCATCCTCCTCGAAGAAGAAATTGCCAAGACTCCCAGTGATTTCCTGTCAGACCTGGGGAGAAGTTCACGCTGACAATCTGCTCCAGCTCAAGCTCACAAAGTTCTGATGCAGATCACTGATAACTTTCAGGGCGACCTTCAGGCAGGTGTGAAGGCAGCTCTGCAGAGGCCTGAAAGTTTTCTGGTGGTGGAGGGGTTTTTATAGCAAATACAGAAACCAAAAAGGAAAGGAGTAAATGTCACATTTCAGTTCAAAGAACAAAAAGTTCTGTCTTCTCTCCAACCTAATGTCTGGTTGGAAAATAAGACGTCTGAAAAGAAGCACCTTAGGGCCTCGACTCAACACTCACCGTGTGAATGCAGTAGATTTTCTCATCTGTTTGTCCTAGAAGACTATTAAAGATTAGTATTCTCAGTGCCTCTTCTTCTCAAGCATTAAGCTTTTGTTCAAGGATTGAGTGTCTCACTAATCCCAAACTGGAAGTTACACTGTAAAGGGGTAAGTGAGAAAAGAATCCTCCCAAATCTCTTTTCTAAATGGCAAAGAAAACGCAAACCTTCTCGTCCCTGCACCACTGCAGGACAGAGTAAGGGGCAAGGACTGCACCTTTAAAACAAAAATGCAAACATACAAACGTGACGTAGAAAGCTTATTGAATTCCTCCTCTCTCCCAGCAAAATGATTCCAGTTCTGAGCCTGATTAAAAAGCTGCTTTAGATCAGAAATCCGATACAAACTTAAAATAATTCTCTGTAACTTCCACCAAGCAGCAGAAAACAGCCAGGCAATTTTTCTCAGTTCTCAAGACAAAGCCGTGTGGGAGCAACTCCTTCTAGTCTTATTCTTTCAGCCTTCCTTTTTTTTTTTTTTTCCTTTCTTTCTTTTCGAGGCCAAGGGGAAGGGAGTGGAAGAAGCAAAAAGCACCACTTTAATGTTGCATTGTGCAGCTCGGGCGGTCACAGGCAGCTTCACCCACACATCCACAGCCACGAAGCCAACGTGCTCTTAAACAGCGAGCTTCACACGTTACTTCCAGTGCCCCCTTTATAATGAAGGATGGGAAAAAAGGTAATGCACAATCCAAAGTTTGATGAAAGCCTCAGGAAACATTACATCATAAATTACATGAATTGAGATCATTAAATTGAACACTAACGTATGTTGGAAGATCAAATATTGTTACTCATGAAAAATACTGCATCAGCTTTAGTTAC
This sequence comes from Baryphthengus martii, assembly GCA_013396935.1. Taxonomy (NCBI): domain Eukaryota; kingdom Metazoa; phylum Chordata; class Aves; order Coraciiformes; family Momotidae; genus Baryphthengus; species Baryphthengus martii. The sequence continues at coordinate 35,322 of VWZK01008640.1, read as the reverse complement.
GTCAAGCTCAAGCGGAGGCAAGCGAAGATCAAACGGATTAAAAGTAAATTTAATAAATACTTGCAAAGGGAGTTTAATCCACCTTTGCACAAAATGACATATTATTAAGCATTCTGAAGCTTGGAATTTCAGCACAAATGAAAGGAATTGGTCTCTTCCTGGGAACTCACCCAGAGGCACAAGCCCACTCCAAACTCCAGTGCAGAAGAGGGCTTTGAGCAAGGCTTCACCAAAAACAACGAGACGGGGCTAAGACAGACAGGGCTTAGCTGTGGTGCAGCGACCGACCCCCCCACCGACAGTGGGAGCAGCCGGTGCCGAATCCCAGTGGGGGAAAAGCATATTGGGTCCTCAGCTAAGAGGTTGTTCACAGAGCAGGAATCCTTGCTTTACCAGAACTTCTCAGTTTGGGCTTCCAAGTTAAACTCTGTACTTAAAAAAAAAGGCAAAAGTTTGGTACAGACATGATATTACGTGTGCCTAAAAAAAAAATCAAGTGCAACATTACGACTTAGCCACACAGGTTGTCACTGTTTATAGAGATCTCTTGACCACCAGCTTGACAGAAATAGGGAAGAAGGCAAAGCAAGAAATTATCTCTTCATCTAAGGAACACAGGAACCACATCCCCTATTTGAAGCTCATGTCCACCTGCCACGTCAAGAGAGGAACAAGCTGCTCCCATTAGGAATGTACATCAGATTACCATATAACTAGTGTGTGTGTGTGTTGGTTTTATTTTTCTTTTAACAGAAACAAGAGGGTTGACCCTCGGTAGGTTTCATTCTACAATAATGGCACATTCTGCAATTAAAAAAGCGCTATTTAATACTCCCTCATGTCTCTTCTCTCTAGCAGTGAAATCGCCACTACCCCAATCACGCTGTGTTCTCATTGCACTAAGGTGCCCAAATTCCTGCAAGCACAGCACTACAACACAGCCGGCAACTGCAAACACCCTAAAAACAGCTATTATTACAAACTTCCAATCAGTACCAGAAAATATGCAAAGCCAGGAAAGGATTGAATCCTTATTGCCCCTTTGCTCTCTCCTGCATTCAGTTTTGCTGCATTTCAACATCACTTGGTTCTCAAGTGCTGGATTTAAAGACAAGGTAAAAGGTGTCACAACACACCTAGAGACGTCAGCTTTTCAAGAGAAAAAAACAGAACAAAACAAACCCAAACAAGAGCAAAAAAGTATTAGGCATATTTCTCAAGCTACAAGGCAGAGGTGAAAAACTGCTTAACGAAGGCCAGCTCAGATATTTTTTTAAATCAAAAAAACTCTTCTGACGCTAAGGACACGGCAGCTGTCGCCCCTCGGTAGCTCAGAGGTGTGAGAAGAAAGCCCGGAGCGTAACAGCGCCCGTGTCCGGAACCTTCCCACCCCGGAGCCTGGCACACACCCGCAGGGTGGCTGCCAAGCCGCACAAGCGGAGCGATGAAACCGCCCTTCGGCAAAGCCAAACCAGCCCCCGGCGCCGGGCCGGGCCCCGGGCCGCTCGGAAGCGCGGCACAGCCCGAACGCGCTGAGGGCGG
>VWZK01008640.1:2137-33377 GCA_013396935.1 Baryphthengus martii | reverse complement strand
GGATTTAGCCCCGGGTGTTGAGCTCCCGCTATCTCCCCGCCTCCTGCCCTGCTTCGGAGGTGCCCCCGGGCAGGGGCTGGTTGCCGGAGCGGGCTCGGAGCGAACGGCTCGGTGTGCCCGGCGGGGCAGGGGCAGGCAGCCCGGGGACGCGGGGGTCCGGAGGCTGAGTCACCTCCCTGGAGACCCGGGCGAGGTTTTCTTCGTGAGCTCTTCCGGAAGGAGCAGGAGCGGCCGCTCGGGGCTTGCTGCTCGTAATGGATGGCTTCGCTTAAATACGAGTATGAATAAGTCCTGAAAATACTGGATTGGAGGATTTTAATCAGGGATGGCTGCTTCACGTATGTTCAGCAGCTCTCAGCTTTTGTTGATATCTTTTTAAGGTGTTGTACATTCCTTTTTCCTTACGTTATGTGACTTGCTCCACTTGCAGATTCCTCAGCGGCTGCAATTTCGATTGTGCTTGCTCCTCACCCTTCTCAAGGAGTTTCTCTTTCAAGCCTTGTCAACTCGTCCCTTCTCTGTTTAGCAAGTGGTCATTTTTTTGAAAATGCCTCGTGTAAAATGCTGCAGGTCCACGGACAGTGTCTGTCCTCTGTGGATTCTGCTTTGTACTTTGAATTACTGCCTTGTCCAGTGGCACCACAAACAGGTGGCCTTAAATGGGCTTAAAGCAGTAAAACTGCAGGCAATGTATCTTTTGGGAATAACCCCTTCCCACGGCGTTAAACCTTCTGCCCTTAGACGAGAGAGCATCTGCCATTTTCAAAGTGGATGGGAGAATGTATTTCCCGGGTGTGCCAAGAAGAAAAATTCTGGTCCTGAACGGTGGCTTCTCTCTTGTCACGTAGCTTTTTCAGTATTGTAGCAATCCTATTTCATATGAGGGTAGTCCTAGTCGTTGCTTTCAGGTAACTTCTTTTTTGGGGTAGTTTCAGGCCTTGTTTGTTCCTTGTGGTAACTTTTGAGGAAATGAAACACGATTGTACCAGTTGGCCCAGCCCCTTCATCTAAAAGTTCTGCTTATGCAAAATGAAATGTCTCATTAGTATGGAGCTGCTTAACGTGTGTCCCTTTGGGTATTTCTAAAGTGACGGTAAATGCTTTGTGTTTGATAGAACTTACAATTAATGGTGTTTGTTATCTGTAAAGTAGTTTATTTCTCTTTTTAGTGCCAGATTGGCCTCTCTCTTTGGTCTGGATCAAACAGTCTCGAGCCATGGAAATGAATTCTTCCAATACACTGCACCAAAGCAGCCCAAGAAGGGTCAAACGGCAGCGGGTAAGTAATTGGGCTTGAGCATGGGGAAAAAAAACTTGGCAGTGTGTGTCTTACTGGGAGAATGGGGCCTTTGTGAAAAGCAGCAGTGCAAGAATTGGAAGGGAACTTGGTTGTTCTCTTCCTCCAGTACCCTCCCTACAGCTGGTTGCTCTAGTGGCCTTTGGTGACCTTGCAGCATCACTCTTTGGTTTTCAATGTTCTTCTGCAGTTAGTTTCCCTTTGGGGAAGAGATGTGTGGTGGCATTGTCACCGGGGAGCTCGTGTGGCAGTTGTGTGTCCCTTACAGCTTTTCCTACCTCGTGTCCTTCCACAGGTCCTGCAGCCCAGAAGGCTCCGGTGGCCCCAGCAGCATCCGGAACGCCATCGGTGTTCGTGGCCACTGCGGTTCATGCTTATCGATAGTAAGTGCAGCAGTGGTTTCCTCCTGCCCTGGCAGAGCCTGTGTCCCTGGGAGCATAAGACCTGATCATAAAGGGAAGATGGGTTTGGATGAGTGGGAAGAGAACGTTGCTTTTAGACGTGTGTGTGTGGTGGAAATGCTGCGAGTCAATGCGAGTTTCTGCTCAGAAAGTTTCCGGTACCCCGGTGCTGCGGTCCTGGATTGCACGGCTGTCGGGTAAAGAGCTAGGTCTGGATTTGGCCATTATGGGCAAGTGCCTTCTGAGGAGCTGGCCTGACAGCGGCACTGTTTCCAGGCAGCTGTGTCAGGTGCTTGTGTCTCAGACATTCCCCTGAGGAGAGCTGCAGCAGGAGCGCAGGGGGACGGCGGTAAAATTCTCTGTCCCTTTGACACTGCCGTAAGGTAGGAACTCATTTGCCCTGGATCTGTGAAAAGAGCAAGCTCCATATTATCTGCTTCTGGAAAACCTATGGGCAAGCGAGTTAGAATTTTTTTTTAAACTGAAAAAGGCTGCCTGACATTTGAGGCATGAGGAAAGGGACCTGAACTCTGAAGGAGAAAAAGCAGCAGTAGAGAGAAGTCTGAGGCAGGGACGGTTCTGCAGCTGAATATCTCCCTTGTCTTCCAGTACAAATGGGCAGTACTTGAAGCAAGGCAAGTATGGAGCAGCTGTAGTGGGAAACCACGCTACTAAAGAGGTGAGAAACTGCCCTTTTTAAACGTTGTCGTGCCCAGAGTGCGCTGGTGTGAGGCCGTGGTTCTCTGAGCTCACCAGAATGTCTTTGCTTTTGATGTCAGAGATCGTCGTTCCGCTGCCGCCTTCCTGCCCCCCTGGGCTTTCACTCGGCTCAGCCGCTTACCCTGCTGACACCTTTCTTTTCTGTAATCCAAGAGTTTGTAAGGTCTCTTACAATGTGACCTATTTTTCAGTGTTTCAGGCACTGCACCTTTTCTGATGTTTCCGGAAAGGATTTTGGTATTTATTCAAAATGTCTCTGGCAACTGGATCACAAATCTATGCACGTGAAAGTCAAAATAAAGCAGAAATTTGTCCAGTCATGCAGAGATGCTTTGCTTAAGTTTTAGTATCAAAAATATCTCTCCTTCCTAAATGCTCCTCTGAGAACACATCACTGTAAATTGGTCTTTTTAAAAGATACTTTGAATGCTCTGATCTGCCCTTGGTGTTGATATTTATGGTGCTTTTTATCCCCTAATTCCTAATTCATGTTATCTTGCTACGCCACTTCTACTTTGGCAAGAAAAAAAGCCAATAGTTTGGCCAACTAATTCTGGAGTCACTGATCTGAGAAGTGTTCAGGTTGGTGTTTGGGTGGGAGCTGGGGAGGACAGGGCTTGCCGAAGGAAGCGGACGCTGCCTCTGCCGTAATGCTGCCTGCGCGGCTGGGAACTGTTGCTGGATTGCTCCCAGTTCACCCCCCAGCTGTGACAGAGTGAAGGTGTATAAAGGAAAGCACTTTTCCATAGTACATCATGTCTAGAGGAGCTAAATATGTCGATATAATGTTCTATCTGCATTGTTTAGTACTTGGAAAGCTCTGTCTAATGGGTTATTACTCAGTGTGTTTTCTGCCTGTGTGCTGTGTATTGTGAGTTTTGCATATTGAAGGGTTAGTGCATCATCTTTTTACACAGTCACTGTGAAAAATGTGAATTAGTTAAAGCATTTTTCTTATTGCAAAGTAATTAGTTTTAATCGCTTGATTCCTGGAGCTAAATAAAGCTTGCATATTTTCAGGGGTTTTTAATAAGTGTTACAAAATTAATTATTTTTGCTGTGAAAAATGCTGCTGCGAGGTGTGTTTGACAAATAGACACTGTAGCCTTAGGCTCAGAATTTGACAAAGCACATTAAAGTTGAAACATGTTCTTAGTTTCTGCTTTTTGCTCTCTTCCCCTGCCCAATTCCTTGTGGAATCCAGTACAGGATCCTCCTTTACATCAGTCAGCAGCAACAGGTCGCAGCTGCAAGGATCCATCCAGGCTTCGTCCTCACGGTAAGTCTCTGGATTAGAAGAGCACTCGGTGATCTGTGTTGCTCACAGCAAACAGCAGTTGACTATGAAATGCTGAAGTCTCAGTTTATAGCCAGAGATCAAACACCTGACTGACCCAGCTGAAGGTGTCGTGGTGACTGGGAGTTCTGCTCGTCTGCTGGTGGGTGTTGCACAAGAGACCGTCCCATCTGCCTTGGGCAGGGCGCTTCGTCAGTACGTTGCGCAAGGGAAGTTCTTTCCCTGTGGGAGGTGTGTTATTACCTCTGGATCAGAGATGTTTTGAGTTTCGCAGTCCTACAATGGACAGAAATGGAACAAGACTCCTTTTGCTGATAATTTGTAGTTAATTTGTGGCAGGCAGAAGGAAGTGGCAGCAAGGAAATGTTTTCTCTCTGAAATTCCCCACTCAGCATTTTCCCGTTGATAACGATTTGGAGCACTGTAAATCCTAAAACAGGATCTCGGAGGAAGTTCTGGTTTCTGCCAATTTTACAGAAGAGCGGTGTGTTGATTTGCTGCTCTTGGCTTGTCTCTGGGTGACATGAAATTTCATGATTTGATAGACAGAAATTTTCCTCTGAAATAGCAGAATCTCAGCCCACATCTCTGCCCAGGGAGCTGGGCTGCTCTTTAGTTTTAAGAGCACATTTTGAAAGACAAGTTATGTAGTCAGCTTCTGGTGACATCAGCTTTTAGAAGGGAGAAAGGAGTGACTCCTCCAATTCATTCTAGAAGTCAAAACATAATCAATACTGAAGAAAAATAGTTTACTTAGACTTAAATCTCAGTTTGTTATAGTCCTCAGCTTTAAAGAAGCTTGTGAAAGTTGTAGCATCTATGAAGAACTTAATATTTCCGTGAAGAATTTAATATTTGAGTTACAATTCTTGCATAATAATGAGCACATATATAAAAGCTAACTGGTGTGGTTTGTACTTGGGTAGTAGTACAGCAGATTCTTCCTCTGCCTAATTTAAGTAGCTGTTATTTTGGGCTTCATTTGGATGTGGAATTTTTTTATTATTATTTTAGTTGAATGGACCTTTGCACATATAACACAGGACTAATTTCCTTTCCCACAGGTTCAGCCCAACAATTACAGCACGTTCTATGATGATCAGAGACAAAACTGGTCCATCATGTTTGAGTCAGAAAAGGCAGCGATGGATTTCAGTAAGGAGGTAGCTACGTACTCTGCGCAAGGTTTGATTTGCGGGTGTGTTTAGAACAACAGACAAATCCAGACATATCTCTGAGAGCACCTTATGGCTGAAGGTTCTAAGTCAGAGTTGTATTTTTTCGCTGAAGCTGAGCTTTGAACGTCTGCATGGCTGTGACTGAGGCAGATCCGCGATGAGCCTGCCTGAGTTCTGTTTTTCTGGCTGAGTTCTGTTCTTTAGATACAGGCCTTTGAGGCAGAGAGCCTGTCATTTCTAACGGGATTTTTGATCAAGATTCTCAAGTACTGAGACCAATGGTTCTGTAGAGCAGAGAGTGTTTACTCCGCACAATTCAGCGCAAAGAAATAGGGAACACCTCTAAATGCAGCTATAACCTGGGCTTGAGTAGTGCAGTAAGAAATGCATCAGGTCTGTGATGAGTCCCAGTGGAACTTGCTGCTCTAGTCCCATGGCCAGAGACCTTGATGGGTTTTCTTTCTGCAGGTCTGCCTTGCCAAATGCAACAGCTCCCCAGCGCTCAATTCTGTCCTCTACCAGGATCTGCTTCTGGGAGAGGGGCAGGGAGTAGAAGGAGGAGACTCTCTGGAGGTTGCCTATACGGGTTGGCTGTTCCAGAACAACGGGCTCGGACAGGTAAAGACACTTCTGCAACTTCCTAAAATAAAGGGAGTGTGACTGGCCCTGGAAGGGAACCTGCCACATCTACCCCAGTATTGGTGCTGATGTCAAAGGTACTTTTTTGTCACTTATGGCACCATAAGAGAGGTCATGTGTGTTACCTGTAGAACAGCAAGTGATCCCATTACTGGAATATCCTCCATTCAGGAGGAGGTGATTGAAATGCTTTTAGCTTTCACAGGCACTCTCATACTTTAATAATAACAAAAATGGTGAGAAGGGACAAGGAGACTCCTTTGGAAACAGCTTGAGGAAGTGCTAAGAAGGGCCTCGTCTGACACAAAGCACATCTCCAAATGTTAAAAGAATGAGGTTGCTTTGACATCCTCTACAGCTGGATCCAACCCAGTTCCCTAATGAGCAAAAGAAATGCTTTGATGCTTCAAAGCATTACCTTTAAGAGACTTCTGCTGCTTTCACTATGAGTGAAATTCATGGCAAAGGGCTTTGCATTTGCATCCATCTGCAGTTGAACTTTTTTGCTATAAAAAAAGGGCTTTCTGGGTTTCATCTTTAGGGGATTTTGTTTCTCTTGGTCTGCCTGACAGGCTTCTCTCTAGGTACCAATGGTGCATCAGAGAGCTTGCTTCTCAGTTATTCAGCTGCCTATGTCTTAGTTTAGTGTGCAAGACTTAAAGATAGTTGTTTGCTGCTTGATATAAGCCTGTTGTCTGGTGTTTTACTTGCCCCAGTTGTGTCCTGGCCATCAAGCTCAAACCGGGAGACAGGCTTTAAAGCTGCTGTCAGTCACTTCAAGAAATTGTCCTGTGCAATGGACTAGAAGCTGTAGCCGTGCTCTGTATTACCGTTGTTCAGAGTTCATTCTGGAAGGTAGCAGAATGGGAAATAAGACATAAGAAATGGTAGAAGTTCATGGAATGTGTAAAGTAACATTCAGAATCCTGAAACAGTTGGGAAATCTGTCTGTTTTATGTTCTTCTTCAACTCCCCAGGTGTTTGACTCGAATGTTAACAAAGACAAACTGTTGCGGCTAAAGCTGGGATCCGGAAAGGTCATCAAGGTAGAACTTCTGGCACTTCCATTATAATAATTGCAGCCTCAGAGCTTTGCATTACTGAAGATCTTGCTTAAGACTCCTATGTGCTATTTCTGTTCCATTTGATAGGAAACACTCTGACAGTGACTCAGACGTTTTCTTCTTAATTTCACAATACAGTCTCCTTTTCAGTGGAGCATTAGAAAGAAGTTGTCCTCCTTGGTAAAGAGGAAGCTTCCTGTTTTTCAAGGGCTGAGTTTTTCAGGGGTGGTTTGGTGTTTTGGGTTTTTTTAATTTATTTTTCTGGAAGTCACTTAATCCAGTACCTTGTTGTCAGGGAAGCCTATTTCTAAAGGAGGATTTGAATTTGAGAAGTGCTTCAGATTCCTCACCACTCTTTGTGCCTCAGAAGCAGAGCATTAGATAGCTCTGGTACAGCACTGAGGAGAAGGGTCTGGCAGGGTGAAGACAATGGACAAGTTTTAGGATAGTCTAGTAAAAGACAGTACTCCAGCCTAGATCGCTGTTACCCTCCAAGTCAAATCATGAGGGTTTGACTATGTAATATTTTTTCTGCCCAGGTGGTGTGATACTCCCATATGTTATTCCATAAAATCAGGTTGTGAATGAGATGCTTCAAGTCACTTCCATTACCTCAGCAATTCATATATGACCTGTTAGAAGCTGTCCTTTATTGAAGATGCACTGGTTTTCTCCTTTATTTGTTTTAACCTGTATCTTCTGGGTGTAGTAGTCATGCTGTTAAACCCTGGCATCCGTTTGAGTTCACGTTGCTCTGACTTCTAAATCTTCTTCATTATGACCGTTTTCTGTGGCTGCTTCGTAAATCTAACCACAGCAATTCAGAAGTGATCTTAGTGGCACTGGGTCCTGTTCTTTCCCAGAATACTGAGAGGCCACCACTGCAAGGCACCTGCAACTGCAGAGTTTGTGCGCACACGCAGCAGGCAGCTCTTTTCTCCAGGACATCAGTGTGATCTGTGGTAGCTGCTTACGTTACAATATTTAAAACTTGAACCGTGTTTCTGGAACCATTTCATAGAATCATTTCAGTTGGAAAAAACTTTAAACGTGTCATCAGGTCTGACCATTAACCCAGCACTGCCAAGTCCCCCACTGAGCCCTGTCCCTCAGAACCACATCTCCACACCTTGGAAACCCCTCCAGGGATCATGGGGACTCCAGTCCTGCCCTGGGTGGCCTGGGACAGGTCTGGACGACCCCGCAGAGGAAGAAATTGTTCCTCAGCTCCAACCTAAACCTACCCTGGGGCAACTTGAGGCTATTTTCTCTTGTCCTGCCACTTCTTCCTTGGGAGAAGAGCCCAACCCCCACTGACTCCAGCCTCCTGAATTTCAGGGAGTTGTGGAGAGCCAGAAGGTTTCCCCTGAGCCTCCTTTGCTCCAGGCTGAACAAGCCCAGCTCCCTCAGCCGCTCCTCACCAGACTCCTGCTCCAGACCCTTTCCCAGCTCCGTTGCCCTTCTCTGGCCACGCTCCATCCCCTCAAAGTCCTTCTGGGTGTGAGGGGCCCAAAACTGACCCGAGAATTCGAGGAGCAATATGGAGACCTGGAAGCCTCCAGCCTCCTTGCTGGAGAGTGCTGTGTCTGATTTCATTATGAACATGTTGAGAGCTGCATCGTTATTCTTAAATTAATGCTGCAGTTTGTAACTGGCCATAACAATTTGTTGTAAGACAAAGGTTTAGTGCTGCAGACTGAAAATAAGTAGGATTTTATAAGAATCATTTTATCTGTGTTTTGTGATGTTCTATAACTGGTGCCTGGAGCTTAAGCAGTGTAATTAAAAGAAACTATAATGTCACTGATCAAACTCCTTGCTTTCTCTTCTGTTATGTCTCTGAAAACCGAAGGGCTGGGAAGAAGGAATGATAGGGATGAAGAAAGGAGGGCGAAGGTATCTCATTGTTCCTCCGGCGTGGGCCTACGGGGCTCAGGGCGTGGCTGGCCGTGTCCCTCCAGACTCGACTCTGGTTTTTGAGGTGGAAGTGAAGCGGGTGAGTGTTTTCTGCCAAGTGTTTATTTTGTGGCTGTTGAGTGGCAGCGTCTGTCTGCAAGGTGAAAACCTGCTGCTGGCCTGAGAGCTGCAGCTCAAACTGTTATAAACCAAATACCTCAAGAAGATACATATCTTTAATTTACAAAAAAAAAACCAAAACTGAAACAAACAAGCCCAAACCAAAACCCTAAACCCGAGAAGTCCCTCTGGGCTGTTTACTGAGACATGTCTGTTCTAAGTGTCTTGGGATCTTTTCATTGTCTTATTTGTGAGTCACTTGGGAAAACAAAACACTCAGTAAGGAATGACAGGGTGTAAAGACTCAGCTTCTCCAGTTCTGAATCAGTTGTATGCTTTCATGGGAGGGGATTCTCCCCCTTTACTTTGCTCTTCTGAGACTCCATCTCAAATACTGTGTCCAGTTCTGGTGTCCCCACCGTAAGAGGGACATAGATCTGTTGGAATGAGTCCAGAGGAGGCCACGAAGAAGATCCAGGGGCTGAAGCGCCTCTGCTACAAGGATAGGTTGAGGGAGCTGGGACTGTTCAGCCTGGAGAAGAGGATACTCTGGGGGGACTTTACGTGCCTTCCAGTACCTGCAGGGAACCTACAGGAAGGCTGGAGAGGGACTTTTCACAAGAGTGTCCAGCGATAGGACGAGGGGAAATGGTTTTAAGCTGCAGGAGAATAGTTTTAGACTGAATCTTAGGAAGAAGTTCAGTATGAGGATGATGAGACAGTAGAACAGATTACCCAGAGAAGCTGTGGATGCCCCCTCCCTGGAGGTGTTCAAGGCCAGGTTGGATGAGGCCCTGAGCACCCTGGTCTGGCTGAGAGGTGTCTCTACCCATGGCAGGAAGGTTGGATTAGATGATCTCTAGAGGTCTATTCCAACCTAAGCCCTTCTATGATTTTACTTGAAGTGTGTGAGCTTGACGCAGGAGTAGTCATCAAAAATAAACCAGCTGCTGAAAACTTTTGTGGGAATCCAGAAAAATATCTATTTTGTTACTTGCTTTTCAAGGTGAAGCTGGTAAAAGAGTGCTCTGGTTCCGATGGACAGAGTGTTAGTTCAAGGGATTCTCCTGCACCTTCTCCGGTACCCAGTTCAGATGGCTTCTCTGCAGACACTGGTTTAGTGCCTCCGTCTACGATACCTCCGAAGCCTGGGTAAGAAGCAGCACGGGTGAGACAGCTTGCTGTGTTAAAAGCTGGCAGTGCTCATGAACACACGGCACAGTGCTGCATGAACTCAGCATCTGGCAAATGCTGGTCTTCTCTGTGCCAGCTCAAGTGCCGTTGGTGTGGCCAACCGAGTTTTCTGCTGGAATCCTGACTTTCAGAGTTAAAGAAACTGAAGAAGCTGTTCCTGTGCAGCGTTGCTGAGATCTAGTGTGGTTGAATTCAGGGGGGCTGCTGCAACAGCTTTCTCATCTTGGGTGTTACTACGGTCATAAGTTGGTCTTGAGTCATGACTGGTTTGTTTAATTGCAAATTTTACATTGTCATTTGTTTCTTATATTAACAAAATGGGTTGGTCATCCTTTTTTAGGAAGTTCCGATTTAAGTGCACTTTTTGTTGCTGTAAGTAGTTTGTTGCTGGGCTTGGTTAAGATTGTTTGTACCAGAATGTGCTTGTTACAGCAATCAACAAAAATTATCCTTCTGTAGTCAGCTGTTCTGCAGCCATGGAACTTGCCCATAGTGATTTTCTGGAACCTAAATAAAATGTTGCAAAGAATCCTCCAAAAGTAGGCTAAAAGAAAGGCTCGTGATATAAGAAAATGATTTTCCTAGGAGGAGGTGTGTTTGGTGGTATTTAGAAATGCAGAATTTTGGATTTCATTTTTGTTAATCTCTGATAGCAGTACATATGTATTTGGCTTTTCAGGGAGCCAGCTGTTCGGGCCAAGTCGAACTCCATCAGCGAACAGCTAGCAGTAAGTGGTGGTTTTTCCTGACTAATTAGCAGCCTTAAGGAGGGAAGCTTGGTTGGTTTCACCTTTGCATTGATGCTGCTGAAGATAAAGTGAACATCATGCAAGCGAGAGGCGCTCAAATAGTCATTTTACTGACAGCGGATGAGGGACTTGGTTTTGAAGGTATTAACAGCACATGAAGAACCTCAGTCCCAGTTCCAGCTCTCAAATGCGGTTACCTCGACCATGTGGATCCTCACAGGGCTAGTTGTCGTCTTGGACGAATGTTAAGTGGGTAACAAAGAGCATTTGGGAAGTTCAGTACAAGTTTCTGTAGCTACATGAGAAGATGGCATTTTTGTGTGTGCCTCAGGATAAAGCTGCTAAGCAGCTTCCTTGATTACATATTTTTTTTTTTTTTTTGCTGCTGGTATTTTGCAGGGATAGAGAATATAAAGCAAGTCCAATTAACAGATCCATGGGGCTACCTTGTGTGCTTGAAAATCAGTTTTTCCGAGTAACTGAAAAATTGAAAGAACCAGAATTAAATCAGTGCTTTAGAAGACTAATTCTGACAGATGTGTCTAATGTCTGAAAAGCCTGGGCTGAGAGACAAAGGAAGAGTAACTGCAAACATTTCTTTCAGAATCCAGATGTAGCAAAGGCAAAGCTGATTTCTCGGATGGCTAAGATGGGCCAGCCCATGCTGCCTTTCCTTGCTGGGACAGCAGGCGGTCAGCTTGACTCCAGTGACTCGGAAATAGAGGTACGTCACCGGTCCCATAAGTGGGACTTCTTTGGATATTTTTTCTACGGTGTGAATTCCTTAAAGTGGAGCCTGTACCAGTGGTTCTCCCTTTGTAAGGGGAAGTGTGCTCTTGTTTCTGTAGCTGTTCCTGTCTAACTCGGTTGGGTTAATTGGCTAGCAGCTAATGATCTTCGGCTCAAACTGTTTGCTCATTCTTTAGCATTCATTGTAACATGCAGAAATATTTTTGGTTTTTTAGGATCCAAATACCCTGAGAGGGGCAGCGCAACCAGTGGCTTCATCTTCTGCGCGACCGTCTCAGCCAGCTCATGCAGTACTGCCCACAGTGTCCACACAAGGTAATGTGGTGGGGAGCTTGGGACTGGTAGAGCAAAGCCTCACTCATTTGCAGGCTTCAAGTGCAAGGGCTGCACAAGTAGAGGATTCCTTTCAGGAACTGAAATGGGAACTGACAACTGCTAGGTAGCTTCCAATGAGGCTTGTTGACCCCACGCTCCATAGGTGGACTAATCCATAAAGCACAAGACTGAAGTCCTTGGAATTTGTCTTCATTGTGATCTTATGCACATGTTTCTGCTTGAGGAAGAGCAGCCACTGGGCACAAGTTGCTCTGTCATCATTTGTGCTGGGGTGGCATTGAGGTTTCTAGGACATGTGACTTGTAAATGGAGCTGTTACAAATCCTTTCCCAGTGAACAGGTTTAGTTTTTTGTTTTGGTTCGTTTTTTTTTGAAAATGATGGAAATAAGAGCGGAAGGCTGGCAGCTCTGGAGAGACCTTGACTTATCTTCCCATGGTGGAACAGTAATGTCAGCTGCTGGTCAGCTGAGCGGTCTTTAGAGTTGGTCTGAATAACATCCTGTCAGTAAGCTTCAGAGCTACATTCGTTTGAATGAAAAGAAGTTGTCAAAACGTAGCTGGAAGTGGAATTGCTGATAAAGATTAGTCTTCTTGACCTTTTATCACTTCCTTGACTGGATTTAGTTTTCACAAGGCTGCAGACAGGCTTGTGCTTAATTTTTGTCTGTTTGGTGTTTTAGGGTGGGTGTTTTGGCTATTTCACACTAGGCGAGTTAGATTATTTCTAGGTACTCTACGGCATGCTGTATTTCTTTCTTCCTTTTCAGTACCTCAAGCATCTGGTTCCGCACCCCCAGTATCTTCTGCTGCTTTGGTACCTGCAACGATCCAGCCACATTCAGCTCTGCCTGGAGGAGCACAGGGCTTCCAGGTACCAAAATGACATCAAGGAGATAGTGGTGCTTCTGTCCTTTTTCATACCTCCTGTTATCTTCTCCATTGCTGGGAGCAAGGACTTCAGAGCAGCATGTAAGGATGAGAATCCCAGGCTGCTTCCTGTGACTCTTCTTTGGCATTCTCAAATTTTCATCCCATGCTTCTTAGAATTTAATCAAAAAGGGCTATTTTTCTGTTTGCTGGTTTGTTTAACTTTAAAAAGAAAAACAACAAAGTAATAACCAGCCCTTGTTCATTCTCCGCTTTTGTAGTGGATAAAATAAAAACTTCCAAGTATTTGTAGAACAAGGGAAAACAAAAGCATTTTAGGTGAAATTTTTCTTGGTCTCGCTCTGTTTTTCTGAGAGCTCATTTGCACACTTAACATTTTTGTGGGTCATGGGTTTTCATCCAGGAAAAGAATAATCCTTTTAAAAGGCTTTGGTGCTGCTGCTGTAAAGTGATGCAATCTGCTTGGTAATGAGGAAACTTTGGGGGCTTTACCCACAATGTATTTTCCACATCAGATAGTGAAGACTTGGTACAAAACTATTGTACAAACAATTCTTTATGGTCTTTTTACTGTTTTAAAGCTTTTTACTGTTGGCTTTCTGTAGTTATTTTCGCTTAACCTGTTTTCTGGAGGTTTTGGAAACAGTGGCCTGTGTCACACAGACTGGTTAAAGGGTCCAGGCAGAGGAAGAAAACAATTGATAATAAATAAAAACACTATGGGGAAAAAATCACAACCAAAAAACTGACCAAACAAGCAAACTTCAAGCCAAAAAAAACCCCAACCAACCAAGCAAAACACACAAACAAAACAAAAAGCTCTACGCCAACCCCAGAACCGATGTGACACTGCATTGCTTTGGCTTTGCATTTTCCTTGTGTTGAAAATGAGGAAGGTGTGGCAAGTAACACGATAACAAAGATAGGCTTTTCTGTTTGTTGAAATAGAAACCAGTCATTAAAGTTTTAACCTGACAGTGATTTGGATATATTGTGTTGAGAGTTTGACCCTGATGTCCTGAATTCTTGTAGAAACTTGGCCCAAGTGTTACTGTAATTTTTCTTTTTTTTTTCCTTGCCCGAGAGTGTAAGTTGATATGCGTGAGGTACTCGGAGCATTCAATGTGTCCTTCGGTCTGTTTAGCTCCTTCTGATGAGCACTGAGCAGTAAAGTTGCAGTGAAGTTGTGCTGCACCATTCCCAAGGATAGTCTTGTGTTCAGGTTAGTGTGGTTTCAGGGTGAGCTGTTCACGGGCTGAGCTCTGCCTCTCACAAACGCAGGGTAACTTGATTTTGCTTAAACTTCCGTGAGGAAGGAAACCGACTAATTTGTGGTAACAGGAACCCCTATCGAAGCCTTGAAAGAAGAGTGGCAGTTACTGTGACCATTGGGGAATTTGACTTCCAGCTCCTTAATTCCTTTTATTCTTTCCAAATATCATCCTTGCTCTGGTGCTTAAAAAAAATGTGAAAATCTCTTAAGTGCGAGGAGGAGAGGGGGGAAATATCAAAACATATCCTAATCTATGGAACTTGTTCTGCAAGGTGTATCCAGGAATGGCATTTCCTTACCCCCAAGCCCCTGCATCTGCTTCTCAGCTGCAGCCTGTTGGACAGATGTATCCTGCACCTTACCAAGGTATGTTTAAAAACGTGCTTTTTCAGGAGGCTGCAATAGCTGCAGCAAACTGCTCGTAGCGCTGCTGTAGGTAGCAGTGGTAGCACACACATGTGTATTCACCCTGTCAGTAATGCTGTGCTGTCACACAAGTTCTTACTTTTTGATACCAAACAAGGGCAAATATTTCCCAACAAGGATCCATCTTTTTCTTACCTTAAGGAATTTTTTGTGGTGTGAAAGGGGATGGAACGTCTAGGTGTATTCCCAAGGCTGTTTATTGCTAAGGGTGTTTTATAGCTGGTGCTTCCAGCTATAACTGTAGCAGTAAATGGCAATACTACCAATGGGGGGAAAAAATGTATTTAAGTGTATGTGTAGAGACCTTTAGAAAGTGTGAGGACATAGCCCCCCAAAAAGACACAACTTAGGAAGGACTAAAGGCCTTTAAAGAACTGTTTAGGTAATCCCTGTTGGTAAAGACTTGAGTGCAGCTGAACCTTCCTTGGAGCACAGGTTTTCAGTTCAAAGTTTCATAAACCGACCTTTGTTACTCTTGTTTGATTGTACCTCTTTGTGTCCTCCTGTTCTGCTCTGTCTGGGGGCTTCTCTCTTGTTGACTTAGTAGCTCAAGAATTTCCTGTAGTCATAAACCTGCCTGTTTGTGTTGTTTGGAAAATACTTACTTTATTAGTTTTGGTTTTGTTTTTTTTTTTTCAAATACTATGTCCCTGTTATTTCTGGGAAGAGAGTTGTTGTCCTATCTGACAGGCTTCAAACTGCTCAGCGTAATATTTGGTGTGTCTGTATGCAGGAATTTTCCCTTGTGACTGTAGATCTCTCTCCATTCCAGCACCTGGGGATGTTACTTCCTTTTTGATGACAGAAGCTCGGCAGCACAACACTGAAATCCGAATGGCCGTTAGCAAAGTAGTGGATAAAATGGATCATCTGGCTGCCAAGGTAACATATGGCACAGGCAGTTAATGAAGCTCCTGCTATTTGCTCTCCCCATGTAGTCTGAGGGTTGACTCTATTTAAATGCCTGCATTAAGTTTGTAAGTGATGTACCAACAGGAAAAATTCCAATATGATCACACCTTGAAGTGGCAGCAATTCAGCCACTATGAGAAAGCTCAGCCTGGGCTGGGGGAAGGGGCTGTCTCATACTGTACGTCTTAAATATCGTATGATGTGTTGTGTTCGGAGAGATTCGCTGCCCTTCAGGAGGTGTCTCCGTTGATCCAGCAGCATGTATGCCACAGGTCGTCAGATGGAACGGTGAAGGGGGTCTGTGCAGGTGTCACACCCATGAATTTATTTCATCTGGTTAAAGAGTGGCTTGTCCTCGCAGGTGGAGGAGTTGAAGAAACAAAACAATGCGAACAGCTCGCTGCTGCCGGGTATCTCCTCGGTCACTATGGAAGCCTCCATGATCATGAGCAATATCCAACGTATAATCCAGGTGAGCATAGCCAGACTAATTTGACTACTTCCATAAGAAACTGGAGCCCACTGTGTTACTCCTCAAGAGGACAGCTCAGCTGGCTTGCCCCAAAAGTCCATCCACCCACATCTACTATTTTTGCATAGCCAAAACCAGCTGCCTGGGTTTCAGCATGAGACAGACAGTGTTTTCCACCCCTCTGTCCCCAAAAGAAGCTCTTCTCAACAGTTTGTGGTTTAGGTGCTTTCCAAACCCAAGCTAATATATTGCTCTCTAATAGACATTGGCAAAAAGTTCACATGAGAGAAATTCAGCCTCTTCGTAAGCTGTTATGGACTTAACCCGCAGTATCTTGCAGAACAGAGTTTCACAGCTGAAGTACCATGTTGTAAGAACCATCTACTTCTGTTTTTCATCACTTAGTCTTACACTCTGTAGTTTTTCCAGGCAGCAGCCTGACATTTCTAGGGGTTGTGGGTGAAAAAGTCAACCAGACACAATATTCTCTAGAACGTGGTAACACTCTCCCATGCCAGGATTCCTGCTAAATGCGGCACGGCACCTTCATGTGATGTTGTCACAGAAGGTCTCCCCACTGTACTGTATCTGTACAAGACAGAGGGTTAGGTACTGCTGCATGAAGTCTGAATAAGATGAATATTCATACTGGGCTGTGCTTTAGGAGAATGAAAGACTGAAGCAAGAAATATTTGAGAAGAGCAGTCGGATTGAGGAGCAGAATGAGAAGATCAGCGAGTTGATAGAGCGGAATCAGAGGTAAGGAGTGGGAGGGCACTGCCTCTGCATTTGCAAAACTTTCTAGCTTACAGAATCAGAAGGATGGGGGTTGGAAGGGACCTCTGGAGATCACCTTATCCAATCCTCCTGCTAAAGCAGGTTCACCCAGAGCAGATTGTACAGGAATGTGTCCAGGTAGGTTTGGAATCTCTCCAGAGGAGGAGACTCCACAAGCTCTTTGGGCAGCCTGGGCCAGGCTCCAACACCCTGACACCAAAGAAGTTGATCTCCCTGCTCAGAGGGAACCTGGATTCCAGTTGGTGCCCGGTGCCCCTTGTCCTGGCGCTGGGCACCACTGAGCAGAGTCTGGCCCCAGCCTCTTGCCCTCCGGGTGCCCCAGAGCTCTTGCTCAGCCTTGCTCAGCTCCCCTCTGTGGCTGCTCTTCTCCAGCCGAACAGCCCCAGGGCTCTCAGCCTTTCCTGGGCACACAGATGCTCCAGACCCCTCAACATCTTTGGAGCCTCTGCTGGACTCTCCAGTAGCTTCTTGTCTCTTGAACTGGGGAGCCCAGAGCTGACACAACACTCCAGTGGCCTCACGAGGGCAGAGCAGAAGGCAACAAGAACCTCCCTCGACCTACTGGCCGCACTCTTCTGAATGCCCCTCAGAAGACCATGTGCCTTAGCTAAAAGGGCCCATTTACTGGTTGATGTTTAACCTGTTGTCCCCCAAGTATCCCAGGTCCTTCAAAGCAGAGCTGCTTCCCAGCAGGTCACCTCCTGATGTGTCCAGGTGCGGGGGGGGTTTTCCTCCCCACGTGCAGGGGGGTTTTCCTCCCCACATGCAGGGGGGTTTTTCCTCCCCAGGTGCAGGGTTCTACACTTACCCTTGTTGAACTTCACGTTCCCCTCCACCCAACTCTCAGGCCTGTCCAGATCTTGCTGGATGGCAGCACAGCCTTCTGGTATATCAGCCAATCCTCCCAGTTTCATATCAGCAGACTTGCTGAGGGTCCGCCCTGTCCCCTCATTCATCATTTACCTGGACATGTTGAAGACAATTGTACCCAGTATTGACCTCTGGCGAGCTCTGTGAGCTACAGATCTCCAGGTAGACCCTGTGCCACTGATCACAACCCTCTGAGCTCTGTCATTCAGCCAGTTGTCAACCCACCTCACTATCCGCTCTATTACACTTGGTTAGGCATGACTTGGAAGTCTGCTCTTTAGAACAGAGACATGTTCTGATAATTAAAAAAAAAAAAAAAAAAGTTAGGTCATTAAAATGTTGGGGTTTTCCCCCCTCTCTGCAGAGCATATCTCTAAAACCGTAGTTTACAGTAAATGTGAGTGTGTAAAAGGGGAGAAAACCCTCATGCTGTCTTGTTTGAGCACACTTGCTCTGCTTCTGGGAGTCTGTTTGGTTTGGGGTTTTTTTGCTAGTTTTTTAGTATGGTGGAAGAACTTTTAGGGGATGTGATGTCTCTAGTTCCACTGTTGGACTTGTGTTCCATGAGGTTATGAAGGGGAATAATTTGTTTAAGGAAATGGCAAAGGTCAGTGAATATCAAATTATCAAAACTCTTGCTGGTGTGATGGGAACATTAGACTTGTTGCAGCGAGGTCAGGCATTACCCACAATGATCTAACCTCTGCTGTGCCAGGCACACCCATTCCACCCATCTGAGATCAGGCTCTTCCCAGCACTGAGTACCCTGCAAAATTATCTGGGACTTGTCATGAGGAAAACTGCTTTGAAACCCCACCTTTTCTAGCTGAGCCTTCTGCTCCGTGTCATGTATTTCCGCAAGCGCTCACGCACTCCTCCCCTCCTCGCAGGTACGTCGAGCAAAGCAACTTGCTAATGGAGCAGAGGAACCACTCACTGCAAACCACCAATGAAAACACCCAGGCAAGAGTGCTGCATGCAGAGCAGGAGAAGGTAATGGTGACAACGAGCAGAGCCATGAACCTCTGGCAGCAGCTGGGAAAGGGGCTTGTGGTTGCACTAAAATGTGCTGAAGCCTTGCTAGTGAAGGCTTAAGTTCTCTTACAAAATAATCGTAGCTCTGAACTTAGGTTTTGAAAGCTGTATTGAGAAAAGAATTGAATGCTTTAATGTCAAAAGCAGCACAGAAGATACAAATGTAGATCTTTATGCTGTCATAGCTTTCATGTTCTTATCTTAGAGGAAAGCAACTGGTTTATTGTTACCTTTGTAGGTTTATGGCCAGCATGTTGAATTGTGTGTGTCACAGCACTTTGTCAGGTTCAAACGTGCTCCATTTATTTAGCTGCACTGACAGTTTCAGAAAAGTTTTATTCCTTCTATTTAACTGACAAAGTGAATGTAACGATAAGAAAAATTATTTCTTACTTGAGTTTCTTCATTGTACTTTTTTTTAATACTAATCAAAAGCTGTTTGTTTCTACCAATACTGTGTTCTGCTTTGGAGAAGGGGCTCTTGGGAAATAGTTTTCCAACGAGTTAAAGGCCCCTGTGCATGTCTGTGTATCCTGTAACATCCACTCTAACAGCCTAGCCTGGGTGGGCTGGCTGTGAGCTCTGTAATTGCATGGTGTCTCCTGTGCTTTCTCAAGCACTGGCTTCTGAAATTCCACCGAGTTCCGTCTTGCGCCGTGCTCCCCTGCTGAGCTGTGTGTATCTCCAGGCCATGTGTGAGGTGACAGATGCTTGCTCTGCATGAGAACCGTAACTTGGTGCACCTGAAAATGACAGAAGCGGCAGCTTCCAAAGTATGGTAAAGAGCAGAGTAACATAGGGCTGGTAATTGTGTGCTGGTGTAAGCAGGCACTAAAGGAGGGCTGAGTGTTCCACTTGAGAGCCCAGGACACCTACCTGTAATATGTAGGGCATGGGAGGGAGTCTAACCAGAAATAAGTTAGATTGAAATAATAAATAAAACCCTTTTCTCTCAGTGAGCACAACATCCAGCTTACACAATTAGTAACTTGAAGAGGAAGCATCATGTGGAAGAGTAAGATGTGATCATCAGAGATCTTTTGAGGCCTCATCTTCACTAGGATTCTGCTTGATTGAGCAGTCACTGCCTCGGTGATAACACTGTCACATGAACAGACTGCAGGCTAGACCAGAAAGGCCACAACTTGCACTGGAGAGGATTTCCCCTGGTTCTGAGAGAGCACTGATTGTAAATATGAAGGCTGGTTTTCCTTCCTCTTATCTAAGCTAGTCTGCTCTGACTGCCATTGCTGAGAGCACTATGGATGCAGAATCAGGGAAGAGAATTTGAAGTTACTTTATCTGTTCTTTACTTTAAAACCAGAGACTCACCTGGTTTGTTACAGAAGCCAGGCATCTGTACCTGGGATCACTGAGAAGAGGTGTTAGTAGCTTGCCGCTTTTGGGTTGTAGCAATTTAACCCTGGCAGAGAACATCACAGCTTTAGGTGAAGGCTTCGTGTACCACACCGACAGGCAACACCCCGCCCTCCCCAGGACAGTGAAACAGTCACACGTAGGACGGCTCCTGCATCCAAGGTGTGGAGTGTACCCAGAAGGATACCTGGATACCTTTAGCTTCTTTCTTTTTAAGCCAGGCTTCTCTACCTTTTTCTGTCTAAGCTTTTACAGTTCTCGGAATAATGTGAGGGCTTCTCTGGCATGCCTTAGGCTCCTGTGATGAAGCATTTTGCTTTTCTGATGCTGATTAATGCCTCTGCCTTTCAAGTTGTGTTCTTAACTCTTCCTGTTTCCTGTCACTGCTTTCTCTTCCTAGCACATGCTGCCAATGGATCGGGGCTGGGACCAGGTGAGGCAGTGTGGCTGCTGACTGTGGAGGTGACAGATAATAGTGCCAGCCCAGCTTCCTCTCGAACTGGCCAGAAGCTGATTGGAAATGAAAGAATTGTCTCAGATCTTGAATTAGCTCAGATCTCCAACTCAGAAAAGGGCTTTGTGACTGCCCCTTCCGTCCTTCTTGGGGAGCCCTTTCAAAGAACTTTGTCACATTGCTGCTCGTTTCACCTCCCCTGCTGGAGGAATAGGCCGTGGCCATATGATTGTCAGGGCAGGTACAGATCCCATAAGATTCTTGGTACCTGAAAGCTGGAGGCTGGAGGTGAGCTGGTATAGGTACAAAGTGTTCATTACAGAAGCTTAAGTCGAATAACAGTTCATGGCATAGGATTTCCCTTTTGATTTTCTTTATTTGCCATTAAAAACAAAGACAAGTGTTAAAATAACCTGTAAACATGCCGTGGCATTTTGTTCTGGGTGTGCTCCGAGGTGGTATTTTGAACTGCAGTGAGACATTCATGGTGACCCAAGAGGAAAGCAGATCTGTTTGTAGCCATCTCTGTTGAAGTGCTGCCACCTCGTTAAAATGCACAGTGCTGTATCCCAGCCCTCAGAGCTGGCACATCCCTGTTGGGACAGCTCTGCTGTTCTCTGCCAGAAGGTGGTGGTCCTAGTCTGAGTAGAAACCCTTTAGTTCTTTTATGGAGATAAAGCAGAGAGAAACTCCAGTTCTCCTGAACTTACCAGTGACAAGAATGTGAAAGCCTGTTGGGAATCTGAACATAGGCACCGATATAGAAGCTCTTTAGGTATTCCCTGCTGCAGGGGAGGGCTTGATGGGCGTAGCTCTGTCTGTCTTTGTGGAGCATCATCTGAGTTTTGTGTCGTGCAGCCAGATTGGGAACATGATTTTGTGTCTTTGTCTCGATGCCTTGAGCCTCTCCTAATGTTGTTTACAGGTTGTCTAACAAGCTCTATTAGTACCTGATTTTACATGAGTCACTGACTTTGAGCAATACTAAATCTAAACAAGTCAACAACTTACTGTGAGAACTGAGCTCCAAAATGACAGCCTTGCCCTTGTGGGCACCTCAAGGTGGCTACCTGCTGTGTACTCTGGAGGGAAGGTGTCCTTTTGGCTGGAACCAGACTGTTTTGTGTGGCTTGTCAGTGATTTGTAAGCTTAGTGAAGATAACGAGATGGTGGAGCCCAGGCTTTTTCTTGAATAGATGTTGTCAGGGCCTGAAAACTCTGAGCAGAGCCACTGGGCACTGGTACGAGGCTTAAAAACATGCGGAAGCTTTTCAGGAAAACTCACTAACGTGGTGATGAGGTTGTTTGGCGGCTTCGTGCAACTTTCTAGTCAGTCTGGGCAGGCTAAAAATGACTCAGTTACATGGCAAAAAAATTCTTGTTACCTCTTCAATTTAGTGATGTTTGTGAGGTGCTGGATCCCCAATAAGGTCTCCAGTACCTTCCTGTGAGAACGGTTCTGGTAACTCCTCACACTCACATACTCTTTTCCTCCCTTTTGCTTGTTCCATTTTGTGCTACAGGCTAAAGTTGCAGAGGAGTTAGCAGCTGCCACAGCACAGGTTTCCCAGCTGCAGCTGGAGCTGACTGCCCACCAGAAGAAGGAGATGGACCTGCGGAAGCAGCTGTCTGCCGCGCTCCAGGAGGCTGAGCGACACGGGATGCAGCTCAACAAGCTGCAGGCACAGTTAGCAGGTGACACCTCTTGTGCTGGTTCCGTGAGAGCTCCTTCATGGCGCTCTTTTTCCCCTTCTACAAGTTGTAGGTTTTTTCTCTCTTCCGGGGTATCTATTCCTGTTCTCCCTGGGATCAGTCACAAGGGTATCAGAGAAGGACGTTGATGCACTGTGATGCCTGAAGGGCGTGTGCATCCACTGAAAGGAATGTGGGATGAACTGGTGAACAGAATCATCCTGGCAGAGGGATAGAAGCAATCTCTTGGCATTACAAACATCTTGTAGAGGAACCAGAGATGTTCCAGGGATTGAAAAGTTAAGATAAAAGCTGAAGTATAAGCACCCAGGAGAAGCTTATGATAAATTCTAGTTCCCACTGCAGGCACAAGGCATGTTGTGGATTTCACTGTCCAAGAGACTCTGTTCCTTCCCATCAACCCCAAAATGTGCTAACCTGCAATATACGGAGCGCTGAGACCCACAGTAAAGTGTATTCCCACAGAGCTCCAGGAAGCTTCTGAGGACACTCAGACCAAATTCAAAGCTGAGAAGCAGAGCCGCAAACAGCTGGACATAAAGATTACGGCACTGGAAGAAGAGCTCACGGACCTAAAAGTGGAGAAGGAGACTCTTGAAAGGGTATGTCCAGTGCCGGTATTACTGAGAGGCAGCGTTTCAGTCGTTTTGGGAAATTTAACTCAACATTCTTGCTTGTAAACATACAAGTTAGATAAATCTTGACTCACCTGCAGGCAAGGATCCCTGCACCGGTGGATCCTTTGTGCTTATGTTATTTATTCATTTATTTTTCAATATCTTAGCCAGTAATATGTTAACCTTACTACCTCTAAAATAATCTCAGCTTGATTTTAAAGTAATAAGATTCCCTGCTCAAAGACGCTCTTTCTGCACAAGAAAGAGAAGCTGCTTTGGTGCAGTCTGGCCTATTCCGTGTCGTGTTCTGTACTGCAGAATCTTGCAGAGAGGAAGAAGAAATCCCTCTCGGAGAGAGCTCGAGCAGAGGAAGAGATGGAAGAAATACGCAGATCGTATCAGCAGGAGCTGGACAAGCTTCGGCAATTGCTGAAAAAGGCACGGACTTCTACTGACCAGGCAGCAGTTGAGCAGGTGAGGAGTCACGGGAGCTTCTCCAGCTGGTGTTGGGAATGCTTGTAGGAACCTACAGGTAGGGAACAGTTGTGAAAATACTCAAGGTAGTGGAAAGAAAAAAAAATGTTGTCTGCTTGACTTTAGGGTTGACTTGAACACGGGGTTCACTTTTTGTTATCTTTCTAAAATACTTTTACTGGTGTTTGTTGACCCTGCTTCTGACTCTGGGATTTACAGTGATGTCTCTCTAAGGAAGGGCACGATTTGAGTCGGCAGGAAGGCTGCTGGGTCCCAGTCATTCTCTGACTGGTCTCACAGGCTGCTGACCTGAGTTCTGGTGCAGTGTTTGCGCAGACTGGCACAGGCAGCCTCAGCTCCAGCCTGCGGTAAAGAGCGTGTCAAACGGGAAGGGAGAGGCACCGCATTGAGCTCATGGTAAAGAGAATAAGACAGAACTGTTGATGTGTGAAAGACTGTTTAGAAATATGACAAAAGATCTGAAATCTGGGCCAGACCTTCAGGCCAGCCCTGGGGGATTGTGGCCGGAATTGAACTCCGAGAGGTGTGGGCAGGAGCTGGGGACAGCTGCAGGGCTGCTGTCTGTAGGTAGGTGTTGCAGCCCAGGGAAGGAGATGTCCAGCCACTTGTTATGTAAACACAGACTCTGTGTGTTCCTGACAATCTCTCTTACACGATGGGCAGCTCTCCCTCATCCAGGCAGAGCTGGAATCCCAGTGGGAAGCCAAATGTGAACGTTCGCTGGCCTTGGCCAAGGAGCAGCACGTCAGGCAGTACCAGGAGGTGTGTGAGCAGAGAGATTCCCTGCAGCAGCAGGTGTCCCAGCTGGAAGAGAAGGTAAAAGGCTGTCCTTTATTGCTGAAATGTGATGCCAGGTAACCAGCAACTGTAACCAATGGTCCTCTCCCGCCTAGTTGCATGTTGGCTTTTTAATTTCTTGACTCATGGAATTGTCCACAGGATGTGTCTGTACTTCCTTCTGTTATGTTGGGTTGGTGGGCTATGAATTTACTGCTGCAGTTCTGAATGAGGGAGAGCCAAGATGTCAGTCTCAGACTAAAGCAACAGCTACAATCTCTTCTGCTTGTTGCACTCCTTTGAGTGGCTGGTTTTGACCAGAAATTGTTTTGAAGCAGGTGACACTGGAGGGGGCTGTAAGCTGATGGGCTCTAGTTCTTGTCTTTCAGCTTGAGGTTCTAAAACACTCGAAAAAAGCAGAGGAGCAAAAATTATCTGAGTTTCAGCAGCATTTGGAGCAACTGGAGCCTATCAAAGAGAAGGTAAAGGGAATAACAGAGCAGCAGGTATGAACTGGAGTGCAGTAATCACTGGCCTCGGGCTGCCTGTCTTCAGAGTTACAAGAACCCGAGTTCCAGAATGAGAGGGAAAGAACAGCTTCATGTTACTTCCAGCAAACCAGAACAGGTGCAGTGGTGAGACCCTGCCCTCATGTCCCTGGGATCTCAGTAAAGTTGTGCCCATTCTTGGGGTTACTTGAGCTTGAAGAGCTAATGACATGATTATGGACCTCCATGGATTTGGCTTGGTTGGGTGTCTTTTTTTGGTGCCGTTAGTTTCCGCCAAGTGTTTTGCAGCTCTGTCAAAGCTCAGCTTAAAACTCTGCTCAGCAGTTTACCCCTCATGATAGAACTGTTTATAGACAACCCTTCCATTGTCAGGTTTGCTGGGGGGTGTCTGTGAGGCTGCTACAACTTTTGGTTTCCCTTGGCAGTACTCGGCCCTGCAGTCGGACCTCATGGTGCTGAAGGCTCGCTACGAAGAACGCATCCGAGACCTGGAGAAGGGGCAGGACAGACCTTCACCTGCAGACTTCACAGAAGAAGTGAGCTTCACTATCCAATACTTCTCCTTAATAAGCCAACCTATTTGCCTTGAATTATTTCTCTTTGAGCAGAAATGAGAAGGAAAAATATGTATTTTTCTCCTCAGAAGCACTGTGTTTCTGGTAGCAGGGTCTATAAACGAAGAAATTATGTGATCTTCCTGCTGCCCACTTTACTGCTGCTTTTTTTTTTTTTTATTTTTGGTTTAAAACTCAGGAATTGAGTTTGAGATTTGAAAACTGAAGGAATAATAAACAAGTGTCGGTCTCCCTTTGGTTTGTGCAGCCTGCCTCAGTTTTGGAGGGATGGGTTGGGTTTGTATATAATGGCTCTGAGTTAAGCTGGTGTGATGCGTTCTGCTTCGTTACGGAATTTTGGATTTGAAAAGTGGATTCTTTGAAAGCCGTGTGTGTGTTTGGATTTATTGTTCCTTCACCTGGAGAAGTGTCTGCTGTTGAGTGCAGAGCTTCACCCGTTAATGAATCCCGTCTTTGTTTCCTGTCTTGCTATTTTCCAGGTAAAGAAGATAATGAATGGTGTATTTCAGTCTCTTCGGGGTGAATTTGAGCTGGAAGAGACCTACAGCGGGAGGACAGTTCTGGGTGTGGTGATGAACACTATTAAGGTATGACAGTGGAAGGGGATAGAGGGTGATCAATGGGAGAGAACAAGTCTTGGGCTAAAAATGCCTCAGACTCATGACATAAATTTGTAACTGTGAAGCAGAAGCTTGGTGTGGGTGGCAGAGCAGCCCAGTCGTAGTAGAAGACTCAGGGGGATGTGTGATGGTCTATATATAGGGTATAACCTATGTTTTCTCTACTCGACTTTTTAGACTGTAACACTGCAGCTACTCAACAGGCAGCAGGAGAAACCAGATCATGACAGTAAAAAGGAAGAATCTGCAGCAGTGAGACAGGCGGGATCACCTGGAGCAAAGACTGACCACAAAGAGCCTGTGCAGCATAGCCCAGCAGAGAGCGTTACGCTCCCAGCTGCTCCCGGGGAAGCAACCCCAGGTTCCATGGCATCCGACCGGGACGAGTCTGCTCCTCTGTCTGCCAGGCCCAGAACTCCTGAAGAGGAGCCCGCAACACAGAGCAGTGGGGTGTCGGAAGAGGGGAAAATCCATGAGGAGCATCTCACTTCCACAATTCAGTCCTGCCTGGATCCTGATAAGGGGCCTGTGCTTGCAGGACAGCCTGTTCCCGAGGTGGATGAGAACTTTGTCCCAGCTGAGCGAAGACAAGAGAGCAGTCCCATTGGGAAGGCTCAGACTGGGCCCAGTCCCTCCCAAGACCCTCTGCAGGCAGAAATTGCAGAACCTTCTGGTCTAGAAGCCAAGCCAGGAGCAGTGGATGTGGCAGCACTTCCAGAAAAGCCGGCTGTGGAGGAGAAGGCAGAGGAGCCAGTGGGAGGTTTAGAGCCCCCTCCCTTAAATGGTGAGGGAGGGAACTGCACAGACCCCTTGGATGGAGCCAGCTCCAGGAAGGAGCCTGCTTCAGCGTCCAGCAGGACAGAGCTGAGCTCAGCTGTCGGCAGAGAAAGTCTAGGACAGCAGGAACTGGGCTCCAGCCCTGGGCAGAAAGATTCCAGGTAGGGTGTGGCTGCTGGGGTACCCCAGTCCCACTTAAGAGTCATTGAATTGTTTTGTTTGGAAGAGACCTTTATGACCACAGAGTCCAACCACTAACTTAACACTTCCAAGTCCACCACTGACCCCTGTCCCTCGGCACCACATCTCCACGGCTGTGAAACACCTCCAGGGATGGGGACTCCACCACTTCCCTGGGCAGCCTGGGCCAAGCCTGGACAGCCTTTGCTGGGGAAAAAATTGTTCCTTAGTTCCAACCTAAACCTCCCCTGGGGCAACTTGAGGCCGGTTCCTCTTGTCCTGTCTCTTTTTACCTTGGGAGAAAAGCTTGACCCCCACCCTGGCTCCACCCTCCTGTCAGGGAGATGTGGAGAGCCAGAAGGTCTCCCCTGAGCCTCCTTTTCTCCAGGCTGAACAAGCCCAGCTCCCTCAGCCGCTCCTCACCAGACTTGTGCTGCAGACCCCTCAGCTCCCTGCTGACGGGATCTCTGGCGCAGCAGCAGAGCTCCCAGAGCCTGGTACCGCTGTGCGGGGCAGCACACGTGGGATGGCTGAAGCTCCAGCATGGGGCTGGTGCTGGTTGGCAGGAGCCAGGGGCTGGTGGGGACCAGGCCGTCCAGGGCGTGCTCTGCTGGGAGTTGCAGAACAAGGTGGTGCCTGGGGGAGGGCGGTGGAGCCATGAGCCCTGGTGAATGGCTCCCAGCAGTGTGCAGTTTCTCTGATGGTGGTGGCTGTCAGCTCCCAGTATTGTTCTGCACTGGTGAGTAGTATGTGCCTTAAAAGCGACAAAACTTTTCCATCATTCTTCAATAGAACTTGTAAAACCAAGACCCCCTCTTGTGCAAGCCACCTGTTAATTCTCTTTCTCCTTGTAGCCTCTTTGAGGATGACAACTTCTTTGAAACAGCATCTCGCAAACCACTGCAGCCTCAAGTTCCCTCTGAAGAGGAGGATGAGGAGGAGGTGGTACGTATTTGTGTCCTTCCACTCCTACCAGACTGGTTCAGGCATTAACCTGTAGCTTGCTGTGAAATCCTTCCCATGGCAGTGGGGGGGTGACCGGCTCTGCTCCGCTAGCTGAGCTCAGAGCTTTCCAATCGTCCTCCGTACAAACCACGAGTATCCGGGATCGTTCATCACTGAGTTTGGAGGGATTGCCTGGGCTGAGACAGCGATGACAAACTGCTGGCATCGTGTTGGTGAGACGTGCAGGTTAACAAAGGGGTTTAGTGCCCTGCCCCTCTCCAGTCCCCTTTAGCCTGTCAGCTTCTCCTGGGTTGTTAACACATCATGTGAGGAAACTCAAAAGCTTTGGTAATGAAACTTCTGAATAGTACCTCCTTAAAGCTGCTGGAGAGTCCGGAGCCAGAACTGTGTAGCAGTTACTAAATACTGGGAAGCTGTTACGGGTGACAAATTTCCCTCTGGTTTGACTTGCAGAGCATGAAGGGGCGTCCCCCTCCAGCTCCCCTCTTTGGTGATGATGACGATGATGATCTGGACTGGCTGGGCTGAAGAGGTGGCTGGTGAGCCTGTGAGCCCTCTCCTCTGGGCGCGGCCTCTTGCTCTGCGCACGGCACTTGCCGAGCCGCGTACGTGGGACAGTTGGCGACAACCAGGGACTCGCCAGGCTCTCGTACTGCAGACTGGTGGGGCCTGAGAGCAAAGGGCTCTTTCTGCACGGGTGGGCACTCAGACCATCGCTCTGACCCGACGGACGTGCACAGGGCTCGGGAGGAGCTGAGAGAACCAGCGCCGCACGTTGGTATTGCTGTCCTCTCCTGTGACCAGTGATTCATTAATCTGAAACTTTATGCAAATAGGAACTTTGTAAAGTGCTTCAGAAGAACGAGTCTGGCAGGACCCTGCAGTAGGTAACTACTTTTAAAGCAAAACAGGCTCAAATCTCATATTCTTCCCCCATGAATATTTCTCCTTGTCCCCAGGCTGGCTCCCAGGGCCTCCACCCCTTCTCACCACCACCTCCGGGCAAAGGTGCAGTGGGAGCCTTGGCCCTAGGTGGATGTTCCCTGGGAGCCAGGGGCTGGGAAACCCTTGGGGCTGAGGCGGTTCAGGTGCGTGTGACTGTACCCTCTGAGCTGTGCCACAGGCACTGCTCACTGACCCACAGCCTGTCGGTACTGGAGGTCATGCCTCTGTGAGACCAGCTCCCAGCACAGATGTAGCATCTACTACTGGCTGCTGTAAGGAGCCAGATCCTCAGCTGGGTTTTATGGAGGACCCCAGAGCTCAGAGACCTCGCAGAAAAGATTCACAATCAGCTCCTCTCCTCTCTGTGTCCAGAGGTGAGATTTTTCTCACGAGGTTGTTTCACCAGCTGTCACGGCAGCCCTGGAGCTGCGCAATGGGGGTCTTGGCTGGAGCGGTACAGCCCCAGCCTGCCCCTCCCTGCTGCCGCTCTTTAAAGCGGGCCCAGCATAGCACAAGTTAAACCCTGGGGGTGGTGGGATGTGACCTAGAACCCAACCTCACCTAGGCTCTGCTGGCAGTGGGGGTGGGGTGTAGCTCTTCAGTCAAACTGGACGAAGAGGGGAAGGCTGTGAAGATGGAGCGGGCCAGGCATGTTGCCTTTCTCAGCCCTTCACTCACCGGCACTAACCCAACTTAAAACTAGGAGCAGGTCTTAGTGTCTTTAACACGCATCAACCCCCCTTCACTTAATAAAACAGAAGTGCTTAAAATAATTTCATTATGCTTTAGTTTCTACAACTGCCTCTTAACACTCGGGGCTGAATTTAATCAGTCTCCTCCTAAATGTGAGTTCTTGAGGGAGAGAAGAGCGCTGGGTGTTCTAGGGGCAGTGCTTTGGCACAGGGCCAGGTGCTCGCTGTGGCAAAGTGTCAAATGCAGCCAAATTTGTCAAAGAGACCAAAGTCTGTGTGAGAGCCAAACCTGCTGCCCTGGAGTGCTGGTGTCAGTGTGAACTCTAGGGGAGCTACACCAGAAGCCAAAGCACTGAAGTGTTGCTCGGTGCTGAATGTGATGCTGTGTGAGCTGGGATGTTCTGGGGGTCCCCTTCCTGGTGCTGGTCTGAGTGTAGGTGCCCTGGGGACCCCTGTCTGGGGCAGTGTCCTAGGGGAGGTCGTTGCTGATACTAACAAGTTCCACTTGCAGTTTCCCACTAGAGATGAGAGCCTGAGGGATTTGCATTTCACTTCTTGAAAAATAAAGTGCAATTAAACCTGTGGGGTTTGTTTCTGTGGGTTGTGCCTTATTCTGGCTTCCTCTGTCTCTATGCAAGTGAAAATTGACTTAGCTCCGCCTCAAATCAGGAACAATGTGATTGAGAAACTCTGCTGGCAGTGTTCTTGCTGTTAAAGCCCTGTCCTGCAAAAGGAGAGAAGGTCTCTTTAGGTGGTGTCTGTGGTGCCTCAGACTGCTGTCCTGTGGTGGGGGAGAAGCTGAAGAACGGAAGATGATCCCTGTGTCCTGGTTCTCAGGCTTCAGGGGAGAGGAACTTGGGGCATCTTGTGAGGGTTTGCAGCAGCCTGATCTCGGGATGCAGGAGGGTGACCCGAGGCTCAGTAGGTGTCCTGCCTGCTCGGGGCAGGGAAGGGGGACAGGAGCTCAGGTTTGAAACTTGGTGTCTCCTTGGACCTTGGCCTGCAGTTCCCAGGGCTTCTCTGGCTTCATCTTAGGACCTGAAATAAGCTGCATTTGTACTCTGCCCCCACTCTGCCTTCCTCAGGTGCAGGGGTGTGAACGTGGGGAAGCTCTGGGTGTCCTGAGGGCCGCCAGGCTCTTGGAGCAAGGGACAGGCCAGGTCCTAAGGAGAGGACAGACCCTCGGGGTGGGGGGGACACGGACTGTAAAGGGGCTATTTCTGCTTCTACGTGCTTATCTGCAGCCAGGAGGCGGATTTGCCACGGAGGGAGGGATGTGGCTGTGCCCAGGAGGGGGGTGGTGGATGGAGCTGGGACTCAACATGGGCTTACCCCAGGGGCTGGGGGAGGGAGAGGACCCACCTCGCCACCTTCTCCCCTTCTTCTCCCCTTGCTCTTCCCACCCGGGCCCCAGTTACCACATCCAGCCCCTGCCCACTGGCAGCAAAGGCAGCCCCTTGTTCTCGGTGCAAAATTCCTCCTGCTTCGGGAGCACAGAAAACCAACTGGAGGCTGCGCTGGGCCCACGTCACTCTTTAATGTCCCGCGCCTCTGCGGGGCCGTGCCGGTTACAGAGGCCTCGTCCCGCTGCGTGCGCCCCGCCGGGCTCCCTTCTGCGGGGGAATCGGCTTTTTATAAGGCTTTTGGACACTTTCACCCACAGAAAAGCGCTGCGGGACCCATCCCGTCCCCTTTCACCCCGTCCACGCTGCCTGGTGAGATGGAGCAAAGCACAGCCGGGGGGATTTTCCAGTCTCTGGGATCGCATCACCGGGAAGCGCGAGTGGACCCCACGCAACGCCTCCTGCCGAGCAGCCGCCGCGGGCTCTGGAGGCGCCGGGAACATTGTGGTCGCAACGAGCGCAACCAGGCCCCGGGGGGTGAGGGGAGGTGCCGCAGTAAGTTAATTTTTAAAGAGTCTGATGCCCTGGGGCTTGTGTGCAGAGCATCCGAGCGTCCTGCGCGCCTGGGCTGGATCCTGGCAGGTGCTGAGCCCTGGCCTCCGCTCTCTCCCTGCCCGCCGTCCGTGGCCCGACAAGTCCCTGACCCGCCGCTGGCTCCATCGTGGCTGCCCCAGGGGCGGCTGCGGGGGCCCCTCTGCCCCATCCGGACTTACTTGAGGAAGACGAGCAGGAAGAAGGTGGAGACGATGAGGACGAGGATGCCGGCGGCGAAGCCGAGGCGCAGGTTCTCCATGGAGGCGAGGGGGGGCTGGGTGTCCAGCAGC
>VWZK01008639.1:25662-70450 GCA_013396935.1 Baryphthengus martii | reverse complement strand
GCTGGGGTTGTTCAGCTTGGGGAAGAGAAAGCTCCGCAGAGATCTAATTGCGACCTTCCAGTACCTGAAGGGGGCCTACAGGAAGGCTGGAGATGGACTCTTTACAAAGGCCTGTAGTGACAGGACGAGGGGAAATGGTTTTTAAATTAGAGAAGGGCAGATTTAGACTGGATGTTAGGAATAAGTTCTTTACCATGAGGGTAGTGAAACACTGGAACAGGTTGCCCAGGGAGGTAGTTGAGGCCCCATCCCTGGAGATATTCAAGGTCAGGCTCGACAAGGCTCTGAGCAACCTGAACTAGTTGAGGATGTCCCTGCTCACTGCAGGGGGTTTGGACTAGATGACCTTCAGAGGTCCCTTCCAACCTCAACCATTCTATGAATTGCCACCCCAGCCACATTTGGAGACACAGCAAAAGGTAAGGACATTCAATCAAGGCACCATCAGAAAGGCCCTACTTGAGCATACTCTAAGGTCATGACTGTGCTCATCCTGCTCTCGTTTGGAAGCTCTTACTTTTTCCTTGACACATCCTTTATGCTGCTGTCTAACCCACGTTTATTCTTGATGCAAAAAGCTTGAATAAGTGAAACTACTCCCTAGGAAAAGTGGACTTACGAATGAATGTGCAAACGATAAAATGTACTTATACCCAGCAGTGACAAGATCTAACATGAAGATCAAGTCGCTATATATTCAAGCAGAGTAGTCACTGGAAATTCCTTTAGGGATTTTGCTTTGCTTCTGCTGGTTCTGTTTTAAAGCAGTAGTTTTATTTTTTCTTTCACTGCCTTGGGGAGTAGAATTCCAATGTCTATCATTGGAAAAAGAACATATTTGACACTGATACAAATCCATGAGATTTTAATACAAATCAGAGCACTTTAATAGGCAGAAGTTCTGAATTTATTGTGTTCTGCAGAAGAAAAGTTATTAATCATTTCTATGAAAAAATGCATGAGATGTCTAAATTATCTAAAGTTTGGCACATTTCCTCTCCTAAAAATTGAGTGAGGTTGTCTTTATTCATTGCTTGTTAATGCTACACACACAATGTTACTGATGCAGAGGTTACTGACTGAAAAATAATGGTTTAACAAGCACTTTGAAATTACATAGCAAAAAAAGTCAGCTTCGCTGCTTAGAATCCTTCCAAACAGCACCTGAAGAAAATCATATGGAAACCTTTGCTCCTTTGCATTTGTGAGGGGGGTTTTCAAGCCCAGATTAAAATGTATATAAATAAAGAGGGAAAGAAAGAGAAATATCAGAATCACATCTCCTTCGCTCCTTTTTTTCTCATACTTCATGTTTCCAGGAGAATGAGAGGCCTCATAGATTTAAGTAAATGACCACTTTGCCTATGTCATCTCATTGAGAAGATCCTTTACCATCTGCCACCTTTTAAAGAAACAGATCCGTACGGAGAGGCTGGTGGCAGCAGCTGTGTGATTCTGCCTCACTGCAGTTGTGAAATAAATGAGCTGTGGGGTTGCCATCGCACTGCAAAAGCTTAAGAAAATACGCACGGAGTGACTCCAAAGGAATTTTCAACTTGCGTTTCAAGATAGCTTGAAGGTTTTGTGTACTAACATCCCAACTGCTGGAGCTCACAGAGCTTAATCCTGAAACAACTGTCTTTGGCTTGCACTGAACTGAAGTCAAGCAGCACTGTGCAAAGTTAAATAATCCCAATGCTTATTTCAAATTTTACTTTGCTCTGAAGGGAAGGCTTGCAAGATGTCTGGTGAAGAAAATCCATTTTCTGAGATAAAATTATCATAAAAAATTAAGGAAAGAGCATTCATAGATGGCACTGGAAGGCACACGGCATTTTGTAAGCTAGTCTGTTTATCGGCACCTTCTGCCATGTGGCCGTTCCAGACCTGAAGCACCATGTGATAAAGGGTAGAAACTTGACATGCTGCTGAGTAAGCCTTCAACCAACTGGAGGAAGTAGGATGATTAACGATGTCTCAATGAAGTCTACTGTCAGTCTCAAAAAGATATATTAATTTATTAACTTGAGGAAATCCTTGGATCACTTGTTATTTCAAAAGGCCACCTTCCTCCCCTGTGAGAGATGCAGCCCCAGGGAGTCGGAGCAGGAACACGTGGCTTGCTCAGCACCGCACACTTGGTTGGAGTCTGTCCAGCAACAACAAAAGAGAAACTGCCAAAGCAAGGTATCTCCTCTAGCTTCCTGGGGGACTGTGGCCAACAACAGTCAATGAAGGACTATAAAACTGGCACACACTTCACTTGTGAGAAACTCAAAAATGAAACAATAGAGAGCTGAGTCACCTCCCCACTGGAACTCTACCAGGATAATGGCAGGCAAGTGTTGATCTTATGGATTCAGAATGATTTACTGACAGCTTTAAACATCACTTTGTGTAGTCCGTCAGTTTAATTGCATAGTATAAATAGGAACTGGAAAACAATGAGAATCGTATCTGAGTACAGGTGTTAATGAAAATTTCATAAAAGAGAGTGAGAAAACTTTGTAGCTGGAAACACTTAAAAAATATTTTTGTGAGCCTTTTTGGCTTTTTATTTCCCTGAGTGGATCAGGTGGCAAAAGGGCTCATGATCAGATTTCCATTTATACTCTAGGATTTCAGAGTGCGCTACACTCTCAGGAGGAAAGGTCCAGAAAAAAAATTCATTTAAATAGCCATTACTTCAGGCTTGACCATAATAAAGGACACAGGATTGTCCAGTTCAACCAACTTTACTCAAGAATTTTAGTTAAATACTACAAACAACCACCACCCACAACAATCACTTTCCTCCAATCATAGAATCATTAAGGTTGGAAAAGAACTCGAAGATCATCAAGTCCAACCATTCACTCAACATTATCATGACCACTAAACCATGCCCTGAATCCTGCCATTCTCAAGGGACTTGATCCTTCTGTCTTTCAACCCCTGTGGTATGTTAAGGACAACACCTAAGGCTAATTCATGTCAATGTGCCCCTTTTGTCTTAATGAGTCCCCTTCATAATATAAGGTATTATTCACTTCATTATGCTACAAACAAATCCAAAACAGGACAGTTAATGTTCTCTCACTTCAGTAAATCCCTGCTTACTGGGATTAATTGGGTTTTCTTTATATTTCACTGGGCAATATATTGTGAATTCATTAAATGTCTCAGAGAATGTTAGAAAACTTGTATGTTGCACAGATAATAATTTGCCATAGAATTAACATATTTGTAGGAGATTCTTGGATTGTCACTACATTTTTGATTAATTATTCATGTGAAAACATAATTAGCTGGTGTGCATTTGCTGGCAGAACGCATGCCCTTGTTTTGGCTCCCACGCTCAGCAGTCCTCTCTTACCAGAGCAGATGCAGCTTCTCATTGATTTAATTTGTTTGTCTTCCACAAATCTCTTGGACCAATTTCATAATTTAATCATCACTAGATTACAATTTGGGATATTATTGGCACAATGCCTATTGTTCTTGAAAAAATTATGAACGCCGAAGAACCCTCGCCTCTCAAAGAAGCTTGAGGGTTTTCTTCCTGCTGTTTGAGTTAAAGTACTTAGCTGATACGGAAATGTTAAATATTCCTATTTTAGTAAGATTAGACTGGATTACTGAAGTTCTGAGGAAATTCTGCATGATTATCACTTTTGTTTCCTTTTTAAAATGTTTCTAGATTCATTTATATTCCCTACATCTTATTTTTAAGGTAAAAACTGAGTTCAAAATAACAAGGTAAGAAGATGCCTTTAGACATTTCCCAGTGCTGACAAAGGCTTCATTAAAAAGAACAAGCCCAACAGCCGTGTTTGTATAAAAGCAGGACACCTTGAAGATGAAGCTTCAGTGGCACTGACTGAAGGGTGACTCTCTAAGTTAATAAGGAAGACTTACACAGCCATCTTAAACAGGCATGGAGCAGAAACAATAATGCATAATTGGTTTGAATAATTAACTAATTAACTAATCAACAGTCCTTGAATAGTGAATTAATCTAGAACACCTCTCTGAATCCACTTACATGGTTAAAAGAAACTGGTAAAACCATCTTGGTTCATAAACACATTTGAAGAAACCAAAATCTGCTGGAGAATATGCCACAAGAAGAAAGCAACCGTAATGAGTTGCATAACTTATTCATCATAAACTTTCCTTAGCTATAATCAGCCATCAAGTGACTGAACATACGCTAAAATGCGAGGGTGGAGACATTACATACAGCCTCCAAATGCCTGAGTCCTGCATAGATAGATGAACCAGCTGGAAGTGCAGCACCAGCACCTAGATAACCACAGACTCCAAGCACTCAGTGGGGACCAGCATTGAATGGATGCCCAGAAGCCAAAAGAAATAAATTTCTTTCCTATTAAACAGATTTATGGATTTATTTTGTTCCTATGAAAACTGAACAATGCTAAAAGACAAGATTATAAATAAAATAAACTACAATTCAAAATACATGCCTAAGCTTCATTCCCCACTCCAGGCCTTGATGACACTCACAAAGCTCAGGATGGAGCAAAGGGGGCAACAGCATTAAATCAGTATCTACAACAGCAGCATAACGGAGATCGGATCCTCTCCTGAATATGACCTTAGAACACAAGTTGTCAGCAAAATGTGAAACAGATCATCTGCTGAAAGATATTTCAATTATGTCAGTGTTAGTAAATGAGTGTCAGGGAATGTGCCTGTGTGCTGTACCAGCACTGTCTGTGGTGATATTAGACCGGCCCTGAAGCAGTTGGCCCCCAACAATTACTAGTCTCCACAAGAGAGCATGCAGCAACCTTGTTTTAACAAGAAAGTGAGTTAGATAGGATGGACAAGGACTGTACAGTGACAGTTCAGAACCACAGAACAGCATATTTATAGTGTAGATGTAGCTTAAGAGACTGCAAAGCAGAGACTACCATATCATAACCATTGTTTGTATTGATAAAGGAATAGTTCTGGGCACATAACATCTGGAGCATCTGCAAGTATGACAAAACTTACACAAGTCCTTCCCTGGAAAGCTGTGGAGATGTAAACCAAAGGTTGTGCATGATAAGAAAAACTAAATCTTCCCTATTGAGAGGTTAGAAAAATCCCTGTATTTTCACAATGCGAGAGTAGAGGTCTGTTACTATTGGTGGTAACATCTCTGCCAGGGCAGCTAAGACAGATAATCATTACACTGACAGGACTGCTAAGGAGAAGGAAAAGCAGCCTTGTCTGTAGGCTGACCCTGCTAGAGAAAGTTTCATCTTTAGGTACAATGTTGACTAGGTGGCCATTCAGCTGTCTGTATCCTGTGCTCTGTGCACTCAGTGGCTACACATGTGAAATTAGAATTAAGTCAGACCAGGAGCTTGGGCACTGTGTTGATACTGTCCAGGTTTTTCTATTGTTAACACAGACTCTGGTCTGGTTTTAACATGTGCAAGTTAGTAGTCTCCCAGATACTGGCCAAGAATGGTCTGGGGAATAGCCTGAGCCAAAGACTTTTCTCAAAAGGCTGTGTGGATATGGCCATCCTGCTTCTTTGGGCAGGAGGGTTTAATCTGATGATGGTAAGTTGTGCTGTGCCATGTAGCCTCAAGGCCAGAGCACAGCTCCTGGCTCACTTTATTTTCTTGCACAAACATAATCACCAATACCAATGAAAATGATCTGGCATTATTGTCTTGTGAAGTACTAATTTTGATTTTCTTCCCAGCAGGAAAGATAAAGCTCTTTTTATGTTGGGTAAGTTTGAAACCCGGATCAACGATTAAATTGTTATTAGAAGCAATGCTTTAGCCAGGCATAAGTCACACTTTTACATACTGGTCTTTACGTAAAAACGTCTGAAGAAGAGGCAGCAGAGATGGCAAACCAAACCATCATCTGGTACAGCAGGACAGGTGTGCCATTTGCCTCTACACAAGGAACAATTCAGGAAACTAGAGTTCCTGCCACGGGACTGATAAAACATATGGCTGAGGAAGGGAATATGGCAGAGGTCTATAAAATAAGAGTGGACTACAGAAGAATTGTTTACTGTCTCTTCAGTATAAGAACTAGGGCACATCCAAAGAAACTGTTCAGTGGGATGTTCAAGACTTGAATGGGATGCAGTGAAAACAATTACTTCTCCACAAAACGCGCCATGAGGCTGTGGGGCCCCTTGCCACAGGTTTCTGTGGGTGCTAAAAGTTCACGAGTTCTACAACTGAGTGGTCAAATGCATGCAAGAGAAGTCTCTCAAGAGATACCACATTTTAAGATGCCACCTCTGACTCAGGGACATCCTGCTCCTCCAGTTCATTACTGCTGAGTGAATAATCTTGCAAGTATCACAGCAACTGTACAATTTCCTTCATATATGTTCTTGGCCACTGCTGGAGACAGGCTACAGTGCTAGACAGATTTTTCATCTGGATCAGTACGGCTGCACTATGTTTTTTCTTGCCTGCTCTGCTACTCCACCATTAAACCTGTCCATGTTCAATTTTCCCCCAGATTTATAATACAACTGAGGTCCTGGGGAACAAGATGGTCCTCCCCTGCCTTTTCTCCATAAGACCAGGAAGCAAGAGGTGGTCTTTCTCCCTTTGCTGGAGAAGAGTTGCAAGAAGAGGAAGAAGAAACCACTCCTCCCTCTGCAGGAAAGCTGGGGGATTTGAACAGTATGGAGTATTAG
Organism: Baryphthengus martii; assembly: GCA_013396935.1. Classification (NCBI taxonomy): domain Eukaryota; kingdom Metazoa; phylum Chordata; class Aves; order Coraciiformes; family Momotidae; genus Baryphthengus; species Baryphthengus martii. The sequence continues at coordinate 63,780 of VWZK01008639.1, read as the reverse complement.
GCAGCCTTTGTCTCCTCCCCATTTCCTTCTCTGTCCTAAGCTTATACTGGCGTTTGGATGAAGACAGACATCACATCCTGTACCAAATGGCTGCTCTTCTCCAGAAGGCTAATACGTAGATCTCAGTCTGAAGTGAACTCGCAACGGAAAGAGGACTGAACCTTTGTCCAACAGGAGACAAAGTTGACTGTGATTCATCCTCTCTCTTTAGGAACTGCATTCCCCAACTTGTAACTGCCTCTAAGAGCACTGGTTCCTGGGCTCAACACAGCGAGTCCAAGATGAAGCTCAGTGGTCTGTGATAGGAAGACACACAAGCAGGTGATTTCTTCCGGCCTCCAGGTCTGTGGCCTGGTCCAAAACATCGATACATGGTCTAATTTAAAGAAGAAAGTCTGAAATTCTAGAAGTTCTGAAAAATGTTACATAGTACATTAGAATAAAACGGCAGAGTAGCTCCCATCTCTCAGCCTCTCATTTCCCAGCAGGGATATGCCTGCCTTATGGACAATGCCAGGCACAAGGGCTAATTCATACAAGCACAGCCAGAGTTATGTGACACCTCACAAACTGGTGTCAATTTTAAACCTCTTGAAAGTGTGATCCCTTTCCGTCCGTGTGTGACGGCTCATCTGTCGTCACACAACACTTGCACTCTAGCCATGGAATTGCTAATTGCTTGGAGAATTTCACCTTCAGCAGTGGCAATGCATGCTTACACCTGCAGCTAGACACTACGGATGACTCTCATTTCCCAGTCTATGGGAACAGAACTTCTGAGAGAGATGAGTCAGCATAATTATCTTTATAAAACAGTTGATTTCACAATATACACATTAAAAAGTTTAAACGAAAAATTGAATTCTTTCTCTAATCTTTCACAAGCCTCTTTTGAATCACAGTCACAAACAGTAGCTTGGGAAGCACTGAATTAAAGGCTAGTCTCCTAGACATTCTGTAGTCAATAAATACTCTGCCTCTCAGCTGACATCTAAAATAAAACTTTCCTATTCCTTCCAAGTTCAGTCCCTTGTTTCCTCCTCATACAAGGGCTGCCCTTCAGCATTTCCGTTAGGAGATGAAGAAGAAAAAGTCTTTGACACAAGAAGGATTACTTATTTCATTGCCTAGTGTGTTTGTCCTGGACTTGCATTTCCCCATGTTATTTCCTTTCTTTTTTTTTTTTTCTTTTTTTTTTCCTTCCCTTTTCCCATAGGAAGGCATTCTATTTTTGTGCTAATACTGTGCCATAGTTGTGCTATTTTAACAGCTCTGTTTTGGTGCTTCAAGTCCTTGTGAGTTAAGGAAGAAATGGTTGACTGACAGCGAAGTTTTCTGCTGCTGTTTTCTGACAGATTCTCACCAGTACTCTGGACTGCCCATCCAGATATTCAATGAGGAATGAAGGGCAAAACTAGTTACAGTAAGTGCAAGTTTGGTTTTTTTCACTAAGTAACTCAGGTAATGAAACCAAACCATCTAACTCGTAATGAGGCGCATCACAGAGTGAAATTCTCCAAGTAGGATGCATAGTGGAGCCAACAATGACAAGTACAGTAACTCCAAGAAATCTCACAAATGAATTGATCATAGCAGTTCCTCTGTATGCATTTAGAGAGATTGAGACCCATCACCCAAACTTTTCACAAATTAGCTTAAAAGATTCTCCACATAAAATACGGTAATTTATTCCTTAGACTTTACTCTTCTTTCTTCCCCACCTGACTCAAAGACAACCTGCAAGAATCTCTCCTTTCCCTCTCTCTATCTTTTCAATCTTAAAAATGTCAGGAATGCAATATCCTGTTTTCTTTGGTTTTGCTTGGGGACCTTGTGGGTGCTTTAGGAAATGTTTAAATGCTGAAACTTTAATAAAGAGCTCCATTGTCCAAAAGAAACTCATTAGTCATGGACAATGAAAGACTATTAATAGCAACATCGACAGTATGCAAACAAGAAGTCAGAACAGTGTTTAAAAGCCCTTTCTTTTCTCAAATGCTAAAGATCCTCTCACTTTAGTCTTGTGATAGCTTCACTTTATTACTCTACAGCCAGCTATTCTGTTTGTAAAACTGTAATTTCTATTGTAAATACCCCTTCCTAGAAACACTTCTACTTTTGAAAAAAAGATGCCTCTTTCACGTTTTTTACAATCCATCACATAAAGGTAAAAAAATCCCAATTTTGTTCCTTTGAAAAATCACAATTTTCACTTTTGAAACAATACAACTTTTAAGGACTCTAGCCTTAAAATAACCCAAGCTAACTAAAGTGATTTCATAGTAAGTTAGGGAAGTAAAGACTATCATCATTTTATGTGGATGAAACTTTCACAACAACAAAGTATGGTTTTCCTGCACGCACTTCCTTAGGCTTCTGAATTGTAATGAAAAGAAACAGAACAGATTTGCTTCTAGAGGAGAGAGAGAGAGAAAATACAAGCACATTTTGAAAAGCTCCAACATTCAGACTACTTATGACAATACAAACATACTTCTTAAAAAAAACCAACCTCCCCAGCAAAACTCAACTAATGTCACAAATTTCGTAAGTTTTCATGTACGCCAGCTAAACCAATAAAGAATCAAGGCTAATCTAGAAAGGAAGCCCATATAGCAGAATGAAAACATAGAAGGGATGGAAAGGCCCAAATGAAGTATCTGCCTTTAAGCAATGCTTTTGCACTCTCTCTGCTTTTTTGTAATGTGATCAAAGCCATTAAGAATTTATATATAGCTCAGTGTGTCTTTGGACAGCTAAAAAAAAGTTAGCAACACAACCAAGTCAATCCTTCTTCTACAACACAACATGTTTTTTATTAAGAAAGAATGTCAGGATGAAGGAGACCTTACCCGTTCAATGAGCTGAGAACATTTCGATTTTTCAGAGTGGGGAAAGAGTTAAGCTTTGTATTGTAAACTTCACATGTTTTGTGTTAATGTAGCTATTTAAGCCCTTTCTTGCCTTCCTGATCATGTCTTTTGACAGGAAAGGGAATATTTGTTTTGTCTGATTTTAACTCAGGAAAGCAAGCTAGAACAATCCAAAAATGTCTATTCTTTATTCTGACCTCTGCCTTCCAAAAGCAGCAGTTTAGGCATGATGAATTTTACAGAGAATGGAAGTTTGAAATTCCCTTTCTAATGGAAAAATCTTACCTGGGTAATCATTCTTATCTACATCTGAGTCTCCTCTTAGAGTGAAGCCAAATCCTGAAGGCATGGACTGCGAGGCCCAGGCTCCACTGAGAACCTGGGAAGGGTTAGTATTTAATCCATTACTGTATCCATTGTAAATGAGCACTTTCCCTCTTCTGTCTTCTCCTGCAAATGGTGCACCAATAGCAATGTCTGCAGTGCAATAAAAGAATAAAAAAATTGAAGGGGCACAATTAAAATAAAGCAAAAATTAAGCACCTGCAGGAAAAAAAAAAAGATATAAATGACTTCTGCTACATACATGCAAGAACTTTTAACATTCTGTACTTCCATATGGATTCTAGTTTTAGGGCAAATACATCAACACATTTGTAGTGTCTTTGTCAAATTTTCACAACAAAAGCTTATAAAATCATCCTATGATCAGGTAATTGCATTATACTAAATAGCCAGTCCACACTGGACTCCTCTACCATATCTGCAGAACATTCTATAAGCTTTAATAAAACAAGACCTAATGAATGTTTGCTTCTACTTCCATATTTTCAAACTGACTAAATTTTCCTTGATTGCCTCTGTTACCTAATTAATAAGGAACAACTGTTAGACAAAATTAATTTTCTTTTTCCAGATAAAATATTCAACATAGAGAAAAAAACCAACCTCCCTCAAATATCCAGTGCTTTAGTATAAAAAGAGAACAATGGAATATAATGTTTTCATCTATACCAAGCCAACATTTTATTGAGAAACAGGAATAGCAGTAAGTCAGGAATTTAACAGGAGGCCTTCAGCATTATGCAACTAAACACTGCAATCCTTAAAAAAAAAAAAAAAAAAAAAGGTGCCACATACAAGAAGTGAACTCACAATGCTCTTTGCAGTTCCTACACATGGGATGTGGAGAGAACCAAGCATCTAGGTTGAGATTCAACAGCCACACTAGCAGAGCTAGCCAATATGAAACACTAGAGGAAGATACATATCTACAGCTCTCATCTTTAGGTTCTCATCTAGATGCTGATGCTGGACTCCTTTATCAAACTTGACTTCAGCATCTGGAATTTGTACCTTCCCTCTAAAGGCAGGAGTGCACCAAGGCTCTGTAACTGGCACATTCAGTTACTGAAGCAGAAGACACTGGCTCTAGACTCTTCTTAGCCTTTTCTATAGAGTGAGAGACAAAAGCAGGAATGTCTCCTCCTTTCCTTTTCCTCCAGAATGCTGGAGAGAAGTTGTTCCAACCCTCCCAGCCCAGAGAAGTTGAGGGCATCTGCTATTGCTCACAGGTAGAAAACAGAAGGTCTCCAGCATGGGGTCCAGCTGGGCTGAACTCCGTAGTGCGATTCCAGGACAACTCCCAGTGAGGGTATTCTCAGCAGTTACAATCCAGTGGCTTCTTCCCAGAGGATGGTATTTGGATTTTGTGAACCCAAATACAATACTATGAGTCCTGACATGCACAGGAACCACACATTGGTGACATTGCTCTAGAGTCTAGCGGCTAGAGCATCACAAAAAACAGCCCTCAAGTTGAGGAGCAGCTGAATCTATTAACTTTTCCTTAGTAGGCCAAATATCTTTAGGGCTACTGCGCACAATACCTGTCAAGGAAAAACTCCTTGGGGTTTCAGATGCAGAGATGCCTGCTTTGTACATCCCTAACATTCTGGAAATAAGAAGTAAGGAAATGTATGCAGGGGAAAACAAGCTGCTACTGACCATATCTAGGAGGATAACTGTAGGTGCTCAAGGCATACCAGGCTATATAAAATTATAAAGCAAGTTAGTCTGCTTGGACTGTTTTCTTGAATTTAGGCTTCCAGTTAACTTACATTCATGTTTGGTTGTGTACGTGCGCTATCGGCATTTGAAAAAGGTCCCATTATGCACTTTTTTCTTTTGGTGTTTAAGTAGCAGTGGAAGTCTGATTCCAAAATAGTATGTCTGTGCTTGTCCAATTCTTTTATTGCGGGCAAAAAACTCCATTTACGGAGCCCCATTCAATTCTCAAACTCACCCAAGTATTTGAGAAGAGAAGAACTGTGCTTTTAAACAAATGCAACATCTTAACTAGGTTTAAAGGTGATTACCATTTTTATTCAAATGAATATGCTAATGTTTGGTAAAAAATTGCACTCTAGTCAATCTGACTGTGCTCCCATGTGGTAAGCTTGTTTGGCCCCCAGTATCAGTTTCATTAGGATTAGTGTAAATTCTCATGATTTCAAAGGCAATTACACAGTCAAAAGCCTTTTTCAGCCACTGCTCAGACACTACATATTAACTGCTTAGCCATTTTTAATTTCAGTGTTATACTGACATATATATTACTACGCTACGTATCAATTACCATTATATCCATCTTGATTGAGATCTCCAAGGTGTGTGATTGCACTGCCAAATCTACCAAACACTTCAGTGCCTGTCAGAATTTGTGCATCTCGGAAGAGGAAAGTGCTTTCTTGCAGGTACAGATAAACTTGCCCAACTTCCTTAGGTTTGCTCTCGAATTCTCGTTCCATAAAGAGAGGGGCGCCAACTAAGATATCATCTAAACTGGAACAGTCAAACAAAAAACAGTGTCACTGAGAGATTAAGTGTAATCAACACAGTTCATGCATTTGTTAAACAGGAAGCTGATAATTATCATAGTCATAGAATGAAGTAAGAAGGCTCTTCTGGAGTTCTAGTCCAAACACTTGGTCAAAGCTTGGTCAATTACAGAAGGCTGCCCAGGGTCATGCCCACTCTAGGTTTGAATATCTCCATGGAGAGAGGCTCTACAAAATTTCTGAGCAAATGCTTCCAGTGTTTGATCACTCTCACAGCAAAAATGTTTCTTCCTAGATTTAAACAGAATTCCTTGCACTTCAGTTTATGCTCACAACAGACATTGAAAAGCTATAATTTGTAGTTAATGATCCAGAAGTCAGGGATTTAACTACAAGGGGATCCATGTTACTAAAACAAATTCTGTAGATCTAATCCTGCTAGCAGTGCTAGAAAGAGACAAATTTTAGTATAAAATCTAGCTTTTAAAAATTATACATCAGTAGGTGAACAACAGAACAAAAATGACCGCTTTCCAGCAGATTTTTGAAGTAATATACATGAAACATGAGTAGACCACCAAGAGAGAATGTCTCATCCCTAATTCAAATGGAAGGTGGGAGATAAAGACAAAGCTTTATTTTTGAAAGCATGCCTGCTCGGTATTAGGTACACGAGTAGCTGCAGTGCTCACGCAATTTGCTGCATTAAGTATTAAAGAGAAAGGACATCATAAAATCACAAAAATTTGAAGCTTAGTGGGAGAAGTCCTTCTGTCCCTTTTGCTACTCCAAGAAGAGTCAGTAAAAGAAGACAGACTAATCAAAGGATATTTTATATGTTGTTGTTCTAAGCAGGGGTGTTCCAAAACATGTTACCAACACTTATTTAGCAGGTAAAAAAGACCCTTTACTGGACAGTAAAGAATAAAATCAAGCAAGATTGATAGACACAAAATAAGCAGACATATTCTTAATAAGTTATTCTGAGATAAGAAATTATAGTATCAGATTAATTTCTGAAGGTTGTTCAAGCCTGTCTAAACCAACAGGGCAATTCCCATTACATTTGGTGAACACTGGTTATCCAGATAAAGGAATTCTGTTATTGCAAATAACTAGTACTACTTGATCTCAGAATTTTCAATTTGGAAAACCTAGTCTTTCGCTCTCAGGTTAAACTTAGCAAACCTGTAGAAAACTTTCTACTCTCAGTTAATCGTATGCCCAATAGTGATGTTTTCACAAAGGCTTTATCCATTAGTAAACCAATTAGCAAAATTTCACTATGTTGTTTTTCCCAATTCTGATAGAAAAAAAACAACATATGATTTAGGACTAGCTCAGGTACTATATTACCATACATACATACTATAGTTCTAAGATAAATACTATAGAATTTTAGTACAGAATATCTCATCTAGAAATCTTTCAATCACATTGTAGAACTTAAACATTCTATAAATTTTGCCAAAGTGCTTCTAGAAATGTTATTTTTTCTATTAAGTTTTATAGCATGCTTCCATAAAGGAAACTGTAATTCAAAATATCAGGTCACTTTGGTACAGCTGTTCTATTCTTTATATGTCAGATTTTATCCAGCGGCATGAATAATTAAAAAAGGAAGGAAGCAGATGCTGACTTGACATCAAAGGTGAGATTTTCCTTTCACACTAAACATCAAAAGTCCTCCCCTCCTAATGGACGATGGTCGAGTCAGAATGTCATCTGAAACAGTTACCACGAAACAATAGCAACAACAAAAACAGATCATGAATGCTTTTTTGTTTAACAAGTTATTTATGTACATCATGTACTAAAAGCATTACACAGTAGCATTTATCATCAATTATTATTTCATTACATCATAATCCAGATACTCCCAGTAAGACTGGAATCCCAAGGTGTTATGTGCTGTATAAACTATGAAGTAAAAGATGAGTTTGGCTCCAATGGATACTTTATAAATAAATGATTGTAAGACAAAGGGAAGATTTTCTTAGAGGTAGTAAGGAATAAAAAGATTTAGAGCCAGGAAGCTCCTAATATATCAATGCAAATAAGTAGTTATCTAGATGCCTTTAAAACTCTGGTCCATAGAGCAATATCCAGAAACTCACAAGTCCATGGGGTTGGATGAGATCCACCCTAATGAGGGAGCTGGCAGCAGAACTCACCAAGCCTCTCTCCATCATTTATCAACAATCTTGGCTAACAGGGCAGATCCCAGTTGACTGAACGCCGCCAATGTGATGCCGATCCACAAGAAGGGTCAAAGGAGGATCTGGGGAGCTACAGGCCTGTCAGCCTGACCTTGGTACCCAGAAACATTATGGAGAGGTTCATCACAGCATCTCAGCTGGAAGTGCACAGCGCTGAGTTATTTTTCTAGGAAAATTTCTACTTTTTGATAATAAATTACAATGATGGTATAAAATGCTTGAATAGTCCAGGGATCAGGGACGATAACCCAGTAGATAAAATGGCTGGTCTCCTGACATGCTATGGGAGAGGTGGAAGGAAGGCAGTTATCTAAATTATACTGACCTATTTCTATACTGGTTACTGGCAGCAGATTGATGTGGGATACCCACAGCACTGAGTTTGCCTTCCCAAGTCTCAGCATGTCCCACACACCAAAGCCTTCCTTTCCTCACCGTTTTGATCCCCCCGCCCCGCCTCTTCTCAGTACCAAGCTCTGTAGGTCAAGGCAAGCTGCTTCAGCAAGTCCTCTGAAAGATGGAATTCTCTCTTAGGCAATTCCAGGGTTTTGGGTTTGGTCTGGGCTTTTTCTCACTGTCACAGCAGTGTACTATAGCCTGAGAGGAACAGTTCTTCAGCTACCCTGTTCTCTCAGATCCTCATTTACACATTCCTGGTTTCTCTCCAAGTGGGTTGCAAGTAAGCATTTGCTGCTTACCATGCTTTATAGTCAGTTTTACCTTCCAGCTTCTACAGTATAAGTATTTAGACACCAGCCAGTCAAGAGGGACCACTTGTTAGATTATAAGCACCTATGGCATTAGAATTACGCATTTTTGTTGGTGAAGGAGGATATTTCAAATGTCTTTTAAAATGTAGGAGTTTATATATACAAAATTGGAGTTCTGATTCCTTTTAAAAGGCCACAAGAGCTAGCAAAAACAAAAGCCCCTGGGCAGTAATACCACACCATAAAGTGCAGCTCTGTTTACAGCAGTATTTTGAATGGATCCATCAGATTTATTTCATTACTGCACTAAGATGCTGCAGTTAACATAAATTATATATTTATATATTTATTTTTGTTCCAGCACTGAAAGTTAACCAGCCAGTATTGCTCTCCTTCTGATAAAAAAACCCAACCTTTAAAAACCACAAGCTGACCACCTGCTGAGACTGTGTGCAGTTTCCTTCTATCCTGCAGAGTAATAAAAAGCAGGAGTATGGGAAATGTCAAGAGGTCAAAGTATAACTATGGGAAGCTTTGATACAGGCCAAATAAAAGACCAGTAAACAGTTTATTCCACTATTTTTATTGGACTACTTCAGTCTAAATTGAAAGGGTTCTCTTTTTTCCTCTTTACTAGGAATGTAGTCTGTAAATTGAAGGTAAAGCTTGATGTGTTAATTTTCATTGTGGATTTCTCATTCTTAGCAGTGGGCAACCAAACCTTAGTTCAAACCATATCATCATTTCCCCTCTTCTGCCTGCAACATTCATATGGTGAAGGTAAAACTGGAACACCTATCCTGGTACACCTACAGAACTGCTGGAACAGAAGGTCTGCAGAACTCTTTTCCTAGGATGAGCCTAATCTTTTAGCCACGCCTGTCTTCAATCTTATTACAGCAAAGTATTATTCGTACTAATCTTTTCAGCATATAACTTAATCAGAGTTCTCACACTGATAAAGCCATCACTATCTCCTTTATCCTTAGCTGCACAAAAAGCCCAGGTGGATTTGAAGCAGTGATTTCTCCTTTGCTTTTTTTCTCTCTCTATTTTACTCTCCTGTTCAGATAAATATTTTGATTGACTATTTGTGCAAACTAGCAAGGATGACTGCATATCTAATCAGATATGTTTATCAAGTAGAGCTTTTTGTGTTTTGTTTTCTGGGGGATGTTTGGATATTAGGGTCATTAAATTTCTTTTAAGATATAGACAGGGAGACCACACAGGCCTCAACAGCAGTTTGATTATATTATTGACATAAATTGCGGTCTGAGAGGTACACAGAAAATGAGACCTGTCAAGTAAGCCTATGGTTCCTAGGAAATACCCTGCAGAGAATATAGTTTGGTTCAGTGAGAAGTTAAGCAGCAAGCTCCCCGAAAGTCTCATGAGTGTCTAATGTAACTTAGATTAATATTTCTCCACCCTTTCACATTAGTAATGCATTATGGTAAGACTAAATTAATCCTGACTCTGTATATCATAAAAATAGGAATTTTCAAAAGCTATGGTACTATGACAAAATTCAACCTCAGAAACTTGAAAAGATTTGAACACTCCGAACCCACCATGGAAACTGTCGAAGCTTCTTCTTTGTTGTTTTTGTTTTAGAACTGCAATAACACTTTACTATTTTTCTCTTTTCTTGTATCCCTCACTCTTTAGAGGGTCACTAGTCACTGGTGGAAAGCAATGATTTAGCCCAGAAAAAATATTTAATGCACTATATCTAAGCACCTAATAAATAATTACAAGAAAAAGAATACGAAAGGGACATATCTGAGACATTTTGCAATAGGTAAGAGTATGCCACAGCTCTAAATATAATCCTGCCTCACCTTTTTGCAAACTTGTAAGGCTTCAGGCTTCATGGATCTTTATCTCCTTACTAGAAGGCTACTATCAATATTCACTTATAAACGTCCTGATGTTCTAAACTGTTTAATCAGACTTTACATGAGTTCAGAGTTAGCGAGCATTTTTTTCAGCAGGGCCTGAAATCCCTCGGTGTCTTAGGCCACTGAGCAGCACTCTTCCTCAGACAAGCACAATGCCTGTCATAACTATGGGCCACTGATACTTTTTGGTCCTCTAGATGATGAAAATGGAGAGCCAACCAGCAGGTGCTGAAATGAGTTGTTGATGATATCAAAAAGCTTTTTTAATTGACAAGGAAATCTAAGGATGGTCCTCGGGAGAAGACTAAGGTGCTTTTGAGAATGGGAGAACGAACTTTTGACTTGGCACTTAACACTTTCCAGCAGCATCGTTGTTCTACCTGGCTCTGTTTCCTAGGACTTTGGACACTTCTGCTCTGCCACACTGCTTTGAATAAATATTCAGGAAGATAATCTCACCCAAACTATGCCTGCAAATACTTATGCCACTGTGATTGCTCAAAGATAAGACTATGTGAACAATTAAAATTAGGAAAGTAGAGAAGTCAAGAGAAGTGTTTTGAGGTATGAAGCACTTGAAAGCCTATATTTATTAATAAATATCAGCCATTGCTTCTATGAACATTCACTGGAGCTGAATATATTTGGTAACCTACCCATCATTGTTAACATCAGATACTGCAACAGTGTACCCAAAATAAGACGCCATCTGGAAATAAAAAACAACAGATAGGCTTTCATATCATACATCAACTTAAAAAAAAAAATTCTGATAATCCTCTTTGTTTCTATGGTCATTAATTCTAAAAAATATTTTACATATTCTTGAAACTATGGTAACGTAACATGCTCTAGAGATATACCATGCAGTTGCTTGACATTACCTGTTCACCAGTGAAGTTCTGGATAAAGGTCAAGTCTGAAGAATTAATAATTGAGACCTGGTAATAGAAAAATAAGGAAAGTTTCAGGCACACTTAGAGATGCTACAGTACAACATCATTGCAAACCAATTTGACACGCTGAAGGATGGTGTAAACGGCCAAGAAAAACCAATTCTTTTCTATTTCCCGTATCATCTTGAACAAATCACTAAGATTTTACGAGTCTCAAGTCCTCCACGAATAAAATGGGAAAAACACTATTTCCCTTCCTTACTGGACACTGAAGAGCATCAAATGACAGACTATGAGCTAATCAGTGACTACATCATTAGGCATGAAAATATGAACTTAAAACATAAAAAAAAAAAATCTATACATATATATACACATGCATATACACCCTTCTTTTGAAAGATGTGTGAATAAGTTCTAGAGAGGCAAGGAATTTTTGGTCCACAAAACTAGAGAATGTGTCTGTGTCTGTGATGTCTGTTTCCCAGTCAGGTTAATTCTGAAATTTCTTATTTCCTATGAAGTAAAAGCTGTATCCACATACATATAGCTTTCTCCCTCTACTTCTAACTGCATCTCACGACTCTTTGTATCTGATATTCAGTGTATATACTTAGAGCACTTAAACACTGGGCACTGTGGACATAGCATTGCACATGAAATATCCTAACCCATGCAAGCTTAGGTCTGATAACACTCCATGAGTACAGGGATACTAGTCATACCCAAAGCATGCTTGCAATTGACTACTGAAAACAGACTTCAGAAGAGACTAAGTGCTTAATATTCAAAGTAAGGCATTTCAACCCAGCCAGGCAAGCCGTTTTCTCTGATTTGAAAGTTTAGGATGAAAGAGACAGAATATATAATGTAGCCTTTAACCTCCCACAGAGACTAACTGCTTTCTCACTAAAAAAAGGATAAAATGTGAGTCCAGTACATACATAGCCAAAGTTCTGTGCTCCCCTTGGGACTCCAGCAACCAGCTCTGAAAGGATAAATGATCAACAGTGAACTGGTTATGCTAAGTGGTACGTGCAACATGCATCCCAATGCCACTTAAATCTTCCTTGATATAAAAGCCTTAGGATTTTGATTTGTTATCTGTATTAGAAACACCTGCAAATCACTCCAAGATATTAATACATGCGATTTTAACACTCATTCAGTGCATCTAAGTTGCATAAATACGCTCTTCCAGAGATCTCTTTTTTCCTTGCATTCCTTAGCATAGCTCAGGATAATAAAGCACTTTGGTACAACTCAGCGTGTTACCCGACAGCGGTGGATTGATAGAACCAGAATCTGTTGTGGCATCACACACTAGAGTACAGAAGCTAAACAAAACCTTACAAATACCCGTTTTCTTTCTGGCTGCATAACAGCTTGTCTCATCTGTTATTTGGCTTGATGCCATGAAAGCATTTGAAAAAATCTCTACAGGCTATCTAAAAACATTATGAGGAGGTCTGTGAGTTGCATTGGAGACGTCCATTGGATAAGAACATTGGACCTAACTGCCTGCATCTTACTGTCTAATCCTTCCCTCATTAGGATATCCACAGCAGAAGACAGCAGCAGGAACTTCAGATACCAGAGGACCTCAGACACATGCCTGTAGTGTTCTAGCATTACTTTTGCTGCCCTCTGGGCTTACATACTCCCCCTGTGGTTGAATGTGTTTGGTCAAAGGGAAATGGAACTGGTAATGAAAGACTGAACAGGACACCGGATAATTCCTGGGTCAGCCAACAAAGCAAGCCTTTCTGCAAATCATTAACGTGATTTACTGATTCAGTCATCACCCATTACAAAAATGAGTATGCATTAAAAAATAAAAATAATTTAATTTATTCTTTTATTATAAGCACAAGTCAGGATACTCTATAGGGAGTAAGCAGCAGCAGTTCTGGACATCTGGGTTCATTTCTAGAAACGTACAATGTCTCCATTGGCTTTGTGAGTCTGGACCATGTCGCTGTTCATCCTCTCAAGAAAGCTACCCCTTAAGCAGTACTTTCTGGCAGACTGTCAGCCTTACACAAGAAACAGCTCTTTAAAGTATGAGACACCAGGGGTCACAGATATATTTTCAGCTAGCTATATGTTTTAAAATTCTGTACTGTTTCAGAACACTTGAAATTAGCTAAATCACAGACATGTGATCAGATTTTAAGTTATGTAATGACATTTTGCACATTTTAAAAATATATTTATCCTACAATTTTAGTCAAAACCGGTTCCTCAGTGCACACTGCTCTATTTTATCAAATCATGAATGTAGAGTCCTAGAAGGTAATGTTTTACAGATCACGAAATATTTCAGATCAAGGTCTCAAAGTGATGATGTTTTTAAGCAATGCTATTAAATCCGTGAGATGTCTGGTTCCTTGTGGATGACTGTTTTTGTCTGAATGCAAATTATTCTAAATATGTCCTGTATCAAACTTACTTAATCCAAGAACCTTTACAAAGTCTCCAGCCTGATTCTATGTTTGGAAATTTATATTCATGTGCATTCAGCTTTTTCTAATTCAAGGGACTAACTAAACACCTCATCTGCCTTTAGAATGCTTTCTCTCCCTCTAAGCCCAGGTTTTAATAAAAGGAATTCAATCCTTCTGTTTCCTGCTGTTAAATATAAAACTTGGGGTAGGAGTAAAAGCACAAGGAACTTGTTCTTCCTGCATTGTGCCTGTGCAGGAAAACATAATGTAAGAAAAGGGTCAACTAGTGAACTGTCCCAGGCACCATATCCTTAAGGGACATGAGCTGGAACCAGGGAATCTTTTATAGAGTCAAGAGCTGCCTTTACCAACAAGAGGTAGCATGCCAGTGTAGATATACATCTTTGTTCAGAAGCAGCTGAATGTTATCTCCTAGCCTGGATTGTGATGTTTATGTGGCAGTCAGAAGTGTGCTTTCAGAACACACACAGATATTCCCAAGACAAGCTGCAACTGCCCAGCCAGATACTGAGGTCGAGCATCCTCTGTGCAGGTGAGTAACTTGTTTGGAGTAGAGAAGACTGAGCAGCATATTAATGTTTACAAATATCTGAAGGGTGGGTGTCAAGTAGAAGGGGCCACTCTCTTTTCAGTAGTGTCCCATGATAGGACAAAGGGCAATGGACACAAACTGGAACACAGGAAGTTCCACCTCAACATGAGGAAAAACTCCTTTACTGTGAGGGTGACAGTCTGGAACAGGCTGCCCAGAGAGCTTGTGGAGTCTCCTTCTCTAGAGACTTTCAAAATCTACCTGGATATGTTCCTGTATGGCCTGCCCTAGGTGATTCTGATCTGGCAGGGGGATTTGGACTAGATGATCTCTATAGGTCCCTTCCGACCTCTACCATTCTATGATTCTATGAGTATGGACTGAAGGACTGTACAGGACCGCAGTGGTGGCTCCACTTGTTTCTACTGGTTACTGAACTTGCTAATTTAAATGAGCGTGGATGGCTCCACCTACCATGCTGTCACAGCTCTAACTGCTGAACAGATGCATGGGCATGATACCATAACAACAGATTCTGACTTTTGTGTGATTTAAATTCTGCTCTGCTATGTTATAACTTCTAAGGAAATATTTGTCTCTGAAAATGTTTGGTACAGGTAGCTTAAGTCTCACCAGTGTTTCAAATGTATAAAAAGCACAGAGATCAAAAATGAGGACTTTAATAGGTGCACAGCCATATTGTTTCCATTCAAGTATACAACTTCTTACCTTGTTCAGAATCACCAGTAAATTCACCAGCAGCCACTGAGTATCCTGTTTAAAGACAAAATTACAAGCAAAACACTTGATAAACCATTTATTTCAAAAAATATCCAAGGATAATCAGATTTGTCTCTTCATCCGATCATGAGATGCAAATTTTTCTAAAATTGCATGGAAAAAAATAAAAATGTTTATCACATTATTATGACTACATTAACTGTAGGTCTGAAAGTATAATAGATCTATCCCTTTTCTCCAAAAATGAGTTTCTAAATCAGTAACATTTTTTATTTTAGATGAAAAGACAGCAGGTACTATGGCAATTTGCCCCTACAGCTATTGAACAATTTAGGTCTTCATAACTGCACTGTAATGTGTGACTATCCTGATTTAGCTCTATATGAAATAAAGATTTCCAAAGATGCAGTTAAGTACCTCCTGGAGCTTTAGTAAACCTGTGAGATAATTGCTACTGACAGAGTAAAGACTTCTGGATTGTATCAGGGACTGTAATTTCAAATCCATGGGAAGAGATGAGATCTTTGCCTTCAAATTCCACTGCATCTTTTCTATAATTATGTGAAGAAAAACCTGTTTTACATGCAGAGACATATGAATATCATGCAAATTCTTTGACATCAGTACTAGTAAAAGGTATGTAAAAGGCCTTTTTAATATTTATTACATACCTTCAAACTGACTTTTGTTATTGCTTACTTCAATTGTATCTTTTAGATATCACTGAGAATAAACTGCAGTACTGCACAAAATACTGTAGAACTGAATTTTCTTGTATTAAAAATGGAAATCGTCTTTAATTACTTTAAACTCGATCCATCGTCTCGGAATGAAAAGATATAAATGGGAAAATTTTGTATTTCTGCTTAATAACTAAAGATAAAACAATATGAACACTTATGAGCCATTTAAGATCTCAATCTTCAAACCCTGCTGCTGTGCATAACGTTAAAAACGTTCATGAACCCATCAAAATAACTAGCAAACTACCGATTTGCGGTTGTTTAGGCAAAACATTTTTAAATCCCCTCACAACTGGGATACTAGTAATTTAGGGCTTGTTTTCACGTTTATACGACTCATGCTTTTAGAACACACTGCTAACTGACACAGAGCTTATCTTACCCATGTAAGTGTCGTCATATGAGGGTGGTGACACCCCTGTTTGCTTCTCTCGTGCCAGTTTCCTCAGAATATCCTTGAAGGAATAATTTGCAATGATATCCGCAATACTTGCAGTGATTACTTGACCTGGATTCAAACAACTTCATAAATGAAATGGACATAAAAGAGAGCCAGTTTCTACAAAACAGGGCTAGCAGAACAACAGAGCTGAAAGAATAATACTGCACAGATACAAAGAGTAGATATCTTCTCTCAATCTTTCTTATTACCCTGAAAGTCTCAAGAATAGACCTAAATCCATAAAACAGGCATCGAGACTCTATCGAACCACCACAAAAACATCTCCAGACCCATTTCAAGGTGCTGATTCAAAGTAAAGCCAAGAATTTTCACATTCAGCTGCCTTTTGATGCCGTACAATACATATGTAGTAGACCAAAGGAAGTAATTTCTCAATGGATAATTCAAAGCTATAAATTACAGATTCACAGATCCATAGAATGCTAGGGGTTGGAAGGGACCCAACATCCCTGCCAGAGCAGGATCACCTAGAGCAGATCACACAGGAACATATTAAGGCAGGTTTTTGAAGTCTCCAGAGACAGAGACTCCACCACCCTCCTGGGCAGCCTGCTCCAGGGCTCTGCTATGTAAAGGAGTTCTTCCTTATGTTGAGGTTAAACCTTTTATTTTCCAGTTTATGCCCATTGCCCCTAGTCCTGTCACTAGATACCACTGAAAAAAGTCTGGTCCCATCTTTCTGACACCCACCCTTTAGATATTTATAAGCCTTCATGAGGTCCTCACCTCAGCCTCCTCTTCTCCAAGCTAAACAAACCCAGCTCTCTCAGCCTCTCCTCATGTGGCAGATGTTCCCCTCCTCTAATCATCTTAGTGGCCTTGTGCTGTACTCTCTCCAGCAATTCCTTCTTGAACTGGGAGGCCCAGAACTGAATACAGCATTCTAGGTGAGGGCTCACCAGTGCAGAGCAGAGGGGAGAAGAACCTCCCTCAACCTGCTGTCTATACTCTTCTTAATACAATCCAGGATGCCATTCACCTTCTTTGCTGTGAGGACATATTGTCAGCTCATGGTCATGCTGTTGTTCACCAGGCCTCCCAGGTCCTTTTCCCCACAGCTGCTCTCCAATAGATCAGCCCCCGACCTGTACTGATACATAGGGTTGTTCTTCCCCAGATGGAGTACTTTACACTTGCCTTTCTTGAACTTCATTAGACTTCTCCCCACCTAGCTCTCTAGTCTGTCTATGTCATGCTGCATGGCTCCAGAGTCTTCTGGTGTGTCAGCCACTTCTCCCAGTTTTGTATCATCAGCAAACTTGCTGAGATTGCACTCTATCCCTTTGTCCAAACCACTGATTTATATATTGAATAGGGCTGGACCCAGCACCGACCCCTGGGAGACACCACTAGTCACAGACCTCCAACTAGACTCTGTCACACTGACCACAACTCTCTGGGCTCTGTCCTTTAGCCAGTTCCCAATCCATCTCACCACCCAGTCATCCAATCTGTGCTTCTCAGGCTTGGCTGTGAGGATGCCATGGGAGACAGTGTCAAAAGTTTTGTTGAAGTCAAGGTAGACTAGATTAACTCCCTATTACCAGAATTAATTAGATCTTTCTCCTTTGATAGCAAAGCCAAAACACACACCAATGAGGCTGACAATGGGCAAGATGGGAGGCAGTCTAGAAATCATCTCTCACACATGTTAAAACAGGTTAAAGCAAAAATATCCTTTTAACCCTTTACCAAAAGCAATACAGGTTTTATCTACATGAGAAACTACATCCTGGAAACTACAGTGATGCCACAAATGAACTAAAAACATATGCAGATAGCAAGAAAATGTTACAAACAGACTGTTTATCAAAACCTTTGAAAATATTACATTTAAAAATAGCTATTATTTGTACAGAAAAACTGTGGTGTTCCTAGGAAAAAACTGAGCTTATTAATTAAATGACAAATGTGCTAAAATGCCAGCATAAAAATAATTACTTCTGTTTCATTTCCTATACAACCTACATCCTGAATTTTCCCTGACTTATTTTTATGCTCGGTTGCTCGTTAAGTAATTCTTCTGATCTATATTTGTTGAAAATAAGACCAGAGAGAGACTGGTTATCTTAAACTGAGAAAACAACAGAAATCTCAAACAATATTTTCCACGATAACTTTCTACTTTACTTCTAAGATTAAGTTAACCAGCCAGATGAACATACCTTGCCAATAAAAACTACCAGGCCCGCCTACTATCAGGTCTCCATTCTACAAAAAGCAGAATTGAATAAAATTACACAACAAAGGAACACAACAAAATGAAGCATGCATGTGTAAAACAATTTAAATGATCAAAAGAATATCAGAATCATGACAAAGGATAACAGTCCTGTTCAATGAAAGGATGTAGGTGCATGTATGTGCAGGAAAATCCACAGTTAAATGAAGTTAGAATCACCCTATGCATCTTCACTTGAATGGAAGATGCAGTTTTTTCAGCACTAATATAGCATTCTAAAAATTGCTAATTATTTATAACAAAACAAAGTCAGCATAAAAGAGGGTCTTCACATTTAATGAGGCAGCACCAATGCTTTATAGAGAAATATACTTTTGTCTACCCTACAATGAAGTCTTTACTCGTCAGCTACTAAGAATGTGAATAACAACGTAGCTGCAGAACACCGAACACGATGGCAATGATCAAAGTTATGCGAGGTCCTCGTGCTGTAATAACAGCACAGATAACAACAACAGTTGCAATGTTTATTCTTTGGCCCACAATATTGTTTCTGGATCCTCTTAGCCTATAAGAACAACCAGCTACTTCCCTTAAACACTCTCATTTTCACTTTCACCTCCACAAGAGAACAGTCTTACTGACTTGTCTGCCTTCAAAAACATCCTCATACAAGCTGTTTTAACTTTTAAAAACTAGCTGGTGCCTGCTCATTATTTTCTGAAAGTCAGGTCTCTGGAAAGTATCATAAGCAGGACACACTGAGACAGAAGCAAATACAATTCTTCACCTACTTATTTATTAAGATAGACTGAACAGAGTCAGATTGGAGGGCTGCAAAGAGATAAACAGGTGCCTATTGCAGTATTTCTTTCATTACTGAAAGCAGAAATTCAACGCTTACAAAAGAAGAAAGAACTTGCAAAAACTTCACAAAACTTTCCTTATGCAATAGTATAGGAATAAACTCTTGGTCACTGAGACAGAGCTTGAATACTGAGGACATATCAGGATTACGTTTGGTCAAAGTATTTCAGAAGCAGAATCTCACCTTGTAAAAATCTAAGCTGAAACCTGCTTGACAAAAGCCTTGTCCTTCAGGATCTGCATTGCCTGCAATTATGAAGACAGAAGCATTTTATTGATTTCACAGTGCATGTGGAAAACAGCTTACACACTCCTGGAGCTGGAAAGCTGTAAATGCAAAATTACCAAAATATGTGAAAAGACGGGTATACTTTTTCAGAAGAGGCAGAGCAAATCAAGACCCTGATCTGTAGGACCCTGAACCGCTTGTGAAGAATTTGTAAAACAGAACCAGTAACTTGGGACTTTCTCCTCTCACTGTCAAAGAAGGTAACAATTACCAGGAATTCAGCCTGAATTTGGCTGGAGATAAGAACTTAACAAGAAATCCCAGAACAGTCACTACAGTCTGCTCTGTCATTAACACAAAAATAAGTGTATACCGAAGCATTCTCAAAAAATGTTACCATCATGGATGGGTCAGCCTGGGTCAATGTTCAGACAACTCCCTGGTTATCTGTACCACGGCGAGGGAAAGAGGCCTGTGTCCTTCACAAGGGCCAACCCTTTAATTGAAACACCTTTGCTCAATGAGGGTTGAAGCGCAACATAATTTTTGACACACATTTGTACACCCTTCCCACTTCTATTTTTATTTCTAGTCTCCAAATCCTCATATAATCATACAAAGTGTGTTGGAATGCATTTTAGGGCTTTCCTATGAGTGCTGGAGTACTGGAAGTCTGCAAGACCGGGAAGCTGAGAGCACAAATGGCCGCCTGAACTCTTTTCAAATGGCATAAGCCTTTGACAAAAGTCCCTGTGAGCCATCAGAAGCACATGCAGTAGACCTTACGGTCACCATTTCTTACAGATTCAGCTTCTTTCTGTACCTGTCCCTCCAGGGCTGTAAAAGAAAGACTTAGCAGCAGAACTCAGTTTTGAGCTACACTACAACGTGCAAAAAGGAAAGCCACAGAGTAACATTGAATGTACACAAAAGTATATCTTTGCCGTAAGTATGCAGATTTTCTGGTTGACCGTGAAAAGCATTCTTGGTTACACATTTCTCAGATGTCAGCAAAATCCAGCTACACGATATGATGCTGTCTCTAGACCTTTACAGGAAACAGACCTTTAAATTATATGAATTAAGGGTCTACTTTTTCTGTAAAACGCCTGTTACTTTTTTATTTTTACAAAATAATCCATAAGAAACTTGAAGGTAGGAGCACAGTCTACAGTAGAGGGACAGTCAAAAGGTGTGTTTTGAAATCAGCCCGTGTGCACATGGCACGAATGTTAGCTGCAATAGCAGGGGCTCTGTACAGGGGCAGGGGTGACAAGGAACTACATTTAGACTTCTCGCGTTATTGGCTAGCAAGTATAGCTTGAAATAGCCACCCAGCTAGGCTAAACTGAACAGCATCAAAGCTTTGCTGTGAGTTTCCCCTGGAAGGGACAGGTAAGCCCATCATACTTGCTATTTTACACACATTACCTTTAGAAAACTACCTGAAAGAAAATTCTCTGATCTGTCATTGCTGAAACTGCCATATACCCAGCCCCAGCCAAAGCTCAGTAAAGTCACTGGATACTTCGCATTGATTTTAATAATCTGGAGCACTGATGTAATTAGAGTATTAATTATCATCACAAACAGACACAGGATGTTGAACAGGATGAAAAACTGATTTAAACTAATGTGTGGCATTTTATGCAGACTTCAGTTTAGAACTGAACTCGGTTCTAAACATTCATGCACTGTTTTTCCCTATTCCTCAAGATGTAAGGCCCAGAGATTGCTACCACATCGTCAGAACTGCACAGAGAAGAGCGTGGAACGGCAGTGCTAACGTGCATGGCTTGCTTTCATGCTGGAATTCCTTCATAAGTGAGCTATTGTGGATGATACTGGCATGAATGAAGATACAGGCTTGTGTGTTTCTGTGCAGGGTCTGGTCTTCAGATGGTGATCCTGCGATGAGAGATTTACACTCAGCATGAGCATGAGTAATTGGTTTAAAATGCTGTCTGGTTCTTATCTACATCTCTCTGCTACATTTTAAAGTCGTTTAGATTGAACCAATTATATCTCATCACTGTAAATAAGCTTAATTTACTTAATCTCTCCTCTTTCAATTATACAATAAAGCATCCAATTGCAGGCATATAATTTAATGCCAATTTTTCTTTAAACTCTCATCCAATGCAATAATGTCATATAGTAATCTTCATTCAACCAAGACTGTGTGAAGACCGAAAGGATGAAAACACTGAATGTGACATCAATTCCTTCAACGTAAGATTGTTCCTACTGATACTTACTGTTGCGACAAGGTGAATATTCAGCATAGGCACTGAAGTTCTGAATTGCTACGTAGCAGGTGCCAACGGGGTCCTTCTCAGGGCTATCTTTAAGGGTTCTCCAATGATATAAGGGAGCACAAGCCTATCAAAACAGGAATGATGTTACACCTTTCAGACATTCATGCATCTGGAAAATGTAGTTTTTAACAGTACAAGGAATCTCTCTGGTATTGTATCTTTCATATAGAAATTATCATACCATGTTGACAGAAGAAAATGCAGGACCAAAGCTTCTTGTAATTTCATTATAACCTGAAAAGCATAGTCTGATCTTTCATTTACAGCCCTTAGCAGGTGAAATTGGCCAGGGACTACAACTCACATCTAAGTGTATGTTACAAATACCGTCTAAGCCTGTTTGAGAAGTAATATATTTGCTTTATTAGTGCTCACTATACAGGACTTGATACTATAGTTTAAGATGTAGATCCTACATGTGGCTGGAGACATTCCTACTTCTGCCCTGATACATCTTAAGATAATGGCCACTGCAGTAGAACTGCTACAGTTCTACTGTAGCAGTAGATCTGTCAGGGTGTGTTGTCATATCTCACACCCAGTACTCAGCACTGGAAAGGCCACACCTCGAGTACTGCATTCAATCCTGGGCCCCTCACCACAGGAAAGACATCGAGTTGCTGGAGCGAGTTCAGAGAAGGGCAACCAAGCTGGTGAAAGGTCTGGAGAGCAAGTCTTAAGAGGAGTGGCTGAGGGAATTGGGATTTTTTAGTTTGGAGAAGAGGAGGCTGATGGGAGACCTTATCACTCTCTACAACTCCCTGAAAGGAGGTTGTAATGAGGCGGGTGTTGGCCTCTTCTCAAAAGTAACTAATGACAGGACTAGAGGAAATGGCCTGAAGTTGCGCCAGGGGAGGTTTACATTAGGTATTAGGAAGAATTTCTTTACTTCAAAGAGTGGTCAGGTGTTGGAATGGCCTGCCCAGGGAGGTGGTGGAATCACCATCTCTGGAGGTATTAAAAAAATGTGTAGATGAGGCACTTCAGGGAATGCTCTAGTGGGATGGGGAGGTGTTTTGGGGTTGATTTTTTTGGGGGTTTTTTTGGGGTTGACAGTTGGACGCAGTGATCTAAGTCTTTTCCAACCGTGACAATTCTGTGATACTGACTATCACAATCATCAGATTGTCTGTCTTTTTATAACCTCCTGGTTCAAATCTTTGCAGAGATAACACAGCTAGAATGCATTCAAGAGTCTCTCAGTGAATAGGTTTTGCTACATAAATTTTGGCTAATGCTCAGCGTTGCAGCAGTGATGTTACAAATTGACTGTGTAAGGAGAAAAGATACACATACTGTGTAGAGAGATCATCTTTTTTTGAAAGCAATTCAAAATAATTGGAAAAATAGAAAAGAGAAGCTGTCAGGTATGCAAGTCATTTTTCAGGGGTTCCTGTGCCCTAAAAGTTTCCAATTGAGTCGGGGAGAGAAGCCACTACCTCTCCCTACAATCTTCCCTCTGTAAGATACAAACAAATCCTCCACTCACGTCCTACCTTGTCTTACTTTTCCAATCAGCAACCTGTCTATCTCTGGCAAGGCATTGCTATTATTCACATTACCGTATAAGCCTTAGGTCTGCAATCAGTTCCAGCTGGATGAACCACCGATGAACTACTCAGAGCTTACCATAAAAGTCAGAGCTTCTGGAACACTAGTTTAAAGACCAGGGACTCTTAACATGTTCCTGCCTAGAAGACCTTACAGATCAAAACACACCAGGGAGCAAAACCAGAAGAGTACAGCAAAGAGGAATGCATGTCCTGAGAGGGTGATTTCAGGTACATTTAACACTGAGCAAAACAGATTGAAACAGAATTATATTAGTAAATAATTTCTTATGATAATGATAAATGTAACGGAATGTAGTTTACTATCACATTTGTAGTCAAAGTTTCTGGCAGTTTGGTTACATTTTCTTTGCCTCTCCTTTCAGTCTACAAAGCTTAACAGATAAAGTTTTCCAGCTTCACTGTTTAAGTTTTGGCCTGAAAAGTGTTGACTGTATCTCTGCTTATCAGTTACCAGAAGGAAAACAGCATACAGTCAGTACAGACACAGCACATCAGTCGGTAATGAGGTCTTCTGCTCATTTGATTAAGATTCAGCAAATGGTGGCACAGAACAACTCTATTTCATTTAGTAAACTGTTATTTAGTACAGTAATATAATCAAAATCTTTCAGCTATTTTTAGAATTTCTTCATTGACAATTCAGAAAAGTGAGATATTTATTCTTACACTTTCTTAGTGTAATTAACTTTTAAATCTAAAGTGCACATACAAAAGAGTGGTACCTGAATGCACTGAATGGGAAGTTTGAGAGTTGATCTAACTGACGCAAGTGGCAGCTGATTAGCAGTATACACTAGCTCTGTAACAGAACAGGGCCATGTTTTATTCATTACCTGTTTCATGTCAAAATTCTTCTCTAGGTTAACCATAAGGCATACTATTTAAGGGAACGCATTTCCATTAGAGAGCTCTTCCTTTCTGACTTTTTCTTAAGTAATAACCGGAAGTTTTAAGCAAACCCCAAGATGCAAATTATTGTTTTGCAATCGCAAAAACTAATAAAACTGATGACCGAACTAATTACCTATCACAATTACTTCAGTGACATTTTCAACAGAAACCTTAGTGCATAAATTGTAAATACAAAATGTCTGTGCATACGAAACATCACCACCACTTTACAAAGAAAGGAAAGTACTTGCCCCCTGCTGGGGTCCTCTATCAATACAGGTAAAATGTTCAGTGAAACTGGAAAACCAACATTGCACTTTGACAGCAATCCTGATTTGGAGCTTTTTTTTTAAATAAAGACTTTTTTTAGCAGCTGTTTCACCAAGACTAAGAAATAGCTGTTTAAAACAATGTAAATGGGACAAAAGAAGTCAGAGCTTTCTTTTAGTAATTAATCTTCAGCACAGGCTCTTGGCTGCCATTACATTCTACATTTAACATTTCAAATAAAGCTTCCTAATACAAAACACTTTATAGCATATAACTAGCAGTTGCTATGTATGTCTAAAATATGTCCATCGTCTGCTAAAAAAATTACCATTCACTTCCATAACACTAAGGCATTCTGCTATTTTCACACAGCAGCAGGATCATCGTCACCTGATCAGTTCAACCTGCTCTAGTAGACTGCTTTCATTTTGTGTTATATACATTATTTGTTTTATAACGCATGCATAATCACAGAGTTTTTTCCATAACCTACCCAGAGAGAGCTATTAAAGTTATACATTTCAGAAAAATAAACATTCTTTCCAAATGAATACCAAATGCATGACTTACCACAACTTTTTCTTTATGAGCTTTGACTGTTGCCCCAAACCACTGATTTGTCTTAAATTCAATAGGTTCTCTGGTTCCATTGACCTTAATTTTCCTGTTGTCTGACAGAGAAAGAAGCAGTATGTTGACAGCTCATTTTAAAAGTATTACCCTGTGAATTACAGATACAAGTGAACAGACTAATGGATACATCACACTGCATCCACTGTCACTGTCCTACCAGCTTGGTAGGGAATGGACAACCTAGTATTATTTAAGCTTTTCACTGGTCAGTGGAAAATAGCTTAAATTCACATACGAAAACTCAAAATAATTACACTTAAATTTCAGGAAAAAAATAGAAAGGACTGGAAGAAGAAACCCTATGTTTCCACCTGTCCAAAAAAAAAAAAAGTTTACCTGTATTTTATGATGAATTATGAACAAGAATCTGCAAAAATAGGTAAAAAGCCCTAAAAAGTTTTCTCATGTTCCAGAAGCTTTCCATGTAAAAAGTATGTTCCATAATCAGTTTTTGTCAAAGAAATGACATTTCTCAGCATGCTTATTCAAGGACCAACTCTATAGATAGCAAAGGACTTAGTTTTTAACAGAATTACATGTGTACACACTGTCACAAGAGACAGCTTCTTAATGTTGCTTTATATACACTCTTGCAGATGTCAGCATAAGAGAAGCCATCTGGGCAAAGACTCAGGCCAATAATGCATTTCAGGTTTTAATAAAAAGCAGACATCCCTTCCTTTCACCCTCAGTTCTCTGAAGTAAAATGATTTCCCATATGTTCATGGGCTATGCCCTTTCCCTACCAGTCATTCTTAATGAACTTCTCAATTTATATATAAGCAGGGCATTACTCCTTCCCCCTTGTACCTGCATTCTCTTATGTTTGTTTCTGGTTCTTATCAGGAGGGATTTCACAAGAATCAGTCCGTTTTATTCACTCTGTGTGAAAACAAAACTACATACTTGGAGTGTAGAAAAACATGTCATATCAGAGTATATTTTCTGGATTTACATACATTTTTTTAAAAAATGAGGAAAACCAGAGCCAGCACTTTACGAAGTCAACACTTCCTGGGATTTGACCCATGAAAATAGAGAAGATACCTGAATGCTTTCTTAGGATCTTGGACCACCGGTTACTACACCTCATGGTAACTTCATAAATGTTACAAATATAAACAAAATTAGAAAGAAAAATGCATTATATTAGGAGAAGAAGGGGACTCTTTCTGTATTTTCACTGATAAACATGAAGGAAAGTTGAATGAGAACGAATTTATGAAAGTCTCTCAGAAAATGTTGTCATACAACTATTGGTTTCTGTGCTGTGTCAATTACAGGAGCTAGTATGGAAATTTGTACTTAGATAAATTTCAGGAATATTTACATTTTAAAAATCCAGGAAGAATAGTATAAAGTAACTCATTATAAACACATTCATTAAAAAAAATACATTTTATTTAAGTTAAGCCTAAACTTTAAGAGTGTAGGAGACAGCGACCTTGACACGCTGCATTGTAAGAGCTCTCGGTTTCTAACCAGTTGTTGGCAGCACCGCTTTTGATTATTTTTTCCAGTGAAGTCAGACCCTTTCAAACTTTAAAGATTTGTTTTTGTTTTTTTTTCTTTTTTATAATGTACCAGCAGATCTGAACATAATCAATGTCCACAGATGAGGTCTTCAAAGAAACAAAGCTTTTGAAGCTTGAACATTAGCCATGGTCAGCTTCAAGTAGCCAATGCTATCCTGGCTCTAAGGATACTCACAATCAGTATTCTATTTTAAAAAGAGCACATTTTCAATCAAAAAAACCTGTACTCATCTACAGGCAAAGTATACTAAAATTTGAAAAGAAGTTAGGTTTTAAAACTAGGACAACCATTTGCTGGGTTTCTAAAAACCATAGCTGAATCTACCAATAAATCTGCAGGAACTGTATACACACATACACTGATCCTGCTCAGTGGCATATAGTGTAGCATGAATCCTTCATAATGTGGCATGGGATTTTCATTACAAAATAATTAGTACACAATCACAGACACACAAATAAATAAATAGCTTTTTTCCCTAGATAAATCTCTTTTTGGTAGCAATTCTCTAATCGGCTCTGGTCAGGACCCTTGCTGAAGCTGTGGAATCATATGCCAGTTTCTGAAGTTACACCTTAAAACATAGTTTAGTCTTTTTTATATAACAACTAATCATTATTTCAGATTGCTTTGAACCAGTTACTGCTTCCCCTATAACTTTATCAAAATGAAGCTACGTACACAACTCACTTGTCTGAATGCACATGGACTGTCATTTCTGTACCATGATAGTATTCGATTAGACAACATATAGCTCTGAATGAAGTGACTGTACATGTCCACTTGTGAGCTAGTCATCCACTTACAACTGAGGACATGATCTAGGGCACAGTTCCCCTTCTCCTAAAGCAAACATCAGTATAAGCATGGCCTAAAAGCACCTTTTTTTTTTTTTTTTACCAACTGTAGATCTGTAGATAGCCACAGATGAATAGCTTAGACTAGACTCAGTTGAAAACTATTTGTTTACTCAGATAAATCCTAATCCATTTATTTTTTTTTAAATGAAGTTGCTATTTCTGCCTTTGGTACATCCATCAAAATTGTGTTATCTAAATGTTTCACAAAATAACTTGTCTGTATCCTGAAACCACCCTTATATGACAGGGCCAATATCTCTCCTTGTGTTATTTATGGGGATCTCAGACCCACAGGCTATGTCTATACTGTACCTTACCCATAAGTTAAGGCTAAGCTGTATTTCTGTGAGCAGTAAAAACTTGGCTTGAATTCAAGTTGCATTCAAATGTCACCCCCTCTTCTGGAAAAGAATGCCTGGCCCCTTCAGGAAGTCCAGGCTATCTTGTATCACGATATGAGACACTAGCGCAAGGATAGCTGCAATACAAGGCAGCAGCTGGGCTGGGCACACAACGCCTCAGCCTGTCCACAGAGCAGTCCAGGGAGTGCTGAATACCAGCTGGATTGCTTCAGAGCCAGCCCAGGAGCTGTTCCAGATGGTCAACAGTTTGGATGACTTGCAAATTTGGCTTGAAACTCAGCCCTGGAGTCACTCTCAACTGTACTGCCTAAGACTATTGCAGCCTAAGGCCTGGAAAGCAGGAGTATGCAAAGAGTAGAAAGATGTATCTAAATATAAATTTAGGTGCAAGGACATCATTAAACTGCATTTCAGCACCTCAAAAGCATCTTATTTTCTACTGCAGGAGTCAAGACTCGCATATACTGGTACTGCCCCACAATCCAGCTTCAGAAGCAGCTCTGGGTATGGTGAAACAGCATGGTTTTTATCCAGTGCAGTGTACTTACCCAGGCCTTGTGCCATAAGTTTCTGAAGGAGAATGCTGTGGGAAACAGTGTCAAAGGCTTTACTAAAGTCCAGGTAGACAATGTCCACAGCCCTTCCCTCATCCACTAGCCAGGTCACCTTGTTGTAGAAGGGGATCAGATTAGTCATGCAGAACCTGTATTTCCTAAACCCATGGGCTGACTGGGCCTGATCGCCTGGGTGTCCTGTATGTGCTGTGTGATGGCACTCAGTATGACCTGCTCCATAACCTCCCCTGGCACCATGGTCAGCCTGACAGGCCTCTAGTTCCCAGGATCATTCTTTTGGCTGTTCTTGTAGACGGGCATCCCATTTGCCAGTTTCCAGTCAGCTGGGACCTCCCCGGTTAGCCAGGACTGTTGGTAAATAATAGAGAGTGGCTTGGTGAGCACTTCCGCCAGCTCCTTTAGCAGCCTTGCGTGGATCCTGTCTGGTCACACAGGCTTGTGTACATCGATGTGGCACAATAGGTCACTGACCATTTCCTCCCAGATTGGCAGGGCTGCATTCTGCTCCCCATCCTCTGTCTTCCAATTCAGGCAGCTGGACCTTCAGGGAGCAACTGGCATTGCTGACAAAGACTGAGGCAAAGCAGGCACTCAGCAGCTCAGCCTTTTCCTTGTCCTTTGTCATCAGGCTCCCTCCTACATCCAGTAGAGGGGGAAGATTCTCCTTAGCTCTTCTTTTACTGTTAACGTTATTTATAGAAACATTTTTTATTAATGATGCTGGCCAGATTAAGTTCTAGCTGAGCTCTGGCCTTTCTAATTTTCTCCCTACATATCCTTGCAACAACCTTGTACTCTTCCTGATTTGCCTGCCCCTTCTCCCACAGTCAGTAGACTTTCCTTTTCTTTCTGAGTTCTACCCAAAGCTCTCTGTTTAGCTAGACCAGTCTTCTACCGCGCCAGCTCGTTTTACAGTACACGGGGACAGCTTGCTCCTGTGCCCTGAAGATTTCCCTCTTGAGGAATGTCCATCTTTCCTGAACTCCTTTGTCCTTGAGGACTACCTCCCAAAGGACGCCATCAACCAAGCCCCTAAACATGTCAAAGTCTGCCCTCCGGAAGTCCAAGGAGCTAGTTCTATTGATCTCTCTCCTTACTTCCCTAAGAATTGGAAACTCCACCATCTTGTGACTGGTGTGCCCTACACAGCCTCCAGCTGTCACATCACCCACCAGTCCCTCTCTGTTCACAAAGTTCAGCAGGTCACCTTCCCTAGTCAGCTCACTCACCAGCTGTGTTAGGAAGTTATCTTTCACACACTCCAAGAACCTCCAGGACCGTTCTCTCTCTGCTGTGGTGTATTTCCAGCAGACATCGAGGGAGGATGAAATCCTCCCCAAGGACAAGGGCAAGCTATGGTGAGACTTCTCCCAGCTGCCTACGGAGTGTTTTATCCATCTCTCCTCTCTATCCTGATTGGGAGCTCTATAACAGATTCCCACCACGACATCAGCCCTGTTGGCCTTCTCTCTGATTCTGAGCCATAGACATTCAACTCCATCATCACTATAATTAAGTTCTAAACATTCACAGCAGTCCCTATTATACACGGCCATCCCACCGCCTCTCCTTCCTTGTCTATGCCTCCTGAAGAGCTTGTAGCCACCAACTGTAACACCCCAGTCATGCAAGGCATCACACAACATTTCTGTGATAGCTGCTATATCACAGTTTTCCTGGTGCAGCCTGGCTTCTAGCTCCTCTTGTTTGTTGTCCCTGCTATGTACATTAGCGTAGATGCCCTTCAGCTGAACTAATGTTCTCCATACCATTTCGTGAGTGGAAGCCCTAATTCCTGCCTGATCATCCTCAGGTGTTACCATGGCCTCCAGCCCATCAATAACCCTCACATCTTTGCTGCCCTATTGATCTCCAGCCCTTGCCTCCACTGAGACGACAGAATGAGAGTTGTCACCAAATACCGGCATGCTCCCCTAGGCTTATCTCTAGCAAGCCCGGGTATGTCCCCTTCCCTCTTTCAATGCAGTTTAAAGCTCTTTCCATGAGCCCTACTAATTCTTGCCCTGGGATTCTTTCACCTCTTTGAGTCAGGTGTACCCCATCAGTTGCCAGTAGGCCTTACGTTGTATCAACCAACCCATGATCAAAAGACCCAAAATATTTATATAAAACACACACTTATATAAAATGGGAATACAAACACATAAAACCAACAAACATTTATATTTATATAAATATATATAGGTCAAGGAAAGTGAATATGCCCCTCACATGAGGACACCACCTGGAATGCTATGTACAGGTTTGAGACACCAATAAAAGACTTTTGTATGTTTGGCCCAAAGAAGAGAAAGCAAAGGAGGATCTATTTGCACCACATCCAGTGTTCAATGGGTAGAGAGAAGAGAGCACCAAACTCCCACCTGAGGTACACAGCAAAAGGAAAATGGGCAAAAGACACAAGTTACAGCAAAGGAATTTCTGATTAGATATAATGAAAATACTCTTCACAACGAGGGTGATTAAGCACTGGAATAGATTTCCCAGGGAGCTCCATCCCTGGGTAGCTTCAGAATTTGGCTACACAGGACTCTGAGCAACCTAATTTAACTTTGAAATCAGCCCTGCTGCATCATTAGAGTCCTGCCGTACAGGGTGGAAGAGAGAGGAAGGGTTCATACTGGCATACATGGTCCCATATTCTAGAAGTGCAGGAAGAAATGGGATCTTGTCAACCCTTTCACCACGGCACAGTGGTATTATTTTGATATCACTACCATAAAAGATTCCCATCCTACTATGCATTACTAAGTAAAGGCAAGTCATTAACATTCACAGGATCATTGATATTAGACCCTCAGCAGAGAGGCAGAAAAGCTAAAGACTGTGATCAAGGGAATGACACCAAGCAATTGCCTTCAGCATTAATGCTGGAGAAAAAGAAGACTTCATAGTGGTTAGAGATAGTAAGGACATGCAAAACCCTTGCATGACAAGAAGAGTTGCTTCTATTTTTAGATTTATCTGATGCTGCAAACATCTATTTAATTTCTGGGTTGTTTTTTTATTGTGCCGTAGATGTTATTCATATGAGCTATTTTAATTTAATAGATCATATCTAGAGAGCTTTATTTAGACTTTCATGCCATGAATCAGTCAAACCCAAAAGGATTTTTTCCCTAAGTACAATCTGATTAAAAACAAATTAAGACCTCAGGGCTTGAACTAACACAGCTAAGAGTATTTTTTCCCTTCTTTAGATAAGGCTGAAACTTGTAAAAGAAACCCATGAGGGTCTATTATAAATCAGAATGCTACAAGTGAACCACGAGGCTCTAGATAAGGTCTTACTGGCATAGTGGACTGAAATTTGTCAACATTTAAAAGCACAACAAAGTTCTCCCTCAGCACTTTCTCTTGAGATGCAGATTTTGTTTTATAACAGGATTCTAAGTCTTCCAGAAATTCTTACCATCTCTACAGCTAACGACTTCTTCATGTAACTAAACCTCTCGAGTCCCACAATACGTCTTTTCCTTATACAGCACCCTGGTTCTGTTACAACCAGTTCAACTGCTGGCCAGATTAGCTCATGCTTTTTATCAACTGCACGCTTGGCCAGAATCGATCAACATCCCCCTTCCCTGTTCCTCTTCAGAGGCTGTTCAAATTTTCTCCAGTGAGTTTAGACAAATATAATATATTTCACTAAAACTGGTAAAGTTAACTGGTAACAAAGACAACACCCCAGTGAGCTCTGGAAACTTAGGGGAAGTAGTAGCTAAAATTCTGCCTTTAGGAACTCATTTAAAACATAAGAACTTGTTGCAGTCTGTTAAGAATTACAATTAAAAGTGACCGTTGTAATGAGTTTCTGAAATGTGAACTATTATTAGCTTTTTACCAGATTTCAAAAGCAATAGTGCACTTCAGGGGGCATGTAAGTTTGCTTCTGGTTGCAAGATGGAGTGGTACGGAAGTTCCCCAGTTCATCAAGCAGGGAGAGTTTTCTTCATATTGCTCTCCTGCTACCTCTCCTGGCAGCTGAATGGAAGAGCACGCAGCTTAAACCCAAGGGCTTGGTAATTCTAGCTCATGGCTAACGCAGAAATAGTCACTGTAAATCTCATTTCATAATGGAGAACCTGAAAAAGGAGAAGTAAGCTTTGTGCAGGTGAGAGAGGAAAGACAGATCACAGCTCCTTAATACAATGCCAACGCTTGTTCCCCTGTCGTCTCAT
Source organism: Baryphthengus martii (assembly GCA_013396935.1). Lineage (NCBI taxonomy): Eukaryota > Metazoa > Chordata > Aves > Coraciiformes > Momotidae > Baryphthengus > Baryphthengus martii. Next base: position 30,892 of record VWZK01008639.1, on the reverse strand, counting down.
TGAGTTTCAAAGAGTATCACAGCCTTACACTGCAATGCAACAGGACAGCCTTACAGAACAGGGAAACAAGGGAGAAGAGTCTCTGCCCTTCAGCCCATATCTCCTGTAGTAAGGGGATACTAAAAGCCCTTCCATTATACTTTGTCTCAGTTTCTTGTCACAATCTACAGGTTAAAGCACCAGTTGTGCTCTCCGGAGCAGTGCTTTCAGTTTCTTCCCAGAGTCTTGGCCCCAGCGCCTAGATTTAGGGTGCTTTAAAAAACTGCAAACATGGGACTGTATCAACATCAACTGTGCTGTATCAGCATCAGGAAACAGACAGAAGTTCCTGCTAAAGCGCCTTCTTGGCTGGAGGCCACATCACTGGCCAATCCATATGGGAATGTCTGGTTACATGACTTGCATATGGATAGGTCAGCCCAAATCCTACCTCATGTTAACCCTTCATCCTTGTTCATGCCTATGCCCTGCTGTTCCTTGTCATGAACCATCTATTTCATCAATAGGATTAGTTAGTGATCTTGGTTTGCAAGTAAATCACCTTGTTGCTTTGAAAATCTCTGGATTAGCTACTCCGAAGAGCAGAGATAGGTGACTTGAGAGAAGAGTGACAATCTGGGAGAACTGCCTGTAAAACAACTTCAGTTACTCCGAAGAGCAGAGATAGGTGACTTGAGAGAAGAGTGACAATCTGGGAGAACTGCCTGTAAAACAACTTCAGTTAGGTGGTACGACTCTTAGGAATGCGCCACAGATACTCCTGCACCTCTACTAACTCTGACTAAGCCACCTTCTCAGCAGAGTAGTTTAGGCCCCCACATTTCCATGCTAACACAAGCTACACAGCCGCTTATAGCACTCAGACCAGCTGGAACATCCTAATGTATGCACAGGGCCACAGAGATGACTTCAGAAGTATCAGTGCTAGTAGTAAGGAACCCAGTCTGTGTTTGACAGCTAGAACATGGCACTTGGAAGTAATGACACATTTTAAAAGGTGTCTTCATATCTTTCACTGGGAATTGTGTGAATACTGAGCGTTCCTGTTGGGTATATATTAGTAACCAATGCAATCATCTCTCAGGTGATCTCAGTTTCTGAGAAAAAAAAGGAGCAAGAGAGCTTCACGAGCCATAAGGACTTGTCATTTGTTGTTTAAAGGCTACATGAGACAAAGGATAGACTTTAGTATTGAGTGTCACAGCCTGGGTGATGGCAGGGAGGCTAGTTGCACCAGCAACTCTGGGTGCAACCCTTGCAGTGTCAGATCTCTGATCCACTGGGGAACATCACAGCTGTCTAACACCTGTGTCTAAGGCAAAACTTACTTTACAAACTCAACTCATTTTTTTCCCTGACTCATGAGCGTGTTCTTGTTTATCATTGCCTCTTAATCAGCCTTAAAGGCTTGTGGAGAGAGATTCTGTTCATTTTTAGTTTGTTACACTTTACAGCCCCATAACAAGGCATATCTACTCATTCATTCAGTAAACATTTCAATATCTATAAAATGCACGATAACTATAAATTACTGCAAAGCTGTAACACCATGATATTTGAAAACGTCTAGAATCTTGACTGAAGCCATCACAGAATAGTAGTCAATGTCCTTACTGTTCTCATTTAGTAGGACCAAGTTACGAATAGCGCTAAGACAAATAACATCAAAGCACTGGCAATGAAGGAACCCTTCTTGAAATGAGGTCTACTGTTCTTGTGGAAACAGTGACATAATCTGTACAGCTACATAAGAGTCTTACCAGTTAGGTGCCTACTCACCACCTATTTGTGGCAGTAAAAGTCCAAATAAGATCCAAGTGCACTGTATGTTCACTCCCCAATGGCAGAACATAACTTGCCTTGAATGCAGAGCACCTGAACTTCATTTGCATACCCAGCCCTCAGAAACGGAAGATGTGAGCCCTCATGCTCCTAAGTCATTTGAGCCAGTGGTTTTCAACCACTTAGATTTGTCCAGCTCTTGAATTTTCACGTTATAGTGGAAATTTCATAATTTCTATAACCTGCAGCAATTTCACATATCTAACTTGGGATATAATAAATGTGAATCTGCTCTTCTTTCACAAATTCTTTAGACTTTAGATGTCCTCCAGTGAACTCTCATGGCTGAAAAATACTAACTTAGTAAATCCTTTATCTATTCGTTGGGTTACACTGTCTTTTAAGTGATACATTATACATTCCCTTTCTTTATAGTTCCTCTCCATTTTTTCTTCTGATCTTAATTAAAAATGCTTTCAATTATTCATCGGGTTTGTTTTTTTTATTGTACTAAGTGAATCTAACCAAAAGACTTGGTATTATTTGGCTAGAGTCAAGAAAAAGTATTTTAAAAAGGAAGCTTTGTATAAAAATGCATCAAAATGAAATATTCCAGCTCTGAAGCAGCCTCTGATTTTTTCTGTTTTGTTTCAGAAAACACTCCTAAAACTTTCCAAGACTTTTCAAAGCCTATAAGGCATGAAGTATTAATCTTTAAAGTTACAGTGCTAGAACTGAATTTCCAGCCTTGTAACAATTACTGGGTATTTTTGTTTGGGAGAAAGGATAATCTTGTGATTAAGGACCTGGAGGAAGAAGAAAAAGTCCTGAATCAGTTACCAGTATTGTCACCGACTTCCTGTATGACCTCTGACAACACAAACTGACATTTCTTTTTCTGTTTATCAGAATAAATATAAAAATGGGAATAGAAATATAAACTGGGAATAACAGTATTTCTGAGTGATGTAGAGAAAAGGCATACCGAGTACAAGGGGCTTGCACAAGAAAGACCCATAAACTGAAAACATCCCTCATATTCACTAAGGACTACCCAAGTGTCATTAGGCATACCATGACAAAGACTTCAAAAAAGGAGCTATGCATAACAAATAGACTATTTGAAATAGTATCATCTAGGCTACAGCTCACAGGGATTACTCTGTTTGGGGGAATAGCGTAAAAGACGGAAAACTCGCTTCTGTAAGTAGCGTATTATGGAGAGAAAAAAAAACCTGACATGAAGTACACATCCATACTTCAGCAAAACAAATCATCTAAGGCGTGCTGCAGCTGGCCTTTGTGGTGCTGGCAGTGAGGAATGGATGCTGGTATGTAAACCTTCCCAGGGTTCCTGTCTATAAGTGTAGCTGGCCATTGCTGAATGGTGCCAAACAACCTCTTTCTGCCCTTGGTACCAAACTGGAATTAGACAGCTAATGATAATACTGTTAAACCTGCCCATACTGCAGTCCCTCCTCCAAATACAGGGCATTTTTATCTACACAAAGGGCTCTCTCTGGCTCACCTTCAGCCGGCTACATCTATACAGAGGGCACAACCGACCATCTCAGGAAGAGTGAATGAACCACACTTCAGAGATTCCACACTGAAAGGTTGTGTAATACAGTCCAAAGCCTTGTTGATGTACTTGCTCATCAGCCTGTGTTTGTGCCTTTATTCGAAACATTCACATCATAGTATCTGCAAAACGACATCTCTGGCAAGACTACGGAGTTGTCCTGAGCCTCTTTAGTTAACATTTCCAGAGTTTTCCACAGGAAAGCCGACTGTCTTTCTAGGTTTCATCACTAAGTTTTCACTTATCTTTCAAAAGGCCCCTTTAAAATGTGATGGAATTTGCATTTGCATTTGGCCCATAAATTCTCTATTCAAACCTGAAACTACTTTGTATAGATAATATATTCCACTTCTGTAACATGAACTATCTAATCATAAGATGGAAATACAGTAATATTTCCTAAACTGGTTTTACTTTAAAGATGTTCACTCGGGGCATACTGAATAAAAATATTGTATGCTGACTGTCTCTATCTGTATGTTGACATTTATATGTAACTATATTATTTCATAATATTACCTACACAAGTAGCCACATACACATACCAGAACTATCTATTACTCTGGTTTGAAGAATGCCCAGCATGATGGGAGAGCCATCCTGAGTAGAGTTCCTAGAAACTAAAATAGTAATAGGATGTGTGAGTGGCTGGAGCTGGAAGGAGTAAAGAACTGCACTGTCTATCTGCTACATTTAAGTAAGCTCTTCTAATTTAATTTGTGCTCTCAGAAAAATACTGAATTGTACTGTGTTCACATTTAAATACAACCACAAATGTTAACATTAAATATAACCTAAAGAATCATAACTTTTGCTTAATGATTAAACTGTCAAAGTCTGCCTAAATAAAGCCAATGGGTTTTAAAGTCCCTACAAACACTAGGCTTAAATTATTTTCAAGACCTATAAAGAGACAACAGAAAACATAAACAGCCTGAACTGTTTCAAACGTGTGTTCCCTCTAATTAAATAAGAAACATCTGTCTTGGGATTTTGAAAGTGGATAAAATCTATCCCCATTGTGCCTAAATTAGTTTGCATCTAGCTTCCAATATTCTGAAATAACATTCTTGCTTTCTGAAAAGAATTAAGTAAGTATGTCACATGAGATACTTCATCAATCTTAACAGATGGAAAACCCCTTGCTGAAAATAACAGCAAAGACTAGCAATCCTGTGATTTTCAGGATTCTGAGAAGTGAGACATGAATTTTGAGAGTCTTGCCTTCTGAGCACTCAAAAAAATTTTCAAAATGAGGACTCTGCCAAAATCATATTAAATACATCAAAGTATTAAAGGAGAAAAAATAAATAACTATTAAGATGAACTACACACAGATCCTGAAGGTCATGCTCCTGTTACTCCTCAGGGGACCATTAAACTCCTCACTGGAAGCTCACATGCACACGGACTGCCAGGAGCGGGATTCCTCCAGGCAACTGCAGATCCTCAGGCCGAAGTGACACAACTACAGGGTGCGCGGAAGAAACTTGTGCCAGAAGAGACCCTGAGCCCGGCGCAGCAACGCGCGCAACGCCGCGCCCCGGGGATTCAGCGACTTACTGGTGTTATCAAAGGGTATCTGCCTGCAGCGGGTGGCAGGCCAGGCGCAGTAGTACACCGCTCCTCCTTCCACTATGTCTGGCTGCGTAGTGTTGGCTTTGGGAGCTCCCACCAGGACACTGACTCTGCGAAACACACCGGGAAGTCACCGGGGCGATCAGGACCCACGGACGGCGGGCCAGCGGCTGTCACCCGGAGACCGGTCCGAGGGAGGCAGGCGGGACGCCGCCGTTTGCCCACCGCCTTCCCCAAAGGCTTCCCCCCGGAGCCGCCGGCAGCCCCCGGTCCCGGCCGGGCGGGAGA
>VWZK01008639.1:0-25439 GCA_013396935.1 Baryphthengus martii | reverse complement strand
GCCTCGTTGAGGCAGGTGGTGTCTCACCGTCGCCGACGGAGGTGTCGGCGCTTAGGTCCAGCTCCGCACGACGCCTCCGGCGTTGTCAGCGAGAGAGAACGGCGCTCACGGCGCTGTAGCTGCGGTGTGGCCGTCGGGGCCCGGGCGCGGCCCTCGTACCTAGGGCGTGGCGCCGGGGCCCGGGCTCAGGGAAAGGCGCCCATCCTGGCTGAACGCGGTGCGCCAGGTGCTTTACTGCATTGACTGGGCTGTATCTGCGGAAACAGATTTGTCTTATTAAGAATTCCAGGAGTGAAGCTGGGAGAAATTCATGCTAAGCAGAACACCGCCTTAACTCTGCCCAGCAGTTACCCAAAGGCAGCGTTCGGACAGTCACTCATGTCCACAAGGGAAAATGGCAGAGTTGAGGCTGGTGGTTGCTACCTAGTTTCTGTCAACTTCCAGCATTTTCAAGAGTTTCATGTGAAGAGTCTGATACTTGAATATCCCTTTTAGGAAACCAAAATGCATGGAAAAAAATAGACCTCCATCAGATCACGTGACTGCCAGCAATGGCTATTAAAAAAAAATGAAACCTCATCAACTAGAAAACCCTTCTAACCACAGGCAAGATGTAAAGCGAGCTACTCAGTTCAAAACACGTTAGGAAATGCATTCTTCTGTAAGATTGCCCTTAGTGCTTGCTCTGCTAAATAAAGCTTTAGTCTGCTGAACGGGGCACCTTGCAGTGACACTGCTATAGGCTCCGTGCAGAAGCAGGTGTCATGCCTCTCCCCACACAACCAACACTACTTTATTGCATATAGAAAGCTTCTCATGGAAATTCTTCATGAAAGTAACCAAAAATGATGAGGCTTTATAACTTCTACCTTGAATTGCTCTGCCCCTGCAAGCCAAACAATAGTGTTCTAACTGGTTTTGTTAAGACTATATAGAACTTGTCTGCCCGAGATACTCTTTTCCCCTGAAAAGCTAAATGGGGCATCACGCCTACATCCTGAGGGGACGGTATTCTTATACGTATTTTTTATTGGCCAACTCAAAAGTAGAAGGAAAAAGAGAAACATTTTATTTTCTATTTAATCAAATCTATTAGGAGGAAAAAAGATTGGTTTTCATTATTAATAATACAGATGTGTCCAAATATCAGAGAAAGATCAGAAGAACAGAGAACCCATTTATAAACATGCTACAGTAGAGCATGCCTATGCTAAGAGTACCTTGTATTGTTCTGAGATTTTGGCTTCTTTCTTTTGTGTTTAAATGCTTTACGGAAAGATTATTCGGGTAAGATTGACATTCCTCTTCATGAAAATAGAGCTGTGTGACTTAGCTGTTAGAGGCTTGTAGCATTTCTTAATTCTGCTTGCCTTATATTTGTACTATACTCTTGCTATTGGAGTGAAACATCAACACCACTGACATTTTTTTTTTCAATTTTACATTGAACAAGTAGATCTTAGAGATCTAAACACCATTATCTACCCTACAGAATAACTGTAAGGTCAGATGTAGGACCAAGTAATTTATATAAAAAATATGGATTTCTACAGCTTATATTATGTGGACTAGACGATCTTTCAAGGTCCCTTCCAACTCCTGGCATTCTGTGATATTCAAAGCAGTTAATGTATTGGGCCACAGACATGCTAAAGACCAAGCTTCAGCCTACCAACAACCAGGGCAGTTGCCTACCTCCTGAGCAGTGCAGATCACAACGTCCAGTCCAGACATTTCTAAGTCTGAGGAAACAAAGATCTGGAATAAGGGATCAGAACACATCCAGGTTATTTAGGGAAACACTGCAAATCCTTTGAAAAACCTAACATTTCTAAATCCATGGTCCCTTTTCATCACCTTAGAGAGACAGTAAACAAGTTTGATTAAATCCAAACTTAAAACACTACATCATGATTCAAGGAAAAGATTTATTTTAGGGCTAACAAGTTGATAATAAATAAAAGAATATAATAATGTAATAACAGATGTTCTCATGCACTTAACACATACAATAATGCTGGCTTACACTGCTTTTTGAACAAATTGAGAAGAGGTATTTGGCAATATTATAAGTTTGAATAGTTTAAAGATCATAGAACAAGAAATTTTTTCTGTTGTTTTTACATTTCTTTTATACAAGTTCAAATAAATATTAATACATCTATTTTTCCTCAGATTTTCTGTTCACTTTTAACATGCCCGGTAACTAAGCCACAGTGATATACAACTGCCAAGAAAGAGTATTGATGTATTATGCTTATTAATAATCTTAAAAATGTATCATATTTATGTCACATTGTGCAAGCTCTTTAGGTAAAATTAAATTTTAGGAAAAACTGCAGAAAATTTAAGCTCATTAAAACATATCCAGTGCAAAGGCCAGTCTAGTCCATACATTATGTACTGTAATGTAAGCCAATATAATTTAAATAATAAAACATGCCTATATGATTCAGAGGGAGCTGAATATGTTTTATGTCTTAAAGATCTGACATCTAATATGCAGATTATGCAGTATCAGACATTTTTCAAACCTTGATGAGATGGCAAAATAATGTTAAGACTTTGTCAGTAGGCTTTTTTTTTTTTTTTTTAAGGATAACTCACATTAACAGTACTACAGTGGCCGAAAAAGACAAACTATTGTAATAGAAATCAATCTGATTAAAAAATTAAATATTCCAATTAACACTGAAAAAGTGTCTGTAATCATTATTTACAATTTGTCAATGATACCAGTGTATAACTCCACCCAGCCAAAGTGTACCACTTCCCAAGCAAACACCACTTCCTGTATCCCCATTCAAGCATTCCACAGGAGGATGTTGTTTCTGTGCAACGTATCAGTTTAAAGAGGGAGATCGATCCGTGGTCCAGAGCAATTCTATATATGGCCATTTGGTTTGCAAGCAGCGTTTGACGGGGGTGTCGTCGGTCTGCAGCATTGGTTCTTCAAAACCCATAACAACTGCTGTGCCTTCTACGTACATCACCTGTCAAAATCAATCCAATTATGTCAAGCCTATACTTGTTTAAAAACTCTGAGATGATTGTTTTCACCAGGTTAGGAGAGGATTTGTAATGATATGTATTTATTTTTTTTTACTACAAAAATCAAGTCCACAAAGTTTTTTATATATATATACGTATTTAAAAAGAAATAAAGTATGAAATTGAAGAAAACTAATCTCTTAGACTTAAGTGCCTGAAAATCCCAATCAGACCATATTCATCTGACTGTTTACTTCACGTGAGGCGAGAGGCAGAAATAATCCAGGAAATGCAATGCAAAAATTCCGCGACAACAGATCCTCTGCTACTATTGCAGTTGCAAAGTTTGATATTATTACGAGGACGGTGCTCCTCAGACTTAATTTGATGGAATTAATTTTCCATAAAATGGAACTCCTGTTGCAAATCAGCTCTATTCATAAAACGATACTTAAAATGCTATAGGCAGAATCCTCTGAAAACAAAGATTTATTTACATTTTCTTGATCACGTACCTGTGTTCGATAGTAAAGATAAATGCATCTTTGAATGCTTTTGCATTTTTTGCTATTGTGGGATATGAAACTGCTGGAGCTTTCACAGAGGTAATTTTAAGGACTTAACTCTAAAAGCCCTTCTGGAGACGGCATATATACCTTTTATCACAAAGCCTTCTTAATTGAAGTAATTTTTGTTCTGCATGTCTATTAATGCTTAACTCTTCTATCCTAAGGACTAATTCAGCAGCTAACTTATAAGCAGTCACGGCATGTCATGTATACATCTCCTTCCAGGAAAGCTGAAAATGAAACAGGTCCCTCAAGTGGTTCCAAAATAGATTGATTTTTTGATGCAAGTCTGGACTACTGAAAAATGTCACAAAAAGTTCAAAACGTCTCAATTTAGATGTAGAGTTACTTATCTAAGTTGCAATTTGTCCATGTTACATCTTCATTGCCCTTTACAGTTCTGATCCCACTTCTCTTAGATAAGCGTGAGAAGTACTTTATTCAAAGTGCACAGCTTAGGAGACGCGGTCTAGCCAACCAGTACACCGTATCACTTAAAATACAATCAGGAGCACAAAGCAGTTTCCAATTCCAAGTATATTACTTTGGAAGAAAATGATCAAAATAATAGTTTTGTAAAAAGTCTGTTCAAGTTAAAGTGTTTTGCCTGTAACTATTGTCAGTTATGCATACTAATTATTATTAGGGGTAGACTTACGTTTTTTAAACCTTACCTTTTCGTTATAGTTAGATTGCTTCAGTCCATTGTAATGGTAAACAGCGAACGACTCTGAAACCCTAGAGTCCTAGTAGAAAGAAGAGAGTTAATTTCACGAGACACATTGTGCCTTGACAGTCTTCTTTTCTTTACAGCTAGACAGATAAATTTAAAAAAGGAAACTGTAAAAAAAGTTCAGTTTTCTTAGGTGACATCATCTTGAAGATCTTGTTCATTTTACTTTTCTCATTAGAAATAATAACAAAAGATGTCATTAAATTAATGGGTAATGCCCCTAAAGAACAAGTAACGATTTTTCGTGTACATCTGGACACTGTGAACTGCAACTTCAGCACTAACCATGTAGAAACTGTCCTAATTTTTAAAGTCAGACACGTTATGTAGCAGCCACATTCACGTGCATCTACGACTGTTTGGATGCAATGAAATGAAATATTTACTAAGGACCAGATCCAATTCCCAGCTCTCCATATCAAAGCTAAAAAGTAGTTTATGCCCACAGATGCCTTACTATAAACTAATTGTGAAGAAACCTGTTCAGCTGAGGCTTAACAGCAGATGTCCTGCAGTTGTCTACCTTTACCACTGCAGGTGTGTAAGTGCTTTAGTCCTAAAAGGACTGAAAAGCTTCGCATTTCACTGAATCAGGAAACACAAATCAGGTGTAATACCATCTCTTTTATGCCTGCTGGATCAGGCTCCAAACAAAAGTTTATCCCTTTTTTAAGTACCTGGAGGTAAAGGCTGGAATGAGAAATCTGCTCAGGTTACAATACATCCAGCAGATTACAAAAAGCCCTCATTCATTTTTCTGCTTTTAAATGATGCAAAAACCTTATCTCTGCAGGGGTCTCTCACAGCAACCCAGGCTATTCAGTGGAGTGAGGGTGGTGAAAAGTAACTGGTAACTCTACTTACAGAAGTTGCTTCAGAGAGATAAATAAAATCACACTTTGCTGGGAAGGAAAGGGGACACATACTTTTCCCCAGAGGAAGGTATGCTCGCCCTGAAGGGAAAGAAGTGCTGCTTACCAATTCCTGTCGCATGGATGTTAAAAATTTTGTGCAATAATTTTTTTCCTGAAAAAAGGGCTACCAAGGAATTCAGGAATCTCCCTCTCCAGTTGACTGCCATAAAGAATCAAGCTTGCTCTCTCAGTCTGAAGGATCTTTGAATATTAATTTTTTTTTTAAGCCAAGAGCTTTGAAAGGGAAAGCTGAGATATTTTCCTTCTTTGGAGGTGGAGCTTAGTACTTTCTAGAAGAGTAAGAATGGGACTCTGAATACTCTCAGGCAAGAGGGAATCGAATCTGAATCTCCTGAGCACTAGCTACCTGTTCAAATATTGCATAAAGGGGAACATCAGCAATTCCAGCCATCACTGGCATCTGCTATTTCCTCACAGTATTTTACAGACTGACATTCATCTTCATTTCTGCAGAATTTCACTTTCAGAAAGAATTCTGAATGAGGTGTCAATGGGAGTAAGGGCTCCTGCTATCTGATCCGCAGAGCACAGATAAATGGGACAACATATCCAAGCCCTCAGCATTCATTCAGTAACTGAACTGATGCCGGCCGGCCCCAGCCCAAATCGTGCTGTTAGTTCAGACTGTACCCTTAAGGCAGTAACGCTTCCTATATTTTGTAGTGGAGCCAGTGAAGGTTTGATAGCACAGGAAACGCTGAGTGGTGGGGAATCACATGCAGCAGGGAACTAGTACATGCTGGGCTGGCATTGGCTTGGGGGCTCCTGCTTTACAGCAGCTCAAGAGTTCCCCCATCACCTCTCTAAGTGACTAGGGTGGGGATCTGCCCATCATTCCACTATGCTCCCTTCTCCAGTCAGTGATGCCCTTCAGCAATAGGTAACAGAGGCAGCAGCCCCATACAACGGCTGTTTTCTCCTCCAGTGCTGGATGGTTTAGGCACAGCCAATTATGATGTGCTTCAGTTTTCTGAACTTCATTCCAAGAATCTAGGGTCTAAAATTAAGCAGTGGAGTCTTCCAGATTTGCAAGTGCAGTATAATTGTAAGGAATAAGATTAAATTATATTCAATTTCAAAGATATTTCAACTTCTAGATATACAAATGAAAGGAAGAAGAAACAGTTGGCAAATACACAATGCGGATGCGATTCTGTAAATCTGCAGAAAATTAATACTCTAACTCCCTCTTTTTCCTCTAAATGATGAATCATCATGATATATTCACTCCCTACCACCTTTGGCAGTGCAGTTTTAGTGTCTTCTGAATGACCAGATTGTTTCACAGTACAGAATACTGCACCCAAACAGTGCTGCACAATTCTTAACAAAAAGAGTTTTGCTGAAGGCATATTAAAAAGATCAGTTTAACATTTCCTTGGTTATATAAATTAAGCCATATAGTTTCAAGGACATTAAGCTACAAAAGCCTCCAAAGAGGTACTCCTCTCAGCCCTTCTCTTGCCCCCACCAGCCTATATATCTGTACTTGGGGAAACCCTCTTTCTTCTGTCAGTATAAGCATTTGCATGGCCATGGAACAAGCCCCCACAGATCTGCAAAGAGAGCTCTCCCCTGGACCAGCACCCTGTTCGGGTTTACCACATAACTACACAAAGAGGTTCTGGGTGGCTGGAGGGAGGCAGCACAAGGGCAAGAAGATGTGACCCAGGGCAAAGGGAGAAGAGGACAGCAGTGTGAGGTTAACACATCCTTCTCAGTGGTGGTGCTATCTTAACAAATATACGGAACAGACTGAGAATTTGAAAATAATTTTCCATTACTCTGGCAGATACTGATTTCTGCGTATGCTAAACATAACTCTATCATGGTTTAACTGTCAAAAACTTTACATTATTAGAGATACATATAAAAATAGTTTAAAATATATTTGTAACCTCTTCCCATTTGCTAGCAATTAAATTTATCATATTGATAAAAACAGTATGGTCATTTATTCTCAGAAAAAACAAACTCAAAAGAACTTTTTGAGTAGGGAACCAGTTCAACTGCATACGCAAAATGATTACACATTTCCTGAAGTTAATTTTGGAACTTGTCACTACCATGAAGTTTGCTCCTGGTGTAAATCTGACAAAACCATGGACACCTTAGGCAAAATGGAAGTCTACGTTCTGTCATGTAATACGAAAAGTCATTTGTTGGGCAGCTGTGTCGCAGGAGTACAATACTACTTATTAAAAATAGCTCTGTGATAGAAACATAGAATTGTCAGGGTTGGAAGGGACCTTAAAGATCATCTAGTTCCAACCCCCCTGCCAGGGGCAGGGACACCTCCCACTAGATCAGGTTGCCCAGAGCCCCATCCAGCCTGGCCTTAAAAACTTCCAGGGATGGGGCTTCCACCACCTCTCTGGACAACCTGTTCCAGGGTCTCACCACCCTCATGGGGAAGAACGTCTTCCTAACGTCCAATCTAAATCTACCCTCCTCTAGTTTGGATCCATTCCCTCTTGTCCTATCACTACTCGACATCCTAAAAAGTCCCTCCCCAGCTTTCTTGTAGGCCCCCTTCAGATACTGGAAGGCCACAAGAAGGTGTCCTCACAGTCTTCTCTTCTCCAGACTGAACAATCCCAACTCTCTCAGCCTGTCTTCATAGGATAGGTGNCATAATTTGCCCTTGGTGAAACCGTGTTGATTGTACCCAATCACCTCTTCGTTATTCTTCTGTCTCAGCAGTGCCTCCAGGAGGATCTGCTCCATGATCTCACCAGGCACAGAGGTGAGATTGACTGGCCTATAGTTCCCTGGATCATCCTTCTTTCCCTTTTTGAAAATGGGGGTTATGTTTCCCCTTTTCCAGTCAGTGGGGACTTCACCAGACTGCCATGACTTTTGGAATATAACAGAGAGTGGTTTAGCAACCTCATCTGCCAGTTCCCTCAGTACCCGTGGGTGTATCCCGTCGGGTCCCACGGACTTGTACACTTACAGGTTCTTCAGATGGTCACGAACCTGATCTTTACTTACAATGGGCAGTTCTTTCTTCCAGCCCCTGCCGTTATCGTCTGTGACTTCGGGAGTGTGGCTGGAGCCCTTGCCAGTGAAGGCCGAGGCAAAGAAGTCATTGAGAACCTCGGCCTTCTCAGTATCACTTGTTGTCAGTTCTCCTGTTTCCTTTCTGAGGGAGCCCACTCCTTCCCTAGTCTTCCTTTTGTCATTAAAATACCTATAGAAATTTTTGCTATTCACCTTGACCTCCCTGGCTAGATTTAATTCTGAGCTTTAGCTTTTCTAACGAGGTCTCTTGCTGCTCTGACAGCTTCCTTATATGCCCCCCATTCTACCTGTCCTTTCTTCCATTCCTTGTAAAGTTTCTTTTTGTGTGACAGTGTGTCCAGGAGCATCTTGCTCATCCAGGCAAGTCATCTAGCATTCTTTCCGGCCGATTCCAGCTGGTCACTGATGTAGAGAGTAACACCTCCTCCTCTCCTCCCCTGCCTGTCCTTCCTAAAGAGCTTGTACCCATCCATCCCTACATTCCAGTCATGGGAATCATCCCACCAAGTTTCAGTAATAGCCACTATGTCGTGGCTTTCCAGCAGCACAGTGGCCCTTAATTCATCCTGTTTATTGCCCAAGCTGCGTGCATTCATGTAGAGGCACTTCAGCCTCTACACGAATGCATGGAAGTGTTTGACGAAGACATGCAGAACAGAAAATGCTCTGCAGCAATAAACAATATTGATTACCTGCTCCGGGAAAAATTCTTGCAGAAAGGGACCCAGTAATATGATGCCCAGTCCTTCTGGATCTAATTTGGTCTTCATGAGGTTTACACTATGACAAAAACATTGAACATAAAAGTATGAGTAAGACATTTTGATTCTCGCAGAAGTTCTGCTGTGCTACCACAGTATTGGCTGCCAAGTATAGCAATACTATTCTATTTTTAATTGCGTGACAACTGCACCAGAATGGCATGCAAGTTGCCAAAACACGGCTATTTTTAAATAAAAGTAATCTGTTATTTTAAATTAAGTGGTAATTCCAAAGGATCACCATATTTAGTAAAATAATTTGAAACTCTCGTTATCTAAACCCAGGTTTACAGTCCAAAAGGTGTTTTGCTGTCTTGTAAGCATTCTTAAACTTAGATACACAAAACAGTCCTCTTAAATACAGCTCCATAACTGCCAAACAACCTGTTTTTAAATGGAGACTTGAAAAGCCTCCAAGATTTTCTAAGTATACTGAAATAAAATTAGGTTGAACAGATACATTTCTTATTTACATCATGTCCTTGCTATCAAAGAAGCCAAAACCAATAAATAATAAGAATATTAACAAGACTAATCTGAAAGCCTTACTGCGTGAATATGGTATAATTTCAGGTCACTAAAAATGTCAATTATAACTTTATACTTCTATTTAAGCAATATTTTTACAGGCATCAGATTGCTTAAACATGTATTTGCACCTACCTATCCTTTTGCCTAAGTTACAAGTTGTAACAAGTTACACAAGAACGTCCTCACTGAGTCAAACCAACAAAGCATCTTGCCCAGTATCCAGTTTCTGACATTGGTCAGCAGTGGATGCTTACGACAGAGTACAAGCGGGCAAATATACAGCGATATCCTTAGTTTACCCTCCCCACTGCCAGCAGTCTGCTGCTCAGAGACATCTTCAGTGAGAGGCAGTATCTGAACCACAAATATATATTTTTGTTTTCCATGCATGTGCCTAATTGGCTTTGAACCCATCTACACTTGTGGCATTTAATAAACTCCAATCACAAAATTAAGATTAAACTATGTATTCTGGGAATAAGTATCTCCTTCTGTTCTGAACCTGTCATGTGGTAATTCAGTTTGATGACACCTCATTTTTGTACTGTGAGAAGCAACTAACAATCATTCCCTATTTATTATGAAACTCCAGATTTTAGAAACCTCTTTTACATGCCACTGGTTGTCTCTCTTTTCCAGGTCAAACAGTCTTAACCCAGTTCTTCTTGTACTAATGCTGTTCTGTACCTCCGACAGCCGTGTTGCCTTCCTGATACCTTTCTACAAAGACATTTTTTTTAAGATGGAGTGAAACATCATGCAGTTATAAAATGGCTCAATTCCTAGAAATCTCACTCCATGTGAGTATCAGTTTAAATCTAAGATCTGTTTCCTGAATGGTAGTATGTAGCTCACAGCTCAACGATGTGTATGTAAAATTAGGATTGGTTTATTCCCTGTACTGAGACTTCTCTGCTACCACATCTCCAGTAACTTCTGCTGCTCTTCCACATAATTTTTAATATCATCAGCAAATTATCATATTAATCCCTACCTTCAAATCCTCACTGGTGCTGTGACAAACTTCACAGACCTAATACAAATTCCTGTGAAATTCCTCTAATGACCTCCTTCCATTAAGAAAAAAAATGGCACTTTTATCCTTTGATCAGTTAGTTCTCTACAGGAAAACCTTCCTTCTTATTCCACGTTTACACATAAAACATTTACATGTGAATTTTCCACAGATTGGCCTTCAAATCCTTTTCTAAATACTGTTGTCCATCTGACACATTCTCATTCTGCTCCTGTCTGGTACCAGAACAGTTTACAGTGGTAACCTACCGTAGTTCAGCAATTTCATTCTAATGTTTCTTCAGAATTTTGGAGTTTTCACTTATTCTGGCACTTCAGACTCTTAGTTATCCTGACCACCCATAAAAAGGCTTAACCATCCTGTAATCATGCCCAGTGAAGATGAGACCTACTCCCTATTCTCTTCCTCAATGAATATGAATAATTCACTACACTTTTCTTATTGACTTTGAATACTTTTTAATGTTAGAGATCACCTATCAGAACTACAGACCTGCAAGTCTCCTGGTTCTGATGGGATTCTAAAAATACCATTGGCTTTAACTATGGCCTTTAACTACCTAGGCCTGTTTTGTCAGGGGCTGCAGAAGATGTCTTTTTAACATCTTTTTGATTACTGTTGCACGTAAACATTTTATCCTTTTGGCTACCACTTATGTGTCTTCATTTTTACAGACCTTCCTTTCTTGGCACTACCACAGTACTTGTAATAAATTATCTGGCGTCTTCTTTCTGACCCAGTTTACACAGAATTCGTTATTCGAATCTTAAGAGAGTGGCTCTGTTAAGTCCCTTGGGAAAGGAATTTTAAAATTCATAAAACTGAATGTGGTATTCTATAAACTACAATAATTTCATATCTAGAAAAAAACCTGAAACTACAACTGATGATTTGCAAGATTCTGGACTTCAATTCCGCTATTGTTCATTCTTACTGCTCTCAAGGTACAAAATTTAAGATATTTCAGTAACTGAAACCTTCTCAAACTCTTGAAATGTTCTAACGGAGTTGTAAAAACATTGTGTTTGTAAACAAAACCAAGGCAGATTTAAGTAAAATAATTTTGAAAATGCACTTAAAAGTATGTAATAAAATTAAACTATAACCTCACTAATAAAATACAAGAGCTGTTGAAAAATGTGGAGCTATACTAAGTGTAGTAGCAGTGGACAGTGTACAAAATTCAATCAATTAAACAGGAGGGAAGATTTAATAGCATTTGATAGCTGTATGTTTCAACTGAGGCTTTTTCATTCAGTAAATAGGTAACACCTTTCAATGTTACTGATACTACAGTAGAGGTCCCAAAACAAGTGTGTGCACACGCTACAGTCGCTTCAGAACAAAGTTTACTATCTTAACTGAAGAGGTTATGGATGTTGGGGTGATGACACTGATGGCCTTCATACTGTTATGGCTGAGGAGTGTGTGGGATCAAAAGCCTCCTGCACTGGTCAAATAGATAGGATAAAATGTTCTAAACAAGCTAAACCTATATTGACAGACATACTCAAATTGGTGCCCTAGAGAGTATCAGATAGTTTTTAGAAATAAATGGACAAACAGGAGAGATTGGTTCTCAGACCTATTTACTAAAAGGCTAGAAAATTTTACTAAAATCACAGGCAATAGCATTCAGTACCAGAATGGCTAATCTACCCTGTGAATTCATGTCTGCTTTACAAAGTTTTCCTCTCTGTAATTCTTAAACTCTAAGCAGGTCTGACTGTTAGTCACCTTGAGGTTCTGAGAAGCTTAAAGCCTTGGATTAGTTCATCACAATGAATTTCCATTCAGTACCCGAACTAAAAAAAATATAAATAGTACACTTGGAAACGATGCCTTTAATTTTACTTAAAAAGAAACAAACAAAACCCAGAAAAGCCTGTATGGAATTTGAAATGTTTTATCTATACTTGTGTTCCACACTAAATAGATAGGAAAACTAGAACCAAAACAGAGTAGGTCCTCAAGACAACAATATTAGACAACATTTTTATTTAAGAGGAGATGATTGACTTAAAATTCCATGATTTGATCATAGTTTTTCAATACAGCAGGCCTTCTGACTGGCTCTTCCCGCATCAATTTATATTCCATGAGCTATGCACAGTAAGAGGCCAGGGCTATGGCACAAACACCTTGAAGACCAAACAGCCAAATGGAAAAGCAGCTGAATACAAAACGAGGATTTTTGCAGATGTATTAAGGCAGCAGAACGAAAAGGCCAAACGCAGGTTTCTCAGACCTATTAAACTACGGCTTCTTCCTTTGCCTCCCTTTAGGAAAAAAACAACCCTTTTGCAGATTTTTCCAGTCACTGACATAACACGAATGCTAGCCTTTCTGTCTTGTATTTCCTTTGGTTTTAGTTTCCCGGGTGTCTTTTGATTTCAACGTTCACTGCTGTTCCCCAAAGAGAAAAGCTCAGTAAACTTTGTTGTACTTTGTAGCATTAGAAAGGACAGAAAATGGCAGCAATCAAACTTCGGATGTCTGTGGTAAGTAAACTTACAGTCTCCAAAGCCATTCTACAGGAACGACCAGTTCAGACCCCAATAAACTAGATCATATGTTTACAAAAGAGCAGAACCATCTTTTGGAGATGTAAAAGAGTTCAACCATATTGTTGTCCTTTCTGGGTGGCAAAACATGGTAAGCTTTGACATCAAAGGTGCCACTGAATATTAGTCCTGACTATTCACATAAGATCTAAAATAAGCTACCTTTTTCATTTGATAGCTTTAATGCTAATTCTAGGAATCAAGCTGTTATTTCTGCCAACAAATTACAATTCTAAACACTGTAAGGTACTGAGTGTTGGTGGAAACAAAAGTATAACTGAAGCAGTTTCAGCTTCAAATTCTGTAGACAGATCCAGTGGTAAAATCCAGGGCTAATCTGTCTCCGAGTATACTAGTTGTTTGGCTTTTCTGTCACATGGTTTCACTCCCCTTAACATACAGAAATATATTCATGACTATCTCCTCAATATATAGCAATGCAGTAGGTCTGACTGGTTTTTTGGCTTCTAGTTATCTCTACCAAAGTCAGAGACATTTTAATCTGAATACCTCCCATTTAATTTCAAGCTGACTTAAACATTTCAAAATAACATTCTGTGCCCGGAATGTAAGCTATATAAATTTCAGAAAAAAAAACCCTAAATTATAATTAATATATGGTGAGTTGATACTTCTGTTGTATTTATGTTTTATTATACTTACTATTCAGGATCTGAAACAAGGTCCAGAGCCTTCATTACATCTTCTAACAGAGTGTCGGGTATAAAACCATTATCTGAGGAAGAAGCAAAGCTTCTTATTAGGAAAAGAAATAAAATGTTTCCCAGAAGCAGAAATTTTACTCAAAAATGCAATTACTGCATATCTTTATCTCTAAAATTTGCAAACAATTACCAGGGTTCTAGAAGGAACAAAGTTTTCAAACCCTTCTCTCTCACTTTTAAAAAAAATGAGGAGCGCAATGCAGAAACTGCAGGTTTATTGTTCATACACTTAGAAGCTTAAGACTTGAATAAGAGTTCAATCTCTTTATAGCAGTCTCCATCTCCACTAGATACCTTGGGATAATGACTGAACATTTTTTCCCCTTTGATCAGTTAAAATAGCATCTGATTGTTAGACATCCTCTGTTTTCCAGAATAACAAAATTTCCTGTGTATGCTGCATACATTCAAGAACAAAATTTCATAAAAATGGAACCATACTGGACCAGTTATTTAATGAAAATATAAGAGAATAATAAGAGAAATCAGATTATGTTTAAGCTTTACGTTAATTAAAAAGAACATTACAAGGTTAAAAAGCTTATACTCCAAGAACTCCCAACTATACAACGTTGTATTTAATTTCCCTTGCTGTAGAATTCTCAGACAATTTCTTCATGTCACTTTTAGATTGACTACTGTATTGAAAATTTCTTGTCCTAAGTGTATCTATCATTCCTCTCTGAATCAGTACAGGTATAAACAGCGTATTACCCAGGCATGGAATGTGAAATAGATTTGAAAGTGCAGAGTTTAGAAATAATTACAGAAAATAATGGTCTTATTTTTGAAGACATACCCTTCACAGTGCAGTATTCATTACTATTTAGAATTTGTCTCTACAGAATGAGTGCATTTTAATTAAAAAACAAACGAAAGTCTTATTTCAGCAAGTACAGCCCTTACCCTCAGGGTCATATGTCTGGAAAACCCTCCTAGCTTGTTCTGAAGGTGCTTCAGGAGCAACAAGAGACATATCCTTAGGGGACAAAAAGAAAAGGAAAAAAAAAAGAAAACTTTCAAAATATTCCTAATTCAGATACAGATTACTAAGGAAATACTTAGCCATACTACACAGGGTTTGACCTTAAATTAATGAAAATTTAAATACAACAGAAGAAAAAATAAGGTAATTTGGCAATACTGCTGATAGTGACTTAATACTATCAAGAATCGTGTTAAAGATTATTCCACAAAATTCTAGACAAATCTTTTCATGCAGATGTTGTGGCACAAAAGCTAACTGGAGACTACATGTATTACATGGAGATTCAGATTTCTAGTATCGCTCTTTATATGTGAAAACATACATACATGTACAAGTGAAATTTATTGAGTGTACTACGCATACATTGAAACAAAATTTATTTAGATAGAAAGCTGTGAGAGAATGTTTTGAAGTCCATTTTACAGACTGGCAGAACACAAATTTGTTAGCGGCATGAAAAAGTATGATTTTTAATAAGAGCTACTGTAATGCTTTTATCTGTGACTTTTTTTTATCTTGCATGCAATCATGCTTTCCAAAACGTATGAGGAAGCACATGTCTACCTCTTATTGTAAAACCAGCAAAAATCATAGCCCTCTGGTTTTATGCCAAAAACTTCTATTAAAAAAAATTGAAATTCATAAGAATTGAAAGGTGGCATAAATGGTAAGGAATACACCTATTCAAGACACATAGACCTCCAAAACCTGCTCTTTAGGAGTACTTAAAATCTTACATCTCCACTTGCAAATTTACAATCACCTATATTTTCACATAGAAAGGAAAATTAAAGACCTGCTCAGAGGGAAACACTGCATTTGACAATACCCCCTGTTAGTTTTTCTTCCTGTCAAAGTGGAAAATGTAACTTTACCTGCTATGCTAGGAACAGCAGCACTGACACTACTCTGAATCACACTAGACCCTGGGAAACTTGCTTTTGTTCATACCGTATCAAGTAAATTGATTTGTTAAAAATCAAAAAGTTACCTGAAACTGTTTTATATAGTATACATAATTTTTTTTTTCTTTTTATTTCCAGTTCAGCTCAACTTTTGGAAGATGACTTAGATTTTCTTGAAAGAGAAAATCATGACAACATCGTCTCATTACACCTCTATGTGCAAACAGTGAACTTCGGTCTAAACTGTGCAAGTCTGTAGTACTTCATTTGAAGGAAGGCACAGGAAAGAAATCAGAAAACGTAGAATTAAAAGATGCAAAATGACCTACTCTTTTAACAGATTAAGAGAACTGCTTCAGGGAAAGAACAAAAGCAAATCATACATTTGTCCAGAATTCCATTCTTAGCCAGTTTCTCCTAATAGCTCACTCCAAATCAGTCACGAATTTTAAGTAAACACCTAATGGCATCCAGAATATACTTTAAAACTTTCCTAGGCAGCTGCCTAGGACACACCAACAGGGATAACATGGAACACAACATACGCTTGAAAACAACAGGTAACAGTTTACTTTGAACAGACGAATGATGCAGCTATTACTGGCATAAGGTGTATACAAAGGGGGTTACAAAGCTCTCCTCATTTCTCTGTACAGGAGAGACAAAAATTTGGTTTTATATAGGATTATATATTATTACCCAAAAGTTAGGAGACATCTGCCTGTCTTTCCAAGGCTCCAGATCACCAGCACACTGTACACTTTCACTCCTAAGGGCTACTCCATTGCCACTCGAGCACCACGCAAACGTCTACATTATGAAGGAATACAGTGCACGGAGGGAAGAATCGGGGTTCAGCTTTCTGTGATGTATTAAGGCACATTGCAGCTTTACTGGCAATGAAGTCTGTGCCAAACATCAGTCCTAGAAGCACACTAGAAGCACACTATGCAGAAGCAGAGCCAGCTGCTGGAAGCCCTTATGTCCACACTGCAAGCAAGGCACTCTGACAGACCTCCTATGGTGCAACCTCAAGTGTTGGCTACACCAGGAGATAAACAACTTTCAGCACATCTGTAGGACACTTAATTGCAAGCAGTAGTATTCCAAGTCTAGATGCAACACAAATGTGGACCAAAAAGCAGCTCTCCAACATGCTAAATCACTAATATAGATGGATTCGGTAATTACATCTGCTGGAATTCTCCTAGATTCTGAGATGCAATAGACTTATCAGGACTATGTTACTTCTGGCTCTAGACCACTGCTTCTTTTGCAGCACAAGTGCCACCTTTCACTGTGACTGGACTGCAGAGCCCATCTTTGTCGGTCAGAAACAGACTTGTCTGCAGATAAACTCCTGCACTGTGTGACTTTTCCAATCATCCTATGCCTGAGAGCTCCAAGTGGTGAAGTGTACAAAAGAAACTAATGTGGGAGAAGTCCCTTTGTCCTAGCCTCTCCTAGTGAGAACAATTTGTAAACAGAAGAACTTGTAAATAGCTTGCTTAAAATACTGGAAATATAAACCCTAGGCTTTTATATTAATTCAGATTTATAATGTAATTTTAAGGATCCATAAATATGACTAATGACGAACAAACCCACTATTTAATGAAAAACTATTCCAGTGATTTTATAAATGAATGACAACTAGAACACTTACAGAACATCACTGACAGTGTATCTTCATGTTTACATATGCTCTAAATTTTTTGTAAAGTACTTTGCAGATAAAGAGACCAGACTGCTTTAATGACACCTATAGCTCAACACAATTAGTTTCATGGTAATAAACAATGTATGAAATTGTGTAGTTGAGTCTATGCTCTGTTATAATGGGTAACACTTACGTGATTATATAAGGTACATACATGCACTGCAAAATTTTATAGTATGTGACCACCTGTTAAATAATTTGGAATACTCCAGAATTGGAAAAAATGTCATTTTATGTGGTCAGCATCACAGAACATACTAAGTAGGAGTAGATTTCACTTTCAGTGAGTAACAGTAAACTACTGCAATTAGTTCTCAGTTTAAAATTGATGACACCACAGCATATAGAGCTTTTTAAAAACATGATTAGTGATTTCAGGATTCAGGATTTAACTCTAAAGAGGGGATATTTTTATGGTATGTTCTTAACAATGAATTAGCAGCTCCTGGAGCTAGTGTAACAAGGGAGAACTCTTAAAATTTCCATGGTATGGAAGGATACAACCAAAGTAACTTCCAAATACACAGACATATTATTTCAAGTGCGACCACATCATTCTACTTTGGTTTACAAGTATGCAGTTCTTTCCATAAAATCTTAATGTAATCCAAGGATAAAGACTATAATTTGCATTGTCCTCCCTCCTCGCAAATTATCTTGTTAATGTAGTACTTTCCACAGTTTCTTGTGACATAAACCACATTTTTTTGAAATAAGTATCCTGCAAGTCCAATTGCAAATGGTACGTATTTCTGCTGGCATTTTAATTTTCCAGGTCCTTAGTTATTTCAGTGCACACGTACACGGGAAGAACTTAAAGAGTAAGTCACTGAGTGCTTTACTCAATGCTGAAAATTTCCCATGTCTCTCAATTGAGTTTTTAAATATGGTAAAGCCTCCCAATTATTACATATTAACACTTTTTATTCATTAAATGTGATTTACTGATGCTCTAAGCACGTTACCTGCCTTGGAAAGATGACTAAAAAACCAACCCCTCTTATCTTCAAAATAATTCTAACTTTTCACTGAGACTGTTGTGCTATAAATATTAAAAATACAAGATTTTAATCCGGCATATACAAATCCCATGCATCGTCTACCTTAGTATGTCATTCATTTCCAGTATCCAGAAAATTTTACGAATTCAACTAGTCCATATATTTGTATCTAGCGAAAAGAAAAGAAAGTAATATAGCTCCTTCTGGCAGCAAAGCTGTAAATGTGACAAACATCTAAGAAAAACATACTTCAGCTGCCCAGGCCGATATTTCACGATATGTGCCAAAATATATCCCCCACCCCAGCCTTATGAATTGTAGTTTGATCTAACCCATGCATTGAAAGTTCCATATAAGGGAATCCCATCAACAGTTAATTTATAATCATTATTTTCAATACTAAGTACAACATGTCCTAAAAATCATGTTTCACTTCGTTGGCTCTTGTGATACACAAACAAGTCATTTTCTATTACTCTGAAGAGTTATTCTCATCAGCAGTACTAGTTATTTTAAGATCCCATGCTTATGCTCAGAGGCAAAAAATAGTCTTCATAAGTTTTAATGAAAACATTCCAGAAGCTTTCATTCTACAAACCAAAACCAGAACACAGTGGCTAAGCTACACTGACATCCTGGCTATGAATTTTTACAAAGACCCCACCCTGAAAGACCTGTTGTCCTTCAAAATGAAAGCTGTTTGCAAATGGACTGCTTTACAGTTCTCGGCTACCGCTGTTGAATGAAACATGGAAGAATTATGTATTGTAGTACTAACTTTCTTCTCAAAAAATTGCCTAAAGATTATATATAAACATGGATAATTTATCAACTACTTAACTTGTCCTACGTTACGCAGATCTGCAAGAATGAAGATTATTTAATATATTTCCATATTACAGAGAAAAGTGGGTATTTTTTCATGCTACAACCAGTTGTTTTCATGCCAACAATTTTTCCAAAACGGTCTTCTAAGAAAAGAAGGTTGATGTGATCTCTGAAATCAATTCCCACCTCTCTAGTTGACTTCTGAATCTACTGCCCGATTTCAATTTTCCCTGACAGTGGGAATGGGACTCCAGACTGGTTGCTGAAACCAGAAGCCAGGCAGAGAGGAAATGTACTGGTTTGTTTGCCCACCAAGAGGGAAAGCAGAACCTTGCTGTGAATTACTGTGTTTGGCAACAGGTAGACAGTCATTCAAACACTGCTGGCATAAGCCCAGGCTTCTGACTGTATGTCTGGCTGTTGTTGGGTGGATCATTGCAGGAGACAAGTGGTAGGTTACTACAGCAGGTATGAGTGTGTGGGAGAGGGAGGAAGAAGAGGTGCAAGACAGAAAGGGAAAGTGAAATGGACTTCTGCTCATCTCTCTATTCAACTGAAGTGGATATTCAAAAATAATTGCAGTTGTGGAAAGAACTAATTGCCAAGCAAATTAAGATGAAATGTTCATCCACTTAGGAGAGTGAAAAAGAGCCTATTGCACATTTCCATCATTTATGCTGGAGAGGAACAGAAGTCCTCATCCCATGACAGCCATCGACAATCCAGTGTTACGAGATTTTTGAGCCTGGAGAGATCAGATAGTTTAATCACCGTCCCTGGTTCCAGTGTAATGGTGAGAACTCTGGTCAACTTACTGAGGTCTTGATAACAAAACTGCTCCAACCACGTGAAAACCCCTGGGGCTTTGTTCTGTTTTACTCTGAGGGAACTCAAGGGCGAAGTCAGACTGTTTGAAATACAACATCTGTCTCTTAAGCACACATGCCATCAGAAACACAATTAAGAAAGAAGTGGCAGGTTTTAGCAGTATGGGAAGTAAAAAGATAAAACTCAGATCAACCCTAATACTGTGAGACTAGCCAAGCAATACCTGATGCATGCTGTAGAGGCAAGAATGTCTTTCACTTAATCCCACTGTGGAGTTTGCTCAAAAATATATTGGATTTGAAATATCAGTAAGGTTCTTTTGGGAATTATGTTTTGAAACAGAAAATGCGATCCTACTGATGTACTACATAACCGTATCGTTACCATTCGCACACATAAGTCTTTCACACATGATTAGAATGCACTTCAAACTGGATAGTGCTTTAAAATAAGAATGTGGAGCTTCAGTCTTTGCAATCCATTTGCAAAGAATATTTAGACCTTTAAGACATCCAGTGTCAGAATCCCACAGGTGTTGGATACTACAGATGGTGAATCAAAGAATAAAAGTCAATATAGATCGGTATCAATCCACAAGTAGGAACCTATCATCACTACAGAAGTAAAAATAGATTCAAAGTCTAGCAGTGATACAGAATTTAGTTGTTGATCCTCACCAATATTGAGAATGAATAGAACACGGGCACTGCTTGAAATCGAATAACAGCTTTCCTGTAGGTCTTCCTAGGAGCTAATTAGCAAATCAAGGAAAGAGGGAGAGTCCTTAAGATCTGAAATGGGAGGCTGTTATTACCAGCACACAAGGTCCCTGCAGTACCTTGCTTGTACTGCAAATGGAAGAGTTCTCAACAGGGCAGAATGAAAAGCTACATGTGGACTACTGATTCAGACTCTTCTTCATCTTCACCTATACCACCCAGACAAAAAAATGGAGTCTACTTGATCTAAGGGTGGGGTGAGGCTGTGGAGGAAAAGCAAATACAAATCAAAGAGCAAGAACAAATAACAGAAAAATATCTCAGTAAGCACCCTGCCAGCCTATCCATCTGGAAAGCAAGGCTTTTAGCATGCACTCAACTAAGTTACGGAAACCACAACGTATGCTCCATTCCTGTGGGAGAGGATGGTTTCATGAAACACCCAAGAAAAAAAAGTCACAGCACTGGAGTTTTAGAAAAAAATAAGAGAAACTCAAACTACAGTGAATACATGTTTAACAGGTACATTGCCACAGATGGTGTTTTAGATCAAAAGATGACAAGAAGGCATATACAGACTTTTTTTTAATTCACAATTATTTTCCTCATCCTCAATTCACAGGTTGTTTTCCTTATCATCAGAGAACAAAGTCTTTGCCTTGAAAGCAAAAATACATTACTGGAATTATAGACTAGGAGTCAGCAAATTTGAGATTACTAGAATTCTTATCTAATTACTAAATTACATATTACCCTCCAGTCACAAATTTAATCTGAAATGGCATATTTTTAAATTACCTGTTGTCTGCCATACTCAGATATCGCGGTTTGTTTGTTTGGGGTTTTTTTGGGGGAGGACAGAATACAGTGCTACACAAACAACAAACTTTATTCCTAAGAGGAAACAAACTGTAAGTGGGCAAATTCCACAGTTTGAGTTCCAAAAACTTCACCATAAAATTTACTCAACATGAATGGCAGCTTGTATTATCATACTACTATTTTTCTACATAAAAAAAAAAAAGGTATCTGTATTAAATACTATTTGTAAATCTATTTCAGCCTATACACACGAAGTGTTTGCTATACCACCTGTGGTGAGCATTAACATAGTAGATATTTGGAAATCACAGGAAGGAGGTGGGAAATGAACAAGTATGACAGGAACATTTGATAGTAGAATTCAAAGCCAGGGAAGATGCACTGGCAGAAATTCAAATCTTCCTAATTTCAGTTCTCACAGTAATAAAAGCTGCACTTCAGTTTCCCACTTAAACCATGTCATTCTCTCTTGGGATGATGAAAACTCTCTGGTTTGCTTCAATTCAGAATGATGAAATATTTTTGAAAATGGACCAGATTCATCGTTTTATAACTCAAATACGATAAAACTGTTTCTAAAGGACAACTATTAACCCAGTTAATTATTCTAACAGTACTATCTTACGGCTTTACTTATGAAATGTATGAGCTCCATGAAGTAAATAATAAAACAATATATTAATAATGCCATCTAATCCGCTGTATTTAGTACTGGTAAGTAGTATTTTAGGGAATCTTTATATGCATATGTATCGATACACACATGGAGAAAAAAATTTAAATCTTCACAAACTACACATTTTCATGTATTATAAAAACAGTATTGCCTTTTATATTTGTACTTGAATTGGTATTTCAGGTAGCTAAATCCAGTAGT
Source organism: Baryphthengus martii (assembly GCA_013396935.1). Classification (NCBI taxonomy): domain Eukaryota; kingdom Metazoa; phylum Chordata; class Aves; order Coraciiformes; family Momotidae; genus Baryphthengus; species Baryphthengus martii. The sequence goes on along the minus strand of VWZK01008639.1, from coordinate 2,882 downwards.
AGCAGAACAGAGCGATCACCTTTCATGAAAAACAGTATGTCTATTCCTTTAACACAAAACTTCTCATATTTTTCTCCTTAAAGCTGTATTATACAGTAAAGCCCATCTCACATCATATCAATTAGATTAGTTTTCTTAACTATGCATAGACAGTCACTGAACTTTTTTTCTAAGTACATCCACAACGTCTCAGAGCATCCATACCAAAATATCTTTACCTTACTCAAGTCTTAGACCAACAACTTTGCCCCCCTCTCTGTAACAGAAAACAGTTATTTTTAAAGTACACATATAAATGTATACGCATATAAAGATGCCCCAAAACTATCAATTGGTAGACCAAAATGGCATTGGACTCCCTATAATACATATTAATATGAAAAAATATATTAATATATTTCATACCCTTCTTATGTAAAAAAACCCTAACACTGAAAAAACACACTTAAATATTGAAATGAGGTTACTTCAGATTTAGAAACAAATATATTATTCAGATAGCTAATCAAATGCGATTTCTGATATTACATAAGGGGAGAAATAAAGACAGAAAATTATGGTAATGTCTTAAATTTGCTTTGCCTCTGCTAGAAGAGTTAAAAGCTTCTTCACGATAGACAGTTGCCATCCCTCGCTTATTGTACTTTTTTCTTCCTTCCGCATTTAGACTTTCAGTTAATTAACTCACACATCCCAACCTGAAAGTAGAGCTGCCTTATCAAAAGATGCCAAAGATGCTACTCTGTACGCAATAAAGCTGCTATCAGTATGAAAGGAGACAATAAAGCGATGAAATACTCATTTTTGAATACTTCTCAAAAGGTGGTCAGAAGTGGATTGCTAAGGGTATTTGTGATTGTACCTGAAAGGGATGAAATCAGATGCTGTATACACTGGATTTTCTCTAATATTCCCATGGGTTCAACAGCTATCACATGCATTAAGGTTCTGTGGATCAAACAATAGCTAAAATCCAAACTGATTTCAACCAGGTTCCAGCTATTTATAAAATCACCTAAAGTCTCATGGAAACATACGGATTCTCTACATATGGATTCTCTACACAAGTTCAGTCTGTCACATCACACGTTTATTAGGCAGTTAGGGAGTTTTGCAAAAAGCAGAGTTTGGCACCGTTAACAGATACTTCTTTAAATACTATTTTTATTATCAAAGCATATGTTTTCGTGTTGGCAGTCTCATTTAGTGCTTCTAGCTCCCTGCATTTATCCCAATAGGGTTTGGGAAAGTGGGAATAAAGCAGGCCAAACAGAGAATAAAAATATGTCATCTTCCACCTCCCAAGGATAGATGGTACCCTGCTCACAAAGAACATCTGGTCTTCAGACATTTTGGGGAAAAATATGCAGAGAGACAGAAAACGGCCACATAGTAATTTCCTTGTTGTTTAGCCCAAGAACACTCCACTTCAAAATACCTTTAATAGGCATTCAATAATTGTATTAAAAATTCTCTATTTCATAAGCTCTGTAACACATTCTTGACTTCAGAACATGTATCTTTTTCAGGAATAAAAATTCTAAGGCGAAGAGAGAATATGAGGAATCAATCCAGAACTTGTATTTATAACAGGCAAGCACAGATTAACAGCCATTCATATAGAATCATTTTCTCAAAGAGAAGGCACAATGGGCATATCACCAGTTCATACACTAATTCTGGAACTGCCATTTGTGAGTACTAGTGAATACTAGATTTCCAGTTTTAAGTCTCACAAAAAACATGTAAAATAATATTGCCCATCTCATTATCTGGTAAACAATTTCTGCAGTTAGTAGGCTGCAATTAGAAGCTAAGATAAAATAAAAAGGAAGGTGTCTTGGATGGTGTGAGCCTGGCCACTATCACAGTTTGATTTCTACTGATTACCTCATATAGTGATACAGGGAATACAGGAAGAAGTTGTTCATTCTACTTCCTTACCTATCATGTCTCTTCATCGTGACACTCACTACAGGTGTATTAAATTCTGTATTTTGCGAGACAGTGGGTTAGATTTTGGGACTCTTAAAAAATTCTATATGGAAATGGGTCAATAAAATTTCTCTTTTAAAATCATTTTTCTGGACTGATTCCATGAAGATAACCCCTGACTATTAATATAATATTAGCTGTCCTAAATTGGTTTATTTCCTGATCTGCATTGATTTAGAAACTTTGACAACTATGCATATATACTTGTTGGAAAAGCACGGAATCTAAACTCAGCTTTTTTTCTCTTCTCCATGTGCTGAGGCTGCATCTTACAAGCAGAACAGCATCTTTTACCTCTGTCTTATCTCTTTCATAAATACACAGTCATGTTGAAGGCTGATGTGAACACTGGAGCATACCATTGCATTTATATACTTGCTGAAAAGGAGTATTCTACTGCATGAAACTAACACCCTTCTTTCCATTCTTCACTTGATGCCAGATTAACTGCTAAAAAAGTTAGTATTTTCTTCCTGTTTACATACTATTCCATGCTTTGTTGACCAGCAGGAAATGAAAGTGCACTAAATTTATCAAAGTCAAAGCTATTGGGGTCAAACTTTAGAAGGTCTTTAACAGAATAAATGAGAAGTTTATGCCTCTCCTCCCATTTACTCACAAACACTGAATGAACTACAAATCAGTTAGGGTGTAATAATATGGACTCCACTATCAAAAGCCCTAAAAGAAAAGGGATAATATTATTATTTTTGGGAAATTTGAAAAATATCCAAATACATGCAGAAAGCTGAAGTGTAAAATTATTTTTAACACTAAAAAGCCAAGCTATAAACATCTGAGTGAGAAAAGGGCTTTTGAAGCAGAGTTGTATTTTTCAGGCCAAAATCTACTGTGAGCTAGCCATTAAAGCATACACAGTCTAGAAG
>VWZK01008638.1:24270-120042 GCA_013396935.1 Baryphthengus martii | reverse complement strand
GGTGTGTCCTCCCGCTCCTCCTGTCGTGGACAGGATCGGGCCCTTCACGCCCCACTCTCCAGAGAATGGCAAGGCCTCATGAGGGAAAAAAAAAAATAAAAAATGCTGCATTTGACACATTCCACACAAAATTCGGGGTGCAGGAAGCAGGGGGATGTGAAATTGCAGGTGTTCAGAGCAGGCCCTTTGGGGCAAAACATTCATTTATATAGCATTTATGATAGAGGATAAAGGAGGAGAGTAGCTGACCGTCCGTGTGTCCAGCTGGACATACAACTGTCCAGGTGTCCGGCTGTAAATACAAGTGTCCAGGTGTCGGTCCTGATGTACAACCCCATGCTCTGTCGTCCCCAGAGCCCCCAGACCCACCCTACACCCCAGGTGGGGTTATGGAGGCGGGACAGATACACAGATGGTGCACAGCTGAGTGGACACCGTTGTCTGGGTGGCGACACGGATGTTTGGACAGACACACGGACACACAGGCTGTGGTGTCTCCAGCTGGACACACAGCCAAGTACATGGCCAGCTGGACACAATGACCATGGTACATTCAGCTGGACAGCAGGATAGACAGTCATCTCCCCCACCTTTGCCATAAACGCCTCAAAAATGGATGTTTTGTCCCAAAGGCCTGCGATTTCACATCCCCACTGCACCCCTGCGTCCTTTCCCTCCCTCTCTCCAGCACCTGGAAGGGCTGAACACAGGGAAATGGCTCATTTGGGGCACTTCCAACCACATCGGAGACATCCACGAGGCCATGCAGCTCCTGCCACCCACATGTCCCCAGCCTGTCCACCTTGTGTCCAAGGTTCTCACCATAATTGTGTCACCGCCCTTCTGAGTACAGTGTCACTGGGGTAGCCCCTGAGGATAGACAGGCAGAGCCCTTACCCTCGGCCACCCTCAGACCAACCTTGGCATCACGCTGCAAATAGTGCTTAATAAAAACCCAAATGAACACAACCAAGTAAAGCAAGAACAACAACTTCAGTGGAATCTTTATTTTTAGCTCTCTCCGGTGCACAAAACAAATTAAAGAAAGTGTAAAACTCGACCCCCCCATTATGCAAAGAGTTGGAAGTCAAATGTCACAGCAGCTTTGAGCCCCTCTGGAGGAAGCTCTGGTGCTACCAGTTTAGAAGCATTAGATTTGCATATTCATGTCCCTTAATTTGCTCTTCGGGGGCTGAAATCTAATAACTAATGAAGGAAGCCTTCCTGTGTGCACAGAGGGAACCCTGATTATGTCACAGATGCACTGAGAAAAATAATCAGACATAAATAAGCATCCGTCCCAACAAAGAGGTTGCTCGTAATTAAAAACTTGGCAAAGACAAAAGTCCCTTCTCCGCATGTCCAGGGGATGGGTGGATGGGCCTGTGGCCACAGGGGCGATTCTGGGGAGGCTGGAGACCTGCTGGGCTTTACAGCGAGGGGCACGGAGCCATGTGGTGGGAACAGGCTGGTTTTAGGGAGCAGGAAGAGATGCAGACCCGCTGGCACCAGTACGAGCTGGAGGGCTATGGACAGGGTTTGGACAACCGGTCGACTTTAACAGCCCTGCTGCTGAGTGATGGATCCCTCCTGCTCACCCTTAATTAAATTTATTTTAGTGACAAAAGAGCTCAGTTTTATGCCTGCCATTTATCAAGTACTAAAGTTATTGGCATTGTTGGTGGCAGGGTATTGATTAGGAGGTGGCGATAACACTTGCGGAAGGCGGCCATTGCTCAGCATCCTGCAGCAAACTTGATCCTCGACCCCAAAAATGGAAGTGCACAACTTCCTGGGGCACCTCTATCTGCTGGAACTAATGGGATGTGCAGGGCCCCAGAGGGACCATGGCTGGAAAAGTTGAGCCACTGGTGGTGGGGAGCCGGTTCAAGGACTACATCACAACAGAAGCATCATCCTCCCGCTGCCGTCGGAGCAGAGCTCACAGCCATCTCAGGAAGACAGGGTGATGCTGGCCTGGGACCCCACACTGCTGTTGGCTCCTCTCCTGACCACTCTTTCCAGCTGATCTGTCAAGGGTTGCAATTACACACACTGTTGTCAGTAGCAAATCAAGATTAAACTGTCAAAAAGATCGAGAGGCCGGGTTTAAAGCAGCTGCCCGAGGTCAGAGCTGAGTGGTGATGGGAGCTGCCGGAGCGCCAGGTGCCAGCCGCTGGCACACTGCTAAGGGAGAGGGTGAGCTCCTGGGGGAAAATGTGCCCATTGTTTGGCTGGAGCCAGAGGGCAAAAGCAGCCCCACCAGCTCTGCGCTGCACGGCAGCAATGGGGCAGGAAAGCAGCAAAGCCAAGTGTGGCTCTGCAGCGGGACCCAGTGCCCAGCCAGAGCACGGATGTGCTCTGCAGCAACCAGCCAGGGGGGAAATTACGGCTGTGTCCCTGCTATCCGCCCGTGGCAGCCAGGAGTCAGCACTGCCTGGAAGAGGAGACACTTGGTCTTTTTCTTGCATCAATTTTCAGCCTTCCTTCTGCCCGTTAGTGCGACGGCACCAGGAGCCTCCGGTACTCTCCTTGCCAAGTACCCGACACACCCACCACCCTCCTGCACTTGCCATCCCACGGAAACGCTGTCTGGCTCTTAATGAGATTAATGCTTCCCAGCATTTCAGTGCATCGGACAGCTCTTCAGCCTCCAGTGCTTTATCACCACTAATTCCTTTGGTAATTATGGCAAGAAGAGTAATCAGGGAAAGCTCATTGGGCTGTAGTGTGTGTACATACCGTGCTGTCCCGCGCTGATTCCACCTGGGATGTGCAGTGGTTAATGAGACCTGTCCGTATGGCTGGAAACTCCTGCAGGACGGTGAACATCGGGCCGGTGGGTTTGCAGGACAACGGTAGAACGGCAGCACCTCAGCAGTGTCAGAAGCGGAGCCAGGCAGAGGTTGGCCGTGTAACGGTCCTTTCATGCTCTGCAAGCAGTTGCCCTATTTAAATTACAAATATTAGTTATGCTCCCAGACTTATTCATCGCGGCATGAGTTGAGGTAAAACGCAGAACGGGATTGCAAGACGACAAGTCATATTTGATTGAAAAATAAAAAAAGACGATCGTGTCTGTGTTAATAAAATTGTTCTAGATTGATTAGTTCTCTTTTTGAGGGGTTTATCAGGGAAACTACTTTAATTCCTTAATTGACAGAGACAGGGCAGACGGCATTTCCATTTTGCCTTGGGAGGCGCAGCGTTGCCATCGGGTCCAACCCGGGTTTCAGAGTGTGCCCTTAGGGAGGCCCCTCTGTACCCTTAGACCCAAGTCATTAGTTTGTAGCCATGGTTAATGGTGCTTCCCTCAAAAAGCGCTGCTTACAACGTGTGAAAATATATTAATACAACCAGAGAAATTATAGCAGATTTTGTAATAAAACTTCACAGTGCAATTTTGGACTATTCCCCCTCCATCTCACCTCCCAAGCCCCCTCTGTCCCTCATCATGAAGGCTCTCAGCTTGGCCAGACGCGTTGCCTTTGCCCTCCCAGCACAAACCTTCCTTCACCTGCGCTTTCAGTTTTATTGTCCAATAAAGGAAAGGTCAAAACCAACAGAATGAAGCTGCTGGGTAAAATCACTGGTTCACCACCAGTAATTAGGGGGCTGGTGCTGAGCACACTGAGCTAATACTCTTCTTATTTAGCTGCGTGTCTCTGTGTTTCCAAGCATGAGGCTTTTAAGGCTCTCTTGCTTTGCAATGCCCAACCACGCGGAGACTCGATTCACACACCTCCCCGGTGTTGCCAAAGTTGCCCTGTGCACCCAGTTTGGAGGTGGAGCTGTGAGGCGGTGGGTGGGCAGCTCAGCCCCGGACAGCAGCAAGTGGGGGCATCCCAGGAGGGCAATAAAGCCTGAAAATTGGGTCAATTCCTCTGCACCAGACAGCACTTCCAGAGCAGCGCTAGGAAGAGGCAGTGATGGGATCTGAGAGTGTCCGGGGAAAGGGCCGCTCTGGGCAGGGCCTGAGACTTACCCTGCCCTGATATCTCAGCTGATGCAGCTTCTCCCACCACTGGTCTGTGCTCTCCCGGTGCCTCCAGCGTTCCCAGTGCATCAGAGGAAGGATGCTGCACCACACAGCTGCTCACTCACCATTTCCCCACACACCCTCCTGTGAGATGGGAAGGAGAACTGTGAGGAATGAAAAAAAAAGTGAGACCCCAGGAGCTGAGATAAGGACAGTTTAATAGACCAATATAAAGAGAAAGCAAACACCAGTACTAATGATAGTGCTAACGAAAGGAGAGACAAAGCCAGTGACAGAAACCGGAAAGGCTCTACCTGTTCCTGAGACACCACTTTCCCTGCTCCAATCACACCGAAGCCACACTCTGCAACAAGTTGAAAACAAATGACCCCACCCAGGCCCAGCCCTCTCCTTATATAGGGGTGTGGCTCAGTGTGGGATGGACTCTCCCATTGCCCGGCTCCGTGGTTTATCCCGGGTGTGGCCTCTCCCAGCTGCAGCTGCTCCCAAATGCTTGGGCCAGCAGTTGATGGGGATAATTAAACCCAACTCAGGACACTGACACCCAGGCTGCTCTCCGAGCAATCCTGTATCCATTAGATACCAAAAATGTGTCAGCATGGTGATGTCCTCCCTCATCTGTCCCCACGCTCCTTGTTCCTCTTTCCCTTGCCCATCGGAGCCCTGGGAACATGAGGAGCAGCAGCAGCAGCCACCGGCTGCTGAGGAGTTAAGGGTCTGTTTTTTCACTGCCACTCTTCCTTCTCCAGGGAAGACAAATGATTCATTATATTCCCCATCATTTTCTCTGATGCCTGGCTGCCTCCCATCGAGATGTTGGGGCTGCACCACGGCAAGTCGTTAACGTGATCTTCACGAAGAGCTGTGGAGAGCAGGATTTCCTCTTTGTATGTGGTGATTCATGCCAGGGGCAAACTGGTGTGATCAATTCTAGTTTTCTTTCATGTCTTTATAAAAATGCCTACATATAGAGACACGGCATGAAAAGGTAAACAACAACATTCAGCTTTTACTGGGCAAAGGAGAGAAAACTCTGTAGCTAGGAAAGGTTTTGCAACCCAGTAGCATGGAGGGGATACCCACAGACACTGCTGGGGACAGTGCACAGCAGCACCGCCCACGCCGAGGGCTTACTGCGGGGACAGTTGGCTTCCAGCCTCCTGCGAGGTAAATAGGGAAGTCATCTTTTCCTGGGCAATATCTGCCTCTTGCATCCATGGATTATAACATTCAATTTAGCAGACGTCAGTCAGCACAGGGCAGGGCAGCGCAGAATGCAAAGAGCAGAACGCAGCCTTGCCCTGCCGAGCGGCTGTACCCTCCACAGCGGGGACAGGCAGAAAAAACTGCCAGAAAAAAACCACAGTCTGAGAGCTGGCTGTGGAGCTTTCCTTAAAACCAGTCCGTTTTCACTTACAAGAGCGACTCACCACTGAGCTGTGCGTACAACTGTGTATGGTTAGGATAATATGGGTGTAGTTGTCTGCAGTTGCTGCACCAGCAAAGCACTCCAGCTTTGGATATCCACATTCGGAGGTTTTTTGAATGGCACAAGGGAGCTATATCCCAGAGCCCAAGTCAGATGAGCTCCTCCAGTCCCAGGGGAAGCTCCAGGAGTGCCGCAGCGAGGAACGGTTTTGCTAAGTGACACCACGTGAGCCATGCCGGCAAGCGCCAGGAAGGAGCTGGGATGCTGGAGCCAGGGCTCTGCCAGCACGGAACTCCCTGGTTGTTGTGACTGGCAGGAGCCAGTCCTGCTCACAGACATTTAATGTAACATGGGAATTAGTAATTTGTAGTAGTGGCTGAAATCGCTTTCAAATACGTAAAACATAAATACAGCAAAAGCGGAGAAATGAGCCATAACTCTCCCTAATGGAAGTCCCGGCCTCCCCGCTCTTTATGGTACACGAGAAAAATGGCCCCACTATTTTCGATCATTAATTCTGTATTGGCCCAAACTGTGGTGCTGCTGGTTTCCAAAGCACTTTTTGTAAAATAATGAGGCTATTTATTAGCAGCAACGAGGCTGCACGGAAAGAAGAGTTGAGATAGTTTCTATAGTAACTCCTTGTGAAAACATTTGACACCCGCCCCGGCTGAAGCTGTTCCGCCGCCCCGACTGCCAGGCTAAGTGCGCAGCGCCTGACCGCGGGTCTGGACCACGAGTGCCCGCACTCATTTTTCTCCATCCACTACAGGACCCACTTTAAGCCATTCCAAGCAGGTAGCTCCAGGAGTGGGCCCGTCACAGGAGCAGTGTTTTCATTTTGGGGTTTATTTGGCAGTGTCTCCCTGAGAAATGCCAGCTTGGTGGGCTGCTTGTCAAGGGGATGTGCGGCAGACCCGCGCGTAGCCTGTCATAGCCCCTGTGGTGAGAGGCAACAGCAATTTTCTTCCTATCCAGCATCTTTCTGTCTTCTTCCTCAACTACAGGTCTCATTTTCATTGGGTGTAAACATATTCTTCACTTCTTCCTCAGAGGAGACAAATCATAGAACCACTGAGGTTGGAAAAGACCCTTAAGATCGAGAAGCAGGAGGGTCCCGGCCGGCAAAGCCCAGGCTGGCTCTTGAGCATGGAGAGGTTCACCAGGACCACTGGCCACAGGCCACTCCGCTTCCAAGAAAACTGATTTGGGACTCACTCTGGTCTCTGCATTGCAGCAGGATTTCCAGAAGTGATTGGATTTGGCTGTTCAGTTACTTCCACAAATAAGAGAAAACTCAATTATTCACATTTGCGAGTCGGATACCGTGGGAGCTAAGAACAAATTCCATTTTTCTTATGCACAGTTCTACAAACAGTTTGTATTGAGTTAGAAGACAATAAAAATCCCTGGCACTGCAACATTCTCACATTCAGGCAACCAAAGGAACCGAGCAGCCCTTTTGAGCTGCTGCAAAGCAACAGGTTTTCCTCCCAACGGCAGTAGAGCAGGAAGCAGGGATCGCTGTGCTACGTGGCAGAGCTTCCCATCGTTGGTCGTGGGACCTCAGGCTGCTGCCGTCCCCTGGTACTGCTCAGCCACGCGGGATGCAGCAGGATGCGGGATGCAGCGGGACGCAACGCGATGTGGGATGCAGCCAGCTTCGAGCAGGGCTCAGGAGCACACCCGGTCAGGACCGGCTCTTCTGCCCATGTTTGGGGATGCAGGAGTGAGGTGGGGCTTGTTGAAAAGGGACAGTCTGAAGACCCACATCTGTCGCCATCCAGGTCCATTTGGGTAGCAAATAAATTCCAGAAAATCATGGGTGCCTGAAGATTAAGAAGCAGCTCAGTTTAGTGAGGAAACAGTTATTCACTTGGCCCTATACGACAGCTGGGCAAACAGGGTTTGTGGAAGGAGGATAAATCAGTCCTGACCCGTCGGTGTTAGAAGAGGGAGCAGTTCATCCTCCAGCCCGTGCACCGGCTCGCTGGATTCTCCTGTCCCCCACAAAACCATTATTAAAGCTGGCAAGCCATCATGAGAAATAAAGATTTATCGTGGCGTAATTTCCCAGGAGGGACAGAGATTAGTGCCGAGGAGACGGGGACCAGCAGCCGCTTTCTGTCTGGGGAGCGGAGGAGCTTTTCACCCCCAGGGTCCTGTGCTCTTGCCAGGAGCCAGTGGCGGCCCAGCCAAGGGTTGTGGCCTCAGGGCTCCATCCTGACTGTGCTGGGAGCTGATCCATCCCTTGGGGACCATGCCAGAGCATCCCACTTGGGAAACTGAGTGCTTTCCTCTGCTAACCTGGAGCTAAATCCAGCAGCAGCACAACCAGCCGGGGCATGGTCGCAAGTTGCAAGGGAACGTGCCATGAATAGAACATTTTGGAACTGAGAGGGCTTTGGGGGATTTTTTTTTGACAGTCTTTGCCCAGGAAAGATTCCCTGATGTTACCGGGAGATCTGGACCACACAGTGGCACGGTGCTGGGCATCACCGGGGGATGCTGGCAGCAGGAGGGCAGCTGCCTGCATGGGAAAGGCAGGAGGGGCATCCCCTGGATGCAGACCTGAAAATTGTCTCCACTGATTGGTTTTGTTTTCCTTGGAAACAAAGTCATAAGTCCCCAAGCGCCTGTCTGCTGCAAAGCTATCATTGCTGGTTTCGATGGTTATTCATCAAAATCAGATGAGAACTGTTCTGCTCAGGATTGCTTCCTCATGTTCAGCCTTGCCCACTCCTGCCCCTCCTCGCTGCCTTCTCCTCTCCTGGGTAGAGACAAAGGCTCTCCTTCCACCTCCTCACCCCTGCCCTTTTTCTGGGCTTTGATAGGAAAAGCAAAGCAATGCCAGAAACCGCGGAGGTGTTTCTGCAGCTCTGGGACCCTCCAGGGGATTATCCAAAGATAACCCATGGACTAAGGAAACCGCCACCACTTGTAGGCTGAGACCAAAGGGCTCTCACAAAAGCTCCCTATTTTTGTTTTTGCTCTTTGTGGATGCACTTTGTGGGAGGAGGGAACACTTGTAATGCATATTTCAATTTTGGCTGCAAAACTTTTATCATTATCATTTCAATTAAAATTGCTCTTTGAAGCCGTCTGTCTTCAGGCAGGCTCAGCCACACGAATCTTCGCTTTCATGAACATGGAAAACTTGAAAAATAAAAATGACCCTATTTTATCCATTCCTGGTCTCCTCCTCTTGGCACCCGGAGAGGTTTCAGCCGCAGGGCGCGGGGACAGATGCCTTTGCCCAGCATGGCCGTGCTGCGGTGTGAACCCCGGCTCGAGCGATGCGCAGTGAGCTGGCCGGCTGCCGCGGTGCTGGCTGAGTCGGCTGGGTGCTGGCTGCTCCCCGGCAAGGCAGGCAGCCGTGCCAGGGGTTCATGCTTGAAAAAACCAGCGGTGGTTTGGCAGGAGCAAGAAAAGGCACAGTAGAAGTTTGGCAAGGACGATGTACGATGGTAGGGTGTGGTCAGATGCAAAGCACCATGTCCATGGTCTGAGCGCATCTCTGGTTTGCTCCAGGGCAGGGAAGTGCTCCGGGAGCAAGGGCAGCATGTGTTCCACTGTGACGTTGAGGGAGGTGCACACAGCCCTGGTACCTCCCACCATACTGAGCTGAGATGGAGTGAGAGCTCCGTCAATACCCTCCTGGCTTCGGCTTCTGGGCAGCCCTCGGCCTGCGATGGGTCGGCAGCAAATCATTGGGACCCTGCCAGGGTCCTCTCTGTGAACACTCACCGGCCTCCCCTACCCTTGCTGGGGATTCTGGGCTGGCCTACGAATACACATGAGGTGGAGATTACTCAGCACTTCCATAAAACAAACTGATGTTCAACACTAATTTATGGATATACCGAATTATAGGATTTCAAAAGAGATACCAGGAGAGGCACCTACAATCGAGTCAATCTTCTTCACAGAGAAGCAGCAGAAGAAACGTGGAAAAGGAGCCCGATAATTTATGCATCTGTGTGTCCCGATCTGTCCTCAGGAGCGCGGATACCAGTGCCTGCCGCCCGTCCTTCATCACTGCTCACAATGTCATCTTTTTAATGAAAATTAAGTGCTTTGGTTGTACTAAATAGAAGCTGTGCGGACATGTCTAATTGCAGCACTGGGAGATGGCAACCTCATTTGAAAGGAAGCAAGTCCTGGGAGGATTCAGCACGGACTCTTCAAAAACAACAGACGCCGTGGACTTAGAAGGACTAAAAATATTTTTCCTCCATCTGCGCGAGCCGTTTCATTTCCTCTTCATTTTCTCTAATTTTCTTTGTCTTCAGCTTTAACCGATTTGATGCATCCTAATTACAAGCACATCTGCCCGGCTCCCGCAGCGTCCTGGCTGACCCGTGCTGGTGCCAGGGCCAGCAGAGAGAGGGATGGAGGGAGGGATGGAGGGATGGGGAGAGGTGCTTGCTCTGCGTTGCCAGATGCCCCTCTCCAGGCACTCGGGGATGTCCCGTCCCTCTCGGCACCGGCAGCAAGCCCTGGCTGCTGCCCAGCCATCCCCAGGAGAAGGCTTTCTGCGCACAGAGGTTCCTGTGCCGTAATCCCTGGCTGGGATGCCCAAGTGCTTTTCCCACAGGAATCTTCCCTGGGAGCTTGTAACATGGTCAGGATCACACCCATCGTGGCTAGTCCTCGGATCCTGTGGATAGGACCGGGGCTGGCTTTTTCGGGTTAACTATCACTTAAGGAAAGCTTGTGTAAATCCAGTGCTCAGGAGTCATTTATTCTGCTTCTAATATATGACAGTGTTTTTCATCCTGATCTTGAAGAAAATCCACCCTCACGTTGAAGCTAAAAGCAAATCCCTGGCAGGATTAGGTTAGCCTAGAAAAACTCAGCCCATAAGCAATTACCCATCACTTCTGAGGTGTTTTTTCTCCTGGCATAAGGAAATCAAAATCCCCAACCAACGATTCATGGCGAGAAGCGGCTCCGATACATGAACCAAATGCGTGTTGCGTCCTTTCTTTAATCAAGTTAATGGTCATCATTTCACATGCTAATGTCTCCTCAGTGGTCCATCAGCTCGTGGAGCTGCAGCCGCCTTCAATTCGGCGCAGTTTACCTAAGAGACCCAATTACGTGCTTTGCTCCGAGCATCGCAAAGAAACCCTCACCGCCGGCCGCCGCACCCGCAGCAAAGCTCTGCTCTGCCACCACATACGGCACAGGAATAATTTCAAGGCTTTGGGTGAAAAAACAAAATGCAGAGTGTCTTGTGTCCTGCTTCCTTTGGTTCCCAAGGAGGGCTCGAGGACGGGCAGAAAGCTCTGGGGGTACTGGAGTACTCCAGCCCAGAGGTCAAGGTTGCTCCTGGGTGGCCTTGAGCAGCCGGGGATGACCCCAGAGACCTGCAAGGCCACAAATGGGGATGTCCCCAGAGCCCAGGTTGTGCTGCTGGCCACCCAGGGGCACCAGTCCTGCCAGGCTGCCTATGGCAGAACACACCGACATTGTCATTGCCACCTAGTGACACTCACGGCTGTTTTTTATCTTCCATTTTCTCATATGATCGACAATAACTAATAATAAAATAACAAAATCCAAATATTCAACATTTTTCCCCGCAATCTTTGCACGAAGCTGCTTGACAGATGGGGCCTGGGGTGCTTGCAACGAAAGGTGCTAATCAAAGGCAAAGCAAAGAGGTGGTCAGTAACAAACACTGCTTCTCTGGGTTTGTTTCCAACAGTCCACTGCCTGAGTGGAGAAGCAAGACCCCCAGAACTGCAGTCGTAACCTGCAGTAGGCTCGATTTCCCCCCATATTGCCCGAGCCCAGCAGGAGCGGATGGATGCAGCACCCTGGCGAGAGGCTCGACGGCTGCTCGCAATCTCCAAGGGCTGCGAGATAAGGGGGCTGCCAGGGAAAAGCCGGACCAGAGAGATAAGAGAGCTTATTCCGTTCAATTATTGGGCAGATAAGGCAGCAGAGGCAAGCCTGGCTCTCCTAATCCATCACGGCAAGCTGCAGTGGGTCAGCCTCTTCCAAACAAACCGTCCCCACGTGGCTGCTGCGGCACCGTCAGGGGCTGGGGAGCTCCCGCAGCAGGCAGGCGGACTCTCCCGCCGGAAACTTTACGAGCCTGACACCGCTCCGACTCGTATTTCTTGTGAAATACGGCCCTGGCATTTCTCACAACCTTTGCACAAAGGTTAGGAGGGAGCTTGATGAGATCTGCTTGATGACTGGGAGTTGGGATGCACTGTCGACAGGGATGATGGAGCTTTCTCCCGGGAAGCAGCGGCTCACCCGTGGCTTTGAGGGCTGGCGAGGAACACGGACTGTAAGGTCGTCCTCCTGCAGCAGCAATGCTGGGGGGTGATGGTGCTGGGGGCAGCTGGACCCACCCAGGGGAGCAGCACCAGCCTTTGGGGACAAACACCAGCGTCCCCAACACCTTCCCCAGTAGGGCAGAACCCAGCTGAGCAGAATCCCACCCTTCCCTCAAAGGAGTGGGTAGGGATGGGCAAGTGCCAAGGAAGGGAAAGCACGTAGAAAATGTCTTCTGTCTATGGTTTCACCTGGGTGCCTCTAATTTACTCGCACGATTAATTGGAATCGTAAATCTGCCGCTGTGGTTAACCGCATGCACAGGACTCAAGATGGGTATTAAAGCCTTTCCTGCACCGTCTCCCTCAGTGGTGGCCGAGACTGGCCCTGGCAGGCACAGACAAGCAGAGAGCCAAGCCGAGTACAGGTACAGATCCATCACCATCCCTACTCTACCTCCCCGGACAGCAGCTCGTTAAGCTCGTTCCTGACGACACCTTCCCCGTGGCACGTGGGGCTGACCACGCGTGGATCCCAGCCTGCCGTTAAGGGCTGGAGCCTGCTGGGGGTGGGATACCTGTGCCTCTGGCACTGCCTTCCCTGCAGAGCTATTAATTAGCAGTGCGCTGGCACAGCTTTTAATGAGCATCACTAGCCCCCTCCCCAGAACCTGCCGGCCTGGATGCCAATGCAGTTTGCAGAGCTATGATAGCATGGTCCAGGGCTTCCATCAAATATCCTGGGGAAAAGGGCTTGGGCAGCTTCACCTCGCCACGTGCCACAGGAGTCAGTAAAACCACAACCAAAACCATCCCCAAACCATTGCTGGTCAGGTTTAAAGGCACAAATGAATTGTCCTTCCACCGCCCATAACTGAGCGTGCTCGGATTGGGCCAGGACACGGTTTCATGCTTTGGGGAAACTTCCTCAGATTTTTAATTATCACAGGCAATTAAGACTTTAATTCTGCCAGGCTCCAGCTGCCGCAGCTGGCACAGGTCCAGCAGCCCAGCCATCCTCTCCAAAGGCTGCACTGGGCTGCCAGACCCAGACGAGGAGCTCCAGGAGAGGGGCCGGTCATCAAAGTCACCGCCGGGTGACAGGGGCAAGGTCACACTGCACACAGTCATCCCGCAGCACCGGGTGAGCGGCTGCGGAGGCGAGCAGGGGGCTGCCGGGTTGCTCCCAAGAGCCAACAGCCGGCTGTGAGATGAGCTGGGGCACGTACAAGAGAAGGACCCGTCAAATGCCAATTACGCTGTGAAAAGTCGAGTATTTTATGGAAGGCAGAAGGATGAGGAGAAAAAACCAAGAGCAGCATTAAAAATAGATCAAGGTAACGAGGTGAGAAAGGTGTCTGGGGAAATGAAAGTCTGTGTGAGGAGCAGAGGATGAGAAGCAGAGATGGAGGGGAAGCGCCCAGCCAGGTGAGGATGGACAGACGGATAAACCGCCACAGCCCCCAGGGAAACCCCTCCGGCAACTGGGAGACTCCGGACATCCCGCAGAGGCATCTGGAGAGAGCTGTACTCGGCTGAGAACATGAAACACACACATGGCAGTGCGGAGCCAGGCCCTTAATAGACAGAAAGCATAATAAAGTAATCCAGGTCCCACTGCAGCGGCTTTTCTCTTTTCATGGTGGAAATTTCTTTCATAGCTGACCTAGCGCAAGCTGATACAGTTGTAATTTGCACGCAGGGGGATGTGTCTCCCCACGGCTGCCTCCCGCGTTATCACAAGTAAATATCACTACAAGAAGCAGAGGAAGCACGAGCTCGGCCTCATCTGGCATCCCACAATGTAATTAGTTAGCGCACATCAACTGAAGCCTGAAATACGGAATACAGAAATTAGAGGAGCTCACCCACCGAAACGGAAAATGAGAAAGTCTCGCCCAATGAGCGAGCTCTCTAAATATAACCCGTGCTGCAAAACCATGTCAGAGAATAATTCACACACAGAAAAATAGCTCTAAAACTTGGTGGAAGCACCAAGCAGCTACACAGAGCAAACCCCAAGGAACAATAAGGAAAACACACAAACACGACAGAAGTGCGAGCGCGATACAGAAATGACGACAGAGAACGTGCCAAGGCAGCTCTGGCGAGTCCTGCCGCCGCTCTGGGGTGCGGCAGTGCGAGGAAAGCCCCGGGAAGAGGCTGGAGGTGCCTCCGTCACCTCCAGCTCCTCCCGCACAGCACAAGGATGCAGCTCCTTGGATTAGCTTCTGCCACGCAGAATTCTGCACCGAGAGTTTGTGTGCGCCACGTATAGATTTGTTTCCTGGGAGTCTTGCTGCAACACATCCCGGGTGGTGCAGATGCTTTGCCTGAGGAGCCCCTGCCCACAGGAAACCTTGGAATTAAAGGGGCTCTCCAGCAGGTCCAGGGTACATTCAGGAAAAGTGCTGGAGTTCAGGCAAGGAAATTTGAGGATTAGCTGGCTCCTGGTGACGGGGGCAGGAATCTGACCTGCTCCTCCTTCCCCTGCCCAACCATGGGGCTCCCCTCCCCAGCAGCACCGGGGTGGTTCCTTCCCACAGTGCCCTACACCCCCTTGTGCCTGAGACTGGCACCCCCAGCGCTTTGGGGATCTTTTGGACACTTTTCTTAATTTAATTTAGCACGATTGGGTTTGATTAAAAGGTATTGATTAGGGGGAGGCTAAAATTGTGGCTATTTGTCAGTAGCCGGGAGCCTGTGGAATCTCCTGGTTAATAAATCAGGGCTGGCACCAGGCGATGCGCAGCTATTGCAGCCCAGAAACACAGGCAGGCTCCTTCCCCTCTGGCTCCCGGTGACAGATTAACACCATTAAAAGTTGTGTGTGTTTCCAGCATGGAGCTGCCACTGGGTCCAGAGAGAAAAGCTCCGGAGCTCGTGGGTAAAAAATGGCCCCACACAGCTGGGGTACCCTCAGGGTGGCTGAGACCATGGATGATGCACTCCACACTGGGACACAGA
Source organism: Baryphthengus martii (assembly GCA_013396935.1). Taxonomy (NCBI): domain Eukaryota; kingdom Metazoa; phylum Chordata; class Aves; order Coraciiformes; family Momotidae; genus Baryphthengus; species Baryphthengus martii. The sequence continues at coordinate 105,353 of VWZK01008638.1, read as the reverse complement.
AGGGACACGCCAGGCAGGGCAGCAGTTTCAGAGGCTATCGCAGCCCAGCTTCAGGGAGGCGCACAAACGCCCCTCACCCAAAGTGCCTTTCTCCTCTTGGACTGCAGAGGCTGCTCAGAAAATGTTGTGTCCGGAAAAGGCATTGACAGAAGACGTTCCAGCATCTCCCCTAAGATGCTGGGGTGCCCACCAGATGTAGATGCTGCTGCTACTTTAAGTGCACTGTCCACAGGCAGCTTCTTCAGCAGCCGTGACATATAGAAAAATTACAGAGCAACACTCAGTAGCTCTTTAGCAGCGTATTGACACAACTCAAAGGGAAAACGGGGACCGAAACGACTATTCTGATGCATTTGTATTATTTTCAGCACGCTATCATAGCTCCCAGAATGGGGATGTCAAATGGCTTCCTCTGAGCATTTTGTATGTCTTTAAAAATGAAATGGGCTGTGCTGATGCCTTCAGATGTCTAATGGGCGATATGAGTGTAAAAGTGCCACTTCATGCTTTGAGATGTCGCTACAGTAAATCAATCCTATTTTTGCTGCTTATAAAAGGCAAATATTTTCTCAGGGCACAAAGGGAGGAGGACAGGAGCTGGGGGCTGCTGGCAAAGCCGAGTGCAGCCAGCTCAGCCTCACAGTCCAGCTCAGCTCTTTCCTCCCACAGAGGATGTGCAGGAGGGAAGCAGCTATGAGCCCCTGGCTTCTCAGCATCCCAAGGACTTTGGAGATGTCCCGGAACCATTATCTCCTGCCTCGTCCGGGCTCTTACACCACCTGGCAAGACCTCTTGCTGTAACTCTGCTCTAATCCCTTTGTAACAGCTTAGCTGGAGCCAGGGGAAGCTTGACAGGTTGGCGCAGTATTAAAAATGATCTATGATAATAAAAGAGGAGGAAAGAGATATCGTTGTCACACAGGGAGTCATCTCAGAAAGGCATGGAAGGGAATGTGATTAACAGACTCGCTGCATCACACACCATGTTTGCAGGAGAAAGTCTCCACACTTGAGATCTTTCTTTAAAGGTGGTTGGTTCATTCCATCAATAAACACCAAGACCTGGATGCAACGTGTAGTAAGTGGCAGGAATGCTGCACGCACAGGGTCCGGTGTGTTACCCACGAGTGCAGGAGCTGAGAAACCCCTGAGGTCCCAGAAACTGTGTCCAGGTCTGCAAAGACTGAGGAATCCACTTATAGAAGGCAAAGCTTCATGAAGGGCATGACAGCAGCCCTGGTCAACTCCTGCTGATGAGGCTGGTGGTTCAGGTCCTTGGACCGGAGCAGGAACCAGCCAAGAGGCATGTGAAGATCCGTTGTCTCCTTAACTCCTCAAAGCCTGTGCCTGGAGCTGTGGTGACTTATGTGTCTCAGTGACTAATACAATCATAACCAAAATGGACCATCGTCATTACGGCAGTAAAGTGATCCTTGCATTTTCCTATTTAGTAATCTCCAGCTTCTCCTTGTGACCTTTACTTTAAAATGTTTCGATATAAATAATGCACTTCTGTGAATATATTCTTCTGATTATTTCCCAAAGCTCTGATTCTCCATGTGTGACGGTCCCTGAAGTGGTAATTTGTTCTCTTTCCTGGTAATTGCAATTTTAGAAATAGCTTTTCCAAATGCTCACAGCCTGATATCTTTTTAGAAGATATTTCCTTCATTTCCCCCTCCATGATAGAGCTGCTGCCCACAGTGGTGGTGGCACATGACCCAGGCAGCCAGGCTGGGGATGACCTGGGGGAGCAGGGGCTGTGTATGTGCTCCCCTCTCACAGACCAAGAAGTTTCTGCCACACCAGGAGACTCCATCTTTCTATATGACACCTCACAATCTATTAGGAGTCCCCTAATAATTTCAGATTAACTCTTATTCATTCCAGTGACAACTGAGATTTGGTTATTGCGGGATGGGAAACACTCTAGTGATGCATGGAGGGAAAACAGCCCAGCAAGAGAGATGGCAGTGGCAGAATGAGGCAGAGACCTGCACAGACAAGTAGCTCACCCCTGAGGCTCCAAGCTGAGATAGACGTCGCTGTTTGTAACTTAATAAAATGATCATTCCCACAACAGCAAGTGGTCTGGGACTCGACCTGGCAGAGCCCAGCAGTGGTGCAGGACCTCCCAGGTGGCCTGATGCCCAGGGCAGTCCTTCAGCTCTGGTGCAGAGGCTCGTTACCCACAAAGAAAGCGCTCCTCCCAGCCAGGGTCTGCTTTTGGGAGGAGCGGGGATTTTTCAGCATGGTCCCCAGCACAGGCTCCTTTTCCCGAGGGAGATGCCAGGGGAAGGCTCTGCTCACCAGCAAGGTCGGCTCTCCTTTTGGCAATGCCGCAGCCCCAGGCTCTAACCTTTTGTAGCCAGTTCAGAGAAATTGTTGGTGATTAATTTAAACTGAAGGTTAAGAGCCAACATAAGCTAGAAAGTCAATGACTAATCTATTAAGCTCCCTAGTAACTTAATTTACATGTTTTTAATGATTACTTCCTACCTGGGCACTCTGAAAACTAATTGGACTTGAATCGTTAAGTGCATTCAGAGGTGGACTCAAATTAATAAGTACCACTCATGTCTGCTTTTAGATGCAAAGAAAATCAACTTTGGTTTCAGGGGCTGCCAGAACTCCTCATTGCTATGCAAATACTGCCGCCTCTCCTTGTCCAAGGGGTATCTGCTCTCTAATAACCAGGATGCATTAGCTTGGGGAGCCAGGTTTGCTGTACCTGCTGCCATTTAGGAATTAAAATCCCAATTAAGGGCTTGATGCACTTCTTAAAAATTGACTTTTTTTCGTCCATTGTAAAAAGAAAAATCTGCTCGAGACTCCAAATGGGGCTCGGGCCAAGCATCACTCCCAATTAGTCAATGGTGTTCTTGGGCATCTGAGGGACCGGTGAGGCTGGACTGATGGTTTCTCTGTCAGGTTATGAGCTATCATACCTCCTCTTCCTCAACCAGTTCAATTGCCAACTTCATCAGAGACAGCCCCCATCTCCCCGCTCTCCAGTTGACACCATCCTCTGGGAGCAGCAGATAACGGGGACATAATCCAGAGGCACAGCACCAGGTTAGCACAGCCAGAACACCACGGGAGGCACGCTGGGGAAGCTGCTCTTTTCTCCCAGTTTCCAAGTCCAAGAAGAACACACCTGAAAGAAACCACTGCTGCACGCAGGAGGGGACGCTTCTGTGCCACCGCTGCCTCCCCAAGACTGGTCAACACGCCTGCAAGGAAAGCCCAGCCTTTCACAGGAAGATCATCCCCAACAACTTGTGATGAGAAGGATCCAGCTTTCAATTTCCAGCACCTCTATAGAGATGGGCACACAACAGAAAACATGCCTCTCAACTTCAGGAAGTGAGTGCAGCTCCAGTCACGCAGGTGTTCAGCTCATCAACACGAGCATTCTGAATTCCCAGGGGATGGAGGGGTCACCAGGAGTGGGGGGACCCCTGGGCTGCAGCAAGGGGGTGGGAGTAGATCATCCTTGTTCACATGTCTGCAGGAAAGGAGTTGTCCCTCCGATTGGAACAACACAGCATGTTCAAGATGCCTAAAATCTGTGAGAGAAATAGCTGAAATGCCTTCTGGAAAGATGCAAGGAAATCTCTTGCTCTGAGGGGAAAAGACCAGCAGTAAGGGAGGGAATGCGGCTGGAATGAAAAGCACTTACTTATGGTGTAACATGAAAGCCCTTTTAATATAATTTAATGGCAAAAGGCAAAATGAGGTTCTGAGATGCGGCGCCGGTTCCCTACTTAAGGCGAGGATGAACACTTGTATTGGATCAACTCACATGAGGATGAAGAGAAAAAACACCAAACAAACAGCATGGTATTCATTTCCCTAAGAAGTCCAACACCTTTGTGGAAATGAAGTGAATGCTCTTGGTGTCAGAGGTGTCAGCCTGTCGTTGGAGCAGCACTGTGCTCCTCTCAGCAAAGCAGCCATGTGGGACTGGGTCCTGGTGAGCCCAAATGGGTGGGGAAAGTGTGAGAACCAGCCCTGACTCCATCACCCCACACAGCATCCCGGGCCATTGCTGCTCACACCGGGAAGGAAACCAGCCAGCAAGTTACAGACAGCACAAGTTAATCATAACGAAATTGAGAATTTCACAGTTTGCCATCAATTAATAGCTGAGCAAACAGAACATACCGCTTGCATTGGGGAAGATGGTTCCCCCTAAAGAACAGTTCTTTTAATGAGGCTCATAATAATACCCATTAATTTGTGTATGTCTGAAACTCCAGGTTTGCAAATGAGGAAGGAAATAGCTTTGCATTACGGTTGAGTCATATATGCAATAGCTTCCCTGGTCCTTCAGAGCCTCGGGTGGGTCATTGAGAATTTGTTTTACTGATAAACAGAAGTTTTTTGGAACAAATCCTGCAGCTGGTAGGGCCCAGGGCTGCCTGGAGCAGCTGTCTGGCTGGGGCAGAGCAACAGTCTTGGGTCCTGCAGCCCTCACCGCCTCCTCCCCTCTTATTCCATTGAGTGCATCCCAAGCGCTTTCTCTCCACAGCAATAGGTTTTGCAGGTCAGCTACAGGTGATAGGAAAATGGGCTTTCCCCTCTTTTGTGGGAGAAACCCCTTTCCCTCTGTGCCATGGGTGAGGTCCTGTCTCGCTCCTGTTCCCCAGGGACATGCCATGGAGATGCCCCTCACCACGCTGACCCAGCCAGGACCCCTGGATGCACATCCATGATCTGGGAGCTGTCTGCAGTAGGAATTGTCTTTCCTCAGCACAGGGAGCAGGAGGAAGCCTCTCTTGAGCCTGCCAGGCTCTTCTCCAGCCGAGACCACGGCTGTGACGGCGAGCTCCGAGCTACCTTACTGTCCTTGGGGGCTGGAGCCCTTCATTGTGGGCTTCTTCATTAGCTGACAGCACAGGAGCCATACAGATGCTGCCTGCTCCCCTCAACGGCAAGGAAATTATGCACCTGGGCTAGCAGCCAGCAAACAGAGGATTTATGCTTTTCAAGGTCTTTTATTAACTTGACAACATATGGCTCTATCCACAGAGCTCCTCCTCCTCACCCCAGCTGCCAGGGCTGGACCAGGGTTTTCTCTCTGCCCTGTGCCACTTGACCCTGGTTCCTGAGCACCCTGTTTGGGGGAAAGAGCTTTTGGGGTGGGTGGGATGCTATTGAAAGGAAACTATTTTCTTACTTAAAAGCCTATTTAAATACCTTTTTTTCTTGCAAAGATGCAAGCCTCAGACTTTAAAAGTAGCGGTACCAGATATTGAGGCTACACACAGATATTTTCTTTTTGGCATATACCTGTGTTTGAGAGAACGCAGCAACATGAGGGGAAGTTTGGATTCCACACAGCTCTCCATGGAAACCTGCACAGACAACGTATTTTTCACTACACGGAGGCACTGACAAGAACCTGCCCCTTAACCACACCCCAAAGAAGAGCCAGCGCTTCCTTTGCATCTCTGTCCGATTTCTGTTCTTGCGGTGCCTAAACACGGCAGCCGGTGAGGGTCCCCTTGGACCCGGAGCCTCTTCAGTCAATGGAAGTGTATGAGCCCCCACGCGGAAAGTCAAGTTACAATTGATTTTTTTTGTCTTTAAAATTCAGGAATGGATTTCTCTCAGGCAGCAGCTTTCCATCTAATGAAATGCAGAGATCCTCTTGGAAATGCACTGCAGCTGGTACCGGGGCTGTGGGCAAGGGAAATTGCCTTCATTTTTAAAGCTTTTAGTAACTCCAAGAGAAACCCCAAATGGCTGGGTTTCTGCAGTGGAGTAGCAGGAGGGAGGTGGGGAGCAGTTCAGAGCAGGCAGCCCTGCCAGGGAAAGACCTTGCTGAAGCATTTCCATGCCTCAATGTGTGTAGGAGGAATGTCTAATGATGTTGAACTTAAACTGGCTGGAAAAAATGTCATTCTGCTGCCTGGGTTTAGACACCTCTCTTCCCCCTCACAGCTAAAGCACTGAGCTAAGCCCCTTCTCTCTTCCAGACAAGGCAAAGCACCACATGCAATGCAGGGTCTGTGAGCTGGCACCACCCAGGCCAGCACTCATCCCTGTCCTGGGGGCATCGGGGGGCCAGGAGCGACACTACCCAAGGGCGGAGGTGCAGGAAGAGGCTACAACTACAGACCAGCAACTTGGACACTTCCTCAACCACGACGCACGACAGAAACCGGAGGGTTACCCCGGCTGCAGGGGCACAGAGAGATCCCTTGGCAGGGAAGGTTTAAAATGCTCTCGAGAGGCACCAGCGGGAAGAAATCCCACTTATCTCCTAGAGGAAGAACTTGACTGCCAGAAGTATCGCTCCTAATTAGGCAGCCACGTGCTGCTTTGCTGAAAGTCACTGTGGCAGAAGGATACCAAGAAGTGAGATTTATTCCTCTTCTCCTTGCATTTGAAAGTCCCCAGCAGAACAAAACCCTTCCACTATCAGTACAGAAACCAGCTCCGCACCACCTCGACATTGAATCAGCATCACAGCAGCCATTAGCTACAGCCCTGCCCTTCCTTCCACTCTGCATCTCAAGATCTCTTCCCTGGGGGACAGCACACCCCTCAATGCCTCAAACCTTGGTGCTGGTGATTAAGACCCTCAAACCTCCCAAGCCACCTTTGAGCCAATGCTCCCTAACTGGGAAAGTCCAAACCTCAACCTACCTTGTATCTCCAGCACTGTCCCAGGGGTGACCACGAGGAGGCTTCACACATCTTCAGCAAAGTTCCCTGCTCCTGGAAAATCCTCTTCCATGCCCCACACTGGTGTTTTCCTGGCTCTCTAACCACTCTGCCTGTGGGAAAGCCTTTCCTGAGGGCAGCACAGCCCCAAGGATGCAAAGCCTGGCCGCACGAGGAGCCTGCAGCAGCCGGTGCTCAGAAGGTTCCTCAGTAGATCTCAGGAACTTTGAGACAAAGCTCAGCAGAAGTGAATCCCCTGGACAGCCCTCACTGCAGAGACCTTTCCTTCTACCCAAAAACCTCTCTGGGCTTCACAGCAGCCCTTTATAGATGAGCTGTAGGGGTGGGCTGAGTGCCCCAGCTGGGGATAGTTTGGTCCCTGAAAAGGGTGTTTCCAGGCCAATGAGGGATCTGGACAGGTGAGATCGAGGCATGTGTCCCACATCGTCAGCTCAGGTTTGAGCAGACACTTAGAATCATAGAATAATAGAATCATAGACTGGCTTGAGTTGGAACAGACCTTAAAGATCATCCAGTTCTAACCCCGTGCCATGGGCAGGGACACCTCCCACTAGAGCAGGTTGCTCAGAGCCTCATCCAGCTTGGTCTTAGATACTTCCAGGGATGAAGCATCTGTAGCTTTTCCGAGCAATCCATTCCTGCGTCTCATCACCTTCAGACTAAATTTGCATGAGCCGAGTGCCTGGCTCTCTGATATCCCCCGGGGTGTTCCAGTAGTAGTGCTGGAAATGCCACTGGAAACTTTGAGTGGAGATTAGGAGTTGCCATTTACACGTGCCTGAAACGTTCCAAATCGATCGAGGCAAAACCCAGCTAAGCCTTGTGCAAGCTGAAAGGCAGCTGTCGGCTCAGCTTGTGGCTGCTCGCCGGCTGCCTTGACTCTGGTCCTTGACTGCAGCATCCCACCAAGGCAACAGATCTCCCAGTCTCTCTGGACAGCAGGCTTGGCTTCTCCCTTTGCCTACCCACGGACTTTCCCAGCGTTTCCGAAGCCACCTGTTTGGGCTCTGCCCTCGCATTCCGACCTGCTGCGCGAGTTCGTTTACCCACGCGCCTCCAAGTGCCGAGTGTGAGGCTACAATGGCATCTGAGTAGTGCTGAGTGCTTTCAAGAAGATTACACCCGCTGAAGTAGTAATTAATGTTTGTTTTATTATCTTCTGGGGAATGATCGGCCAACAAGATAATTCAAATAAAGCAGAACATGTTCCGATTGAACGCTGTTTAAGGGCTGATTCATTGCGAACTGGCCCGTGCAAAGGACGAATAATTAAGAGAAAAGGCACAAGTAGGAGCATTCTCGCCATTTATCTGCCTTTTATGTAATTAAAATGATGGAAATTATGTCTTAATGAGTGGAAGTTGCATGTGCTCTTGAGAGTTTGGCGTATCCTGTTTTCCTATGGAGCGCTGTCTCCAAGCGCATCCCTCCGGCCACATCCCCAGCCCCGGGGCAAACCTCTTGGGGTGAGGAAGCCGGCAGCGCCGGCCGTGGTTCTGCCCACCCAGCCCTCGCTCCTGAGGGGCTGCATCTCCTGAGACCGGGCAGCGAGGGCTGGGAATGGGGCTCCTGGGCCCAGACCTTTGCGATGCAGCCCGGTGAGATTGCCGCTGTCAGTGATAAATTCTGTCCTTGTGTGTCGTTAAATCACATACAGTGAAATTACTGTGTCACATTATATGGTAAATAAACTTCAGGGAAGGCAGAACATCCAGCAGACTGCAAAACACCTCGTTTTTATCCTCCAGCTGAGTGCTGGAGGAAAAGGCCGTTCTGCTGCAGCAAGGGGCACTAGGGGCCAGGACCGTTGCTGGCAAAGCCCCGGTGCTGCCACACTTCAGAGCAAGGCATTGTTAACCAGTATGGCACGGCAGGACTTGCCACCGCGATTCATTTCTTCCTCATTTGCTGAATTTGAATTCCCCTAAACAGGGAGAGAGAAATTCTCCCCGTGCCAGAGCAGCAGGACGAGCCCGGCGCAGAACCTGTGCTCTCTATCGCAGCACCGCGACCCCGAGCAGCTTGGTGCTCACTGTGACGGTGAAATGGTGAGCAGAGAATTATCCTCCGTCTGTTGAAATAAATTCCACCGCATTTATTTCTCTGATGAACTCTACGGGGGCGTAATGTATTATTGAGCACATGGAGGCAGAGGCGGGGGAGCCGGGGTGCTGGCTGCGTGCCAGCCCTGCCGGGACCCTCCATCTGTGCCAGCGGTGCTGGGAGCACCCACGCACGCCGAGACCCTCCTGCCGTGCTGTCGGTGCTGAAAGTACCCATGAGCGCCTGTTCCCACGCCGAGGGACGATTCCCACTCCAGTTCCTTGGGGAGCATCTTCCACAAGATGGAGCCTGCGGGCAGATGATGCGCGGCCGGGCGGACGCTGGACGGCAAGCGATTGTCCATCTGTCCGGCTGCCTTGACACGCAGTAGTCTGTCCATCCATCTGTCTCCCAGGCAGGGCCCGAAGAGCGGTGTGGCATGGCCTGTCTGCCTGTCCATCTGTCTGTCTCCCTGGTGGTGCCCGGCCAGGGATGGAGAGTGTCTGTCCTGACTCCTTGTGCTTTGCAGTACTGACGGGACCAGACACGGGCCCTTGGGCACATGTGCGCGTGTACACGTGTGTCTGGGCGTGTGTGCGCACACGCATGTGCCCTCCGGCCCTAAGCACACAGAGGAGCTGCTCCCAGCTGATCAGACCCGAGTCCAGGGATGCCATCCCAAGGTGAGCACAGCCTTTAACCACAGCTCACTTCTGCCAGCACTTAAGAAGCACAAAAAAAAGCCCCACAGGGATTATTTCGGGTTCATATCCCTCCCACGGGATGCTGAGGCTGCCTCAGTTTCCCCTTTCATGCCATGGACCGTGGCTGGTGGCAGCAGCTCTCACGTGGGGTGAATTTATCTTCGTGTGCCGACATCTCGCTGCTGTGCCGGTTAATCCTGAGAGGGAAACGCAAACCCAAGATGGATTAGAATAAATGCCAGAGCCCGAGGAGAAATGTCAGAGCTGGGGAGGCTGCGCTGGGTTCGGGCACCCCGGGGAGGGCTCCCACCGCCCCAGCTCGGCTCTCCCACCTCCTCCAGTGCCGAAGGGAACCTCTCTCGGTTACGCTGACTGGTTTGCACCCGTGTTGGAAAGCCCTGGCAGAAAGGCTGCTGCTGCTTGACCAGGACTTCAAGTCACAGCTTTCCTTGGGTTTATTTATTCTGACTCCCGTTTTCATTAGGAAAACCTGCAGCGGAGGAGGGGAGGAGAGGGGAGGGCAGCTCCACTTACTGTAAAGCAGCCTCAGGAGAAAAATAGCACCGTGCTTCACGCCATTTCCACATTATGCTAATGCACATCTGTTGAGTGCCTCCTTCCCATCACGAATTCCAGCAGGTCCTTGCTCGTAAGTGGGAATTACTTCCATTTGCTGTTTTTTTTTTTTAATTTCTCTGCACTTAGGAAAGTAGATCAGTTGGATGGTTTGGTTGCTGGCGGTGGCAGCCTGGTGAGGCTCGGCACAGGCGGGGCCCTGAGGTGGGTGATGCCGAGTACTGACAGTCGGTGGCTGATCCGGTAGAGCGGAGGCAGGGGACGTCCATCTGGGCCGCGTGCTCAGACTGCTCAGCACCCACTAGGCTCCTAACCTAACCTAGTCCTGGGAAGAGGAGCCCTGGTCCCTGGAGCCCACCATGATTCTCAGCTCCTCTAGAGCACCCTGCCACCGCCAGTCCCCGGTACCAACGCTGCCTTCGCCAGGAGCAGGATCACACTGAGAAAGAAACTGCCCTTTCCTACCATAAACCTTCCCAAATAAGCTCCATGCCAAAACACGCACAAACGAGGTGAGGAAGAAATGGATCAATAAAACATTCAAGGAGTGAAGAAAAAAAGGACAAAATAATGAGAGCCTCATTTGTTTGCTTCCTTTGCAGGTCACCTTAAAGGCAGGATGACAGGAGAAAAACATCAAACATCTGATGAAAAAAAAATAGCTGGAGAGAAAAAAGAAAAATCTCACCTAAGCACCAGCTAAACTACGGCTCACCAGGCAGAAAGCTTCATGCTTCACTCCTGCGAGCGTGGGATGAGAGCTGTATCTCTGCCCTGCGGCTCCGCTGGACGCTGTCAGGGCACTGGTAGGTGAGGTGGTGCCGGGTGGGCGAGGGGGCGGTGGCAGCGCGGGATGGGATGGGACTGGATGGCAGCAGCGCTTCATTAAAACCAATATAAATGGAAAGAGGATTTGGAGAGTGAGAGGAGACAGATAAGCAGTGACAGGGAATATGGAAACACGGCCTACTTTTGTCAGCCTGAGGAAATGGGTACGGCGTTGCTGGAGATGCCGAGAAGACTGCTTTGATCCGAGGCACTCGAGCTGGGAGGGAAGCGCTGGCACCATGTGGGCATTTAAAGGCTCGTCCTCTGCTTCCCAGCAAAGTCCTTTTCTTTGACAGAAACCAGAGGGAAAGCCCTTCTGCTTGAGCCTGCGAGGAGCAGCGGAGGCAGCCCTCCCTCGCTGCCCGGCGAGCAGCGCCAGGCTCCGCATCCCAGCCAGTGGGAGCTGCTGGTCCCTTGGAGGGAGCCGGGGCTCAGAGCTGCCCTCGGCTGAGTCTTCCTGAGAGGAGATGCTGCAATGACAGGACCACGGGGAGAGGGATCTGCTGGTGGCATGTCTCTTCTCCCACCTCAACCCAATTTATCTCACCCTCCCTTGCCTTGCTGCCAGCGCAGACCTGGCTTTATCTATCAGCTGCTTCCAGTGTGGTGCTCACCTGCGCTGGGCCGATGGCAGCTCGCACGGCGGTGATTAATGAGCGAGAGAAAGACCTTCTCTCCTGCCCCGTCACCCCTGAAATCTGCCTGATTGTGCATACTAAAACAAAACAAATTTCAGGGATTATATTTTTTGCAGTGTTCTGCAGACAGGTCCATGCTGGAGCCCCCGCCGTGATTGCCGACATCAGGTTGGGCTGGATTTGAGAAGAATTTTTATTTGAACAATAGGTCAAATGTGAATTCACCTCTCTCCAGACACAGGATATTAGCTCCAATTTTGGAGGCTTTTAGCCTTCTTACAGAAAGGGAAAAGAAAGAAAATCCTCACCGTCTAATTACGTTGGTTACAGGCAATCAGACTCTTAGTCATATTCTGATGACTTTTATTTGACACTGATTGATGATGCTTTAATAGCTGCCCTGAGCACTTTCTCCGCTTGTGAGAGAATAAGTTTTGGAGAGTTACTCCGAACATTACGGGCTTAGAGACTGCTGCCTGCAGGCCACCGCCATCTCCTTCTCCTGCACCTCAGAAGCTCCTTCAAAGAGCATTGTCTGAGAACCGGGAATGGGTTAAAGGAAGCAGAGCGCAATGACGCGGAGCCTTCGTGTGATCTGCGGCTGGATCCACATCCCAGCCCTGGAGCAGTGGGTTCTGTGGGGCTGCAGCTACAGGTTGTGCTCCTAGTGTGGAGATGGTGGATTCCAGAACCAGCATTTGAACATCTCGCTGGGAAAGGAGTTTCTAAAGGGCAAAATACAGCTTTGAGTATGTTCTAGTATCTTTTACCACATCCTAACACTCATAGAACTGATAGTGGAGAGCACTCACACTGACAAGTCTGATGCAACTGATAAAAAATGATTAGTATTTTGAAGATAGAAAAGTGTATCAATTTTGAAGACAGATGCCGAATACATTGCTGTAGAAAGGTTTTACATTCAGAGCTCAACCATCCCGTGGCTGTTGACATGTGGAGCTCAGCAGGGCCACAGCACCGCTTCGTGCCTCTTCTCTGCTCCATCAGCTCCTCATAAAGCACAGAAGGAACCTGTGGCTGTAAACTCCTCGGTGGGACGGTCACTGCTGCGGGCTGCAGCCCCCGGTGCTGAGTGAATCCACGCTGCTCCTTGGCAACTTGGCTGGCAATTTCTTTTTAATAGCTTTTTTAATCCCATAGACCCAGTTTGCCTTTTCCAAAAGGTTTTGTTTTGCCCTTTTCCGAGGGGGAAGCCAATTGCTCTTGCAAATCGGTGTGAACCAAATGACCATGGCTCTTAAAATGCCTTGAAAAGACACAGCTTTGGGTTTCTACGTGCGCTGCAATTGCAGCCTGTGACTCTGGCACGGAGCAGTGGAGCTGTTGGGAGCCTGGGGACAGCCGGGGCTGCGGGGAGGACATGAGGGCAGGCAGGTGAGAAGCATTTGGAGATCCCAATAGGGACATAACAAAGAAATCTTTCCTCTCCAATGGCCAGGATGCCACGTTTTCAGACCTGTGTAGTTCAAATGGTGAAAGGAGACAATCCTGGTGTCTTTAGGTAACTGTGCCTTTAAAGCTGTACCTTCCATGCCTTAAGATCTTTTAATGGAGCAATAGTTTGGGAACAAGTAGCCCAAATATTTACATATTGTGGTTTTCTGGTCTGTTGCAGAAAGCTTCCTGCTCATTGACTTTGCTTCTGGCCTCCGAGGGGGAAAGGAGCGATACAAGAACCTGCTGGGAGCAGAGTGGCACATCCATCCATCCATCCATCCATCCATCCATCCATCCATCCATCCACCCATCCATCCATCCACCACCAGCTGCCTTCACTTGCGTCTCACATGAAAACAAATGCAATTTTCCCCAACCTCCCTTGATTTTTCTTTCACGGAGCCTCTTTTCCTTCCAGTGTGGACACCTGAGAACAGCTGAATGGATTGAACAGCCCTCTGAGCTCCATCCAACAACATTTTGCACAGATTGGCTACAGATTTCCAGCCTGGGATGGATCTGAATAGGGATGCTGTGATCCCAGGGAACGCAGCGTGGCTCTTGTAGGGGTTGCTGATGCTTGCAAGGAACCTTGAGCACATGGGACAAGCTGCGGCCGAGCTGCGTGAAGAGGATGGCAAATTCGAAAGCCTGGAAAGGTGTAAGGTTTGGGAAGGAAAAAGCCTTGGGAACACCATGCAGAGCTCACTTGCCCAGCAGTGCAACCTCTCCAGTCTGGGGTCAGCTCCCTCCCCGCTGCAGCTGCCTCGCTACGCTCACAGGGTTTTCATCGCTACTGTCGCAAATTCTGAATGTTTCCCTAATAGTGTCCGGCTTGTTCCTCCCCATTCGTTTCTCAGGCGAATCTCAGCTGCCTAATGAAGGAGGGAAGGGCCGCGCTCCGACAGCGCCTGGGTTAATGCGCTCTCGCCCAGCGCGCGGCATTTGCAGGTACTTCTCGTTCCATCACCCAGCCCGAGCTCCTGCAGCGTGGAGCAGCGACATTCCCGCACGCATTCCTGCTCCCAGCCCAGTAACCTGTGGCTGCACTCATTTTCTCTGTTGCTTTGGCTTTTTCTCCCAAGCACTATAATACCACAGGAAAGAAATGTCAAAATGTAAAAGCTCTCCTTATTAGGCAGTAAATTTTTGAGTCTGAGGAGACCTTCAGGAGAGACCAAAAGGTGGTTTTTAATTGCCAGGATGCATTACAAGGCTGGCTGGGCTGATATCCCTGCAGCTGCGGAGGGGGGGCAACTTTTGCAGTCTGCTGGGTTTTGGAAGGGAGCTGGGTCCATCCCACCAAATCATTATTTTGACATCCCTCCATGGGTGAGGGCTCACTTCTGGCAGAGGAGAACAGGCCCCAGCACTGCCCTGTCCCCTTCCAGAGTCTGACTGTCCCTCCCTGCGCAGTGGTACGAGGTGATGGTCGGGGTACGGCACCCGGGGGTGTAACCATGGAAAAGCTCAGATCGGGTAATTAGTGTCAAACAAATATTCAACATGAAGGTGAATGTCTAACCTCCATCTTGGTGCAGTCCTCCCTGGCCCACGGCTGCTCAGGTGGCTTCAGCAGGATAGAGCACACATGCAACACAAACCTGGAAAGGAGAAAAAGAACTAAAAAGATAAAATCTCAGCATTGTATTTAACCAGCAGCAGATGATACACCTGTGCCTGCTTTGCTTGGAGCCAGTTGAAAACCCTGCAAACTCAGATTCGTGTGTAACATAGAAAAGGTGCTTTTCTTTCCTCTGTAGGCAACTCTCAGACCTCTTGTTTTTTCTCCTCAGCAGCTCTTCCTGCGAGGGGCTGACGCACACGATGGCACGGTCACCACCTCTGATGCAGCCTCGGTGAGCTCGGGCTCGGCTCTGCTTCAAGGGACCAGTGGGGACACTGGAGCAAAGCGGTGTGCTACTGAGGTGAGAAAACGCTCAGGCTGGAAAAGGACCCACGATGTCCTTCCCCTCCCACCCACCACGTGGGTCTAGGCACCAAAAGGAGACACTAGCTCTGTATGTGAGCACATGAGAACGATGTCTGTCTTAGGCGAAAAAAAGAAGGACTAAAAAAAACCCCAGAGTGAGAATTGAGTTGTGAACTCTTGCTGGTGGAGGCAAAGCGTAAACCAATAAATAGCAGAAATAGGTTTGCTAAACTCCGCAAGGTAAAGATGTGAAATGTGTCAGCTCTACGTAGGAGGACGTAGGATGATGAAAGGCTTTACAAGGACCTAAGCAGGAGAAAGACCATGTGGAATAACTACCCAGGTAATCGGCATCCCCGGCAGCGGCCTGGCAGGAGCTGGGGGCTGAGACCGTGTAAGAACCAGCCCTGCTCTAAAAGTAATACTGAGTACCTTTGGTTATCTGCAGCTGGGAACACACCCGGCTTCAGATATTCTAGTCTTGTAATTGAATTATTTAGGGGCTGGCATGGCGTGATGAAATGGGCTTTCTTCCTATTTTTAGGTTTCCATCTACAAGGCTGGAAATTACAGCCATTAAAATGTTCTATTAGTAATGATATATAAAGGGGAAAAAACTGATCAGACTTTTCTAGTGCACATAGAGCATTAGGATATCATTAATTTTAATGATAGAGCCCAAAATTACAAAGCTATTACAATCATACTTGAAGTCTCCAAAAAAAAAAGAGAATCGTTCTAAATTATTGCTAATGAATAAAAAAATATTTAAATCATATTTAACGGACCTTAAAATTCCAGGCAATATTGCCATGAGCTAACTGCGGCTTTGGCCGCATTTGTTTCCTGATGCTGACCAACAGTGTCCCATGCCAGGGCTGTCCAGCAGGATTTTCAAGGAGCGTTTCTGGAGGGGAAGGGGGAAGAAGCCGCGCTCTGCCAAAGAGCTGCTTTAGGGCTTTAATCCCCACTCTCAGCCCTGCTGTGGGATTTCCCGCTGTCCTGGGGAATGTAGGCAGTGTCCCAGTTCTCGGAGACACATCCTTGACTTACCTGGGAGATGGGACACCTCTTACCTGGGAAATGGGACACCTCACCCTTCCTCCTCAGGGTTAAAAGTGGTTTCCAAGTCCATCAGCTGCTGAGGAAAAAACACAATTACCAGCATTGTATGCTCTAAAGCAGCAGCAATTAAAGTCCTTCACAGGACTGCAGATTTTTATCTCGATTTTCTTTTACAAAATAAATGACTAAGGAACAAAGTCCTTTGACAAAGCAGATGGGGGAAAAGAAGCAGCTTGAAAAGAGAAGTCCCTGAGAGGGGCTGCGGCTTTGTGTGCTCCCCTCCCCGCCTGCCGGGTGCTAGAAATGAGCAGCGGCGCTGGAGGACAGGCTGTGGATCCCAGGAAAGCGACTGAGACTTCCCTGAGCGTGCCGGCAAGGGGACCGCACAGCATGCGATGGGAAGCTGGGATCCTGTATTTATTGAGACACGCTCATGATAATTCAATGAGCATCCCCTGACCCGGAGCAGTGACACACGGCAGACACAGCTCGAGTCTCTCTGGAGCAGGGACAATTGACTGCGTTGCCCTTGAAAACTTCAGTTTTCTCTAAGCCACCAAACCCTTGACTTCCTTGTGTAAAATTCTTTTTTTATCCAAAGGAAGCACAAAGTTTGCTGTCTGAGTTCAGCTCCCTCACCCACATGCTGTGCTTCATTTTGTCGAGACCATGTAGAGCCAGGAGGAAAAAAACCTGAACAACACGGGCTGATATTGGCAGGTGTGTTTCTGGCTGCACTAACCTCTGGGAGTGATTTCCCTCCGTTACTAAACCCCTGTGTCGTTACCAAGCTGAAGCCAACCCACAGAAAGCTCTCCCAGTCCCTGGCCAAGCAGTGCTCGGGATGTTCCCAGCTCAGTCCCCAGCTGGATCCAGGACTTCTGATGCCACCGGTGAGCCCAGCTCGCTGGTGCCGGCACTGCCACCTCTCCCGCTGCCAGCACTGCCGGCGCGGCTGCATCACCCGCGTTTGCAGCTGGCAGCTCTTAAGGAGCTTAGCAGCCGGTCGTGCCCTCAGATGGGAAAGGCATATTTATGGAAAAGCTGATACCCTGGAGAAAGAGGCTTTGTTTCCCAGTGTCCTGTGGCCAGTGCACCCGTGACCTGCAGACTGGCCAGATACTGCTGACCACTGCCTTACTCTGGTCTGACCCCATGCTCAACACGGCAGACTGTTTTCTAAGAGGGAAGGCACCCACGGGTGACTTTTTCTTGCCCTTTAGGGCCCCCTTGCCAGGGAGCCTTTATTCCTTCTTCGGAAAAGTCCAGTGGGGTGGGCAACTCCTCGGTGCCAGCTGTGCCATGGGACAGTCAGCCTTGGGGCACAGCAAAGCTGATGGCAGGAGAGAAGGAATACGGGAAAAGAACATTAAATGGAGACATGTCTCTAAGGAGCAGCCCCAGCCACTGATCTCCCACTACTCCAGGGTGCTGGCTGCTGTCCCACCACGTTGCAAAACACCTCAGAGCAGAATACCTAGAATAAATGTATTGGCTTATAATGGTCTATGCAACATTAAAACTATTTTCCAGGTACCTGATATTTGAGATGTTGCAATAAAAGGGTCAAAAACTTCTCAAATTCATTATCTATCGCCTCGAAATAGCTGCTTCATTAAGTGCCGCCGAGACGGCCGGTAACGGAAGGTGAAGGGAGATTGGATGCACAGACAGTGCTGATAAATGGCTTTTCCGTGGCTATTCCAGAGCTGACAAGGGGAAAAACGCCATCCCACGGTTGAACAAGCCTGGAGTTTAGCACAAAAACTCAGGAACTGCCTCGGTCAGAATAACACATCGTGGCAGGCAGCAATGTGACCTCTGGGAGAGGGGCTGCGAGCGAGCGAGTGAGCGAGCCAGCAGCAGGCAGCATGCAGGGAGCTGCTTAGGACCCAAAGTACCTGTGTCCTTCCCCAGTGTGGTCACTGGCCCCACTGCCTCGGGGTCCCCAGTGCCCGAGTGTCCCTGCACGCCCAGCCTTCACCCTTAGGCTGCCTCTGCCACGCACAAGGGTGAGGAGCAGCCACTGCAGGACCAGCTCCCTCTTTGCTGGGGGGACATTAAAACCTCAGCCCACCTCTCTGGCTCTAAGGGCTGTGACCTCAATGTGGGGGGTTCATGCTGCCTGTCCTCCCTCCCCTAGATTTAAATAATCCCCTGGGTTGATCTGACCTCTTCAACAGGCGGAGAGGCGCCACGGCCTCAGGTTCTGCGTCCCCAAAGAGCTTGCACATAATTCCACTTGGCTGGCTCTGTCTGCAGATCTGGGATGTGCAGAATGTAACGGCACCAAACCACCGGCTCCTTCCTGATGGATAAGAGGGGGGATGAAGACAGATGTTCTTCTCTGACCAGGGTAATAGAGTCAGCAATTCCACTTGGCTAAGCACATGGATTTTACGATGTCCCCGCGCGGTATTGAGCAAAACACGCCGGTGGTGGAAGATGTATAATGCTATCTGTGGAACAGTCTATTTTCTAAATGGGAGCTTGTTATTTAAAAAGAAAGCACTTTAACACTTTGGAAAATATGAAGGTCCCCAAAGCTGAATTTTTGAGTGCTCATTTTGCAGCTTCCGAAAAAGCCGAGTTCATTAGTGAGCGGCAGCGAGTGCTGGGTGGCACCGGTCCAAGCAGCACTTAGTGTGTGCCTAACTTTGAGCAGGCCCAAGGTCCCAGCGTACTCAGAGGCATTACCCACATCCTAAAAGTTAAGCATCTGCTTAGTTGAGTTTTTAATATTAGATTTCTTATTTTTAACATTGAGACTGGCACCAGGTTCATCCCCAGACTCACTCTTTCCCCACGAGGCAGTTGGGGTGGGAGGTACCATCAATCCTGAGGGCTCTCCCTTGGAGTCACAGCTCTGCTATCAGCGCTTTCCACACTTGTCCTCCTTTCCCAGCACAAGATGCTATTTGGTTTTTGGAAATCAGAGGCTGAGATAAACACCCCTTGCTCAGGCACGTCCTTCACAAGATGCTGCTCCCACCGTTCAGCGTTTGGGCAACAGTCCTGAACAGCCCTTTATCAAATAAATTGCTTTTCATGAAGAGGTTGGGGACAAAGACAAAGTTCTGGAGGATGCAAGTCAGGGGAGCAGCCCCTGCTTAGGAAGGAAGGAAGGGCTCCCAGCAGCCAGTGGGAGCAATCGGAGAGTGAAACCTTCCCTCCTGGAGCTCAGCACCCATGGGTGCAGGAGCCCGAGTAGCCCTGCAGCCGGAGGGTAGGAGAGTGGGCACAATGGGCAGGGATGTGCGGGAAGCCCGGGGCACGTTGGGGGACTTCTCACAACCGCACACCCATGCCAAGCTCTGTCTCACTGAGGGCTGGCAAAAGGCACCTGCAAGTGTGGGGTTCAGAGCCGCCCAGCAGCAAGGCTTTTTACCCAGGTTCTCACTCACTTTGCACGGCCGATGCTCCCGTTGTCTGCGGTCGTCCCTCTGAGTCGAAACACCTCTCCCTGGCACCTTCCCCGCGGTGCCGCACGACCTCCCGGCAGCGCCGGCGTCCTTGTCAGGGAAGTAAAACGTTCATCTCTTCTTGCCCTTGCCTCTGCTCAAATCCAGGTCGAAGCAGCTTTCCCTGGGGAAGCGGGCGCTGCAGAGCTGCCGGCTCAGCCGCCACGTCCCTCCCTGCCTCTCCTTGGAGCCGTGGGGCAGCAGCCATGGCAGAGGCCGTTGAGCACCAGCCAAACGTTTGGTCCAAATCCACTCTGGTTTGCTGCGTGGGAGCCAGTGAGCTCCATGACACCCGTAAATTCGGGCTGAGCTTCACCAAATCTATTTGCTTGATCAGATTTATGTAGCAATTCCAGGACGAGGTGAATAATGAAAATCACTCATGAATATTTCATTTTTATAAATCACATAATTCATATCTATTCACAAATATTTGCTTTGCCTTATAAACCGGATGAATAATTTACAGAAATATGCAGGAAATATTTTAAAGAAAATATGAAATTCACTGACTACATCAATCAACAAATATTATTCAACTTATATTGGTTTAGCTTGCTGACAGGTAAATTCCCTGTGTATGAGAGGAGCTGGAGGAGCAGGTGACATTTTCCATGTTAAAACACGAGGAGATGGAGCTCGTTTCTTCCCACGCCAGAGAGACAGAAATGCAGAAAGTGGCATTTCTCTAGCTCCCTTTTTGCATTTCTGTTTTTCACTACCAGGGCTGCACAGCGCCGCTGTCCCCCAGTCCCTGCTGTCCCCAGGTCCCTGCTGCACCATAGACCCAGGGCAGCTGTGCACGTCTACTGCCTTTTCTTGGCCGGCAGCTCTGAAGATGAGCAGTAAATAAACTGCAAAGTTTTCTAATTTTACAGTAATTCCCTCAATTATTTAGCTGCTTTTTTTTTTCAAAATCAGCTGCTTAAACAGAGTATTAAGCGACTGCATTAATCCACCTGTATTTGGATGATAAAGTGATTAATCTGACGTATTTAAACACTGTGATGGTTCGGTGACAAGTGTCCCGATGGAGGTGGTGGCTTTGCCGAGCAGTGTCCTGCAAAGGGCTCTGTGCCCTGGCAGGCACAAGGGATGCACAGGGACAGGCACAGAGCCCATCTCCTCCCGAAAAGGTCACCTCGGTCGCTCCAAATCCATTCATCAAGCAGCGCCACGGCGGGGGCTCACATGCTTTTCCTCTCCCTTCCTTGTGCAGGGTTTTGAAGCAGCCAGGAGGGGAGGGAGATTGACTTTTTTCCCTGGTTGTAAGACATTTAGCAGTACTTTGCGCTTACTGCTTGCAGCACCAAATTCCTGGGTGGGAGCGAACATTTCTCACCTCTGCTTCTCCTCGGACATTTGGTCCCTGGAAGATCTCCTGCAGATGGGAGAGGAGCGGGTGGATGGGGCTGGGGGCGCTTCACATCAACACATCACATCCGTGCTGGTGCCACTGCCCGGTGAGACAATCCCTGCCAGGCACGAGGTGCGGAGCGTCAGTGACAAGGATGCTGTCAGCTCATGGCTTGGCGACCCAAACAGCGAAGTGCAGAACGAGCGCTGGCAAACTCGTCAGCGAATGCGCAGAGAAACCCGGCTGATGGAACTTAAATGGCTGAGGCACCGGGTGGCCATCCCAGTGCAGGAAAATCAGGCTTCCATACCTTTCCACATCGGAAACTGGGATCCGTGGAGTAGGAGTCGGGTCTGCCGCTGTCACCTCTTCCTTTGCGATGCACACAGTGAAGAGGGGACAGGGTAGATTCATGATGCATGAATAAACACACCAAACTGCTCAGAGGCCTCCCCAGCCCGAGTCAGGCAGGAATCGGGCATAAGCATCGGGGTCTGAGATACATCCCCGAGGAGGGGGCCGAAGCCGATTGCGGATCCTGCCCTTCCCACGAGCTGGTTTCCCCAACTCAAAGTGAGCAAAACTTAACGTCCCTTTTTAGTATTCCTACCGTTTGCAGTGTGTCTCCAAAACTATTCATCTGTAACATTTGTAGGCCTGTTAAGAGGGAAATACAATTTCATAGTCACAGATAAGAGATTAAACAGATCAATTCCTCCCTGGGAAATGGGCTGAGAAGAAAAAAACCACCGTCTCCAAATTGCGCTGCAGGAGATTTTTGTTTTCATGTTTTATTGAGCTGTGGGTCCTGCCACTAACTTTTCCGCTCATATTCTCATTAACAGAGCAACAAGTTCATGGGCTCAATGTCGAGATGGTCAGTGGGGCAGCTGTGGGGCCCAATGCTCAGGAATCTTTTTGGGGGAGACAGGCTGAGCCTCCCACTCCACCAGCAGCCAGTCATGCCCTGCTTCGAGACAGCTAGCTGCAGAGAGGCTCTCTCCCTAATCCTGACTCTTTCCTATCTCCGGGGTTTGAGCTGGGAGCATTTCCCCCAGGAGGGTCACAGCTGGCTGGTGCGGCCCATATCGGTGGCACGGAGCACACGGTGTGCCGGCGTGCCGCGGCGTGCTGCCGAGGGGACTGTTAACGGTGCGAGATGACAGGCCGTGCTAGGCTGTAAGACAAGAGGATGTCAAAATATTTAGCAGCGGAGTTAAACTGAAACCACCACATCCACAGACGGGGTATTCTGCACTCTGGGCTCAAAAAAATCTCAAATACTGAGGGAAAACACTGGCACGGAGACGGGCAGAGCCGTGCCCCGTGCGCTAGCCCGGCCCTGACCCGTGGCGGTCGCTCTCCTGAGATGTTCAGCTCAGCTGCAGACACGTGGCAGCTTCTTTGGGTCAGGCTGGAGTCAGAGCAGCTTCTGCACAAACCTGTGTGGAAAGTGCTGGATTTGGTGAGCTGGTTTGACACAGTCCCAGCACACACAGTAAACCTCTGGCTTCTCCTGGCACCACCAGCAAAGGGCATCACCGATAACCGCCACAGTGGCCACGGGGTCGAAGGGGAGAAAGCGGAGCTGGTCTGGAAAGGCCGAGACAGTGACAGGGACACTGCTGGGATGGCAAGAGGGCACTGGTCCCTCTGTGCCTCTTTTGGGAGGACTGGGACCTGAGTTGTGCCAAGGCACCCGTGCTCTCCTCAAATCTGCACACAGCAGCGCTGTGCCGGAAAGCCCTGAATTATTTATAGCCTGTTATCATCCCCTAGGTATTATTTGTGTAACCATTAGTTTTTGTAAAGTGTATGAAAGAAGCTGTAAAATATCAAGCATCTCCTCACTTCAGCTGGAAGTTGATTATTTTCCTGCCCGGTTTACCAAGCTCCATCTCAGCAATTTAACCCTTTGCGAATGTCAGTGAGGACCTTGGCACGTTGTCAGCCCTCAATCAAAGCCTCGGCTCCTCATCCCCACGGGAAAGGCGATGTGGGATCTGAATGCCGGCTGTGGGCATTGCAGGAGAGGAGGGAGCTGGATTGTTCGCTCCCACGCTAGAAGCTTTTGTTCTAGCAGGAGGAGCTCTTGACTGGGAAGCGGTGGCTCTTCTCTGGGTAAATATATTTTGAAAAAAAGAGATTTATTCCATGGTGTAATGAATTCAGTGCCTTTTAAATGTGACAGTGGGTAAAATACATTGGCCTTCTGCAGGCTTAAATGTCATCAGTAAAGATCAGGCTTTCTCTTCCCTCCTCCGCACTCTTGGGCCATCCTTTAATTTACTGCTTGGTTTTAGAGGGGCTCGGGGCATCGGGGCGGGTGCCGCTCTGAGGACACAGCATCCCCATGTCCCCAGATCTGCAGGCACTGCCCAAGCCTGATGAAGATAAAGAGAAATCAGAGGAAAAAGGCCTGGGGTGAGGGAAGCAGAACTCACGGAGCTCATTAGGCTGCCCGAGAGGCAAATGCCTTGTAGGGGTTTCCAGATGACAGTAACATGCTTCTTTTCACGCCCAAGTCAGCAAAACAAACCAGAATTACACTTCAATGTAAATTTAGAGCCAACCAAAAAATAAAATCGAAACGACAAAGTAGACTAGAAAATAGCCCTCAAACTCACTTAGTACTGACATGACAAGAGGCTCAGACAAGGATTGAGAAATTACTCTAGAAAACCAGCACTTTAGAAACCAAATAAACTGTTCCAAAGACACACAAAAATTACCCCAAGCAAGTTCATATCGATTGCAGGCACTGAACCAAACCAGCAACGTGTTCGCCCTTGTGCCAGCAGTGCCTGCTCCGCACCCACCATCCTCGGTGACTTCTCCACCACGAGGTCCTGCCTCCCCTTGCCGCGCTGTCCCGATCACAACCCACACAGCATCATGAAGAACGGACAGCAATCAGCATTCCACCGCGTTTCTCCAACCCTTCCCACCCACAAGCTCCGGGATAGAAATAAAAGTCCTTTGCCTGCAGCAAATTCATCACAGCAAGTCTCCCCCCTGCCCCGAGCTGGTGCATCGGAGGAACCTCCTTGTATTCCTGAGACAAGGAAAAGGTGGCAGCCTCAGAAAACGCACTCAAAACCCGGGTAGTGTGAGCTTGGGCAAACTTATTAATAAATGAATTACCTGGAAGGACACCAGACGCTGCAGGTAGAGCAGACTGGGTGAGTTTTCAAGAGCGCCCGGGGAGCCAGGATGCACCAGGGGCAGGGCATGAGGTTGAGGCTGCCCTGGATAATGTGGACGTTTCTGAATTCTCTGGGAGGGAACAGCCTAAAATGAAAGGAAAAGAGAGGTAACAGCAGCCAGAGGGAGAGGCAGAAGGGAAACCGAGGGAGAAAGTGAATTGAAACAGAAAGCACAGAGAACACTGTAGAGACAGCAGCACAAACACGATCAGTCACTACCCAGAACGTGCGGGTGAAGCTAATAAGCAGAGAAGAGTCATTACCTCTGGCATTCCCCAACACTGGGGCAATATTTCCTGTGCAGGTACCGTTCCCACAGAGGCTTTTACATTCTCCTCCTTCAAACACCATCTTTCTCCTTCCCTCCCTGCCAGGGTCGATGGTGGCATTTTTGTGAGGATGGTTTCTCTTCCGTCGGCCGTTGGGCTTGGCTCACATCGCACCATTTCTCACGCCAATCCCCCTCTTTTTTGCAAGGGGTGCAGCGCTCAACCACACAGGCTGGAAAACAGGGAAAACAGGGAAAAGCATTAAGAAACATGATAAAAAGAATGGTCTTTCCTTAAAATCATTTACCCAATGCCATTACTGCCTATAACAACCAGTAACTTCACTCAGGAGTCCCCCAGCACCACTGCTACTGGCAGTGGACGAGTCCAGCACCATGATGCCCACAGCAGAAGATGCTCGGACCGTATTTTCAGCAATTTGCTCCTTTGTCCCATCTGCTGGTGCCTCAGTTGGCTGCGCGGGGGCCCAGCCATCCTGTGGCTAATCTCCCTGAGCTGGCTGCCAGGCAAGAACCCCCCCGCACTGGTTTTGGTGCCAGTGGGGAGCAAAGAACCATCAGCCACGGCAGGACCACCAGCTGCCTTGTGCGCTGGAAGAGGAAACGCAGTATTTCATGTAAAATTATCATTCCTAAAAATTTCCAGTTACGATATAACTCTGAGCTGGACAAGTAAAAGAAATGGGAAAGCAAAGCAGCAGCAATTGGCTGTATGTTGATTAGTCGTCCCTATCTCAGGAATTGATTAGCCCTGATCACGCTCACAGTGCTGGGACCAATCCCGCAGCTGAGAGCCTGGGATCGGGGCGGCAGCGCCGCTGCCGGACACATCGGTTCCCCCACCTCAGGCTGCCATTCAGCTTCTGCGTATGCGAACCTAAGCAAAATAGTTTAAATCAACCCCTGATCTAAGCAAAGATTTTCCCGGGGCCAGCAAATACGAGAGGGCGATGACGGATACAGGTGACAAAAGTGCAATTGGAAATTGGAGCGGCTGATGAATACCAATGGAGCTGCGGGAAGGCCAACGTTTCCAGACCGGGAAGTGTTGCCAAATAGCTCTGGCCACCTTCCCAGGGTGGCTGTTGGTCATCCCAGGGCTACAGGTGGGAGCTCAGCCACCCACACCCATCACCCCGCTGTCTGGGAAGCTGCTTCCTCAGTCACAGCTCCCAAAGGGAGCAGTTACCTCCCACGGAGAAGTGAGGAGCCTCTGGAAATGCACAGAAGGGGTGAAAAACTCAGGAGGAAAACTCTGGAGCCCCAGTGCAGACGGGTTTGGGTGAGGGTGGTAGAGGGAAGAACAGCACTGTACAAACGCTCTCCTGCCGGCACTGCAGAGCCGGCCGACAGAAAAAATAGCGCAAACCTTCCATTTCCAGCTCTGATTTAGTGCCGAGAGAGAGATGTATGGATCAACCGTCGCCTCGCCTCCCGAGAGGTGATACATGGAGCTCGTTACCTCGGCTCGCACTGCGCAGGTTTGTCTCCTGGGATGCCCTTTGCCTGCTGGGCATCGCTGCCCCCCCGGGAAGCGCATCGGCATTGCCAGGCGCCTGTCTGAGAAACCGCCAAAAGCACCAGCTGGGACATAGGAAAAAAACGAGAAAAAAAAAATTTCCTTTCATATTATTGAATCAACTGTAGTAAAAACTTCACGTTTAATATGTATGACCTGCTCCGTACGCTCCACTCGACTAAATTGGTGGAACATCTTGCACAGCTAAATAAATCATTAGGGGGTGGATGAAACACTAGGGGCCGGTTGCAAATGCAAGGGGAAAAAAAAAATTCAAGTTAGGTACATAAAGTATGAGCCAATTTTCTCATCCTGGCTAATAGATTTTAAATGGGAAACCTGATCATGGATAAACACTGAGACTATGAAAAATTCTGGTGTTCCTGGGACCTCGCCTGGATCCGTGAGGGAAGGAGGCAGCATGACGAATGCTCCAGGAACGCGGCTGAGGGCACGAGCCTTTATTAGCTGTTACATTAAAAATCTGCTGCTGAACATCATGTTTTTTAGAGCTCTCGTTTAAAGGTGGGTTGTAGCTTGCTGCTTCCTAATTACCTTGTATGTTCTGCATAATTTTTGTTTTTAATTTCAGATGGGAAAACACCATAAACTCACTAATTAATTACTTTTTAACCCCGCAGAGCAGCTGAAGCACGCGCTTCGCTGTGTAACCTCTGCTTTCCACAGGAAACTGTCCTCAGAGTCGAGTACTGGGGCAGCCTCCAGCATGGCGGCTGAATTTTGGGGGATAACACCAAAATCCCTGGAAATCAAAGGAAGGAGAGAACAAGGAGTTGGGTAACCTGATTTTTAGTTACGGCTGCAGCCACTCACCAAAAGCAGCCCCTCACAGTGCTGTGCCCGGCAGTGGCGGATGCTGCCCAGGAGCAGAAACCACAGCTGAGGTGACATCAGCCGGTGATTGATGGACTTCATATTTCAAAAGCCCACGAGCTGCGGAAGAGAAAATGTTTAGAGAATCTAAAGCAGCTAGAAATACCACTGGAGGTGTGTGTGAGGTAAAAATAATAAAATAAGAAGGGAAAAAGGAGAAAAGGAGGAGGTGGCACTGACAAACCGACAGCCAGCTCTCGGCTGGCCGCAGGGCCAGCTCCTGAACCCGTCGTCCCTGGTCTCGTCCCTGAAGTTTCCAGAAATTGCAGCGAGTTTGGACAGCCAGCCCTGCTCCCTCTGCTCCTCCTCATTTTCCTGCCTTTCTCATTCAAAACATCCAGCTCAGGTTTACCTGGTTCCATCACGGTCCTTGTCCAATGATCCTTTAGGTTGAAGGCAGAACTGGCTGATGAATTCATGGGGAAAACCCCCAGATGAAAACTTGGGCTACCCGGGCAGGTGAATCACTTGCTGCTTGGCACGCCGAGCTGGAAATGATTTTTTTTTCCTTTGTTTTTATGAATCATTCATGTTTTCATCAACTTAAAAAGCAAACAGGCAAATGTAAACGTTAGGATTTTTAAATGGGAATACACTGATGCGAAAACAAACAGAGGTTTAATTTCCTTCCCTGTAATTCCTGGTGAATGCATGTTAATGAGGAGGTGGGAGCTCAGTTCTGTTGACAGAAGCAGGGGTAATGAGAGACGCGTCTGGACTGGTGATGAGGAAGAGGAGCAGAGGCACAGCTCGGTGCAGGGCTGCCTGATGTCACTGTCCCTATCTCATCCTGCCTGACATCACTGTCCCCATCCCGCCCCAAGCAGGTCCAGGGTGAGGGGGACATGTGGATTGGGATGGCAGAGTAGGATCGGGGTGTTCAGGGCCACGTGGTGCAGCCCCAGTCCTGGGACACATCCCTCGAGGACCACAGCCGGTCCCTCCCGATGTCCACCGTGCTGCACCTCGTGCTGGCAGAGCCCAGAGAGCTGTTTATGCCCCTCATGCTCCATCAATCATTTTTTCATAGAGTTGGAAGATTATAGCTTCTTATACGCTACCTCCAGTCCAGCTTGTCAGGGGAAAACTCCGGGGAGAAATTCGCAGAGATGTATTAAAGCCATCCAACACTTTCTCCATGGCAACTGGGACCGGTGCAAATCCCATCAGCCCTGCCTGAAGCAGGATGAGAGCTCCTCCACAGCACTTCCAGGCACCCAGATAATGGCAGATAGAGGGGAAACGTCTTCATTAGTTCGAGATGCCTCCTGCCTATAACATACAATAAGGCGTGATTAACGCCCAAGCATTTACCACTTAGGAAATAACACTCGTCTGCGGCTCCTCGGCAGCTCACGCCTGCCCCGGCCTTTTCCCAGCTTGTCTGAGTGATCTTCCATTAACACACGTACAGCCGAGCGCTCGAGCAGACGGGAAAGAGGAGCGATGAGGTTGAGCAGAGCTCAACTGTGGCTGCCCGCAGGACACCGCTGAACTGCCCGGCAAAGATCAAACGAGAGCACGTTTATAATAACGTATAATTAACAACACCACGATTAATTTCGAAAGTCTCGATCTTTGTTTGTCATGCTGTCCTCGGCACGCTCAGGAGCCTCCGGGCAAAGCGGGAGGAGGGAGCTCCTGCTGCAAGGAGCAGATTTCCAAAAGTTACAGCCACAGCGTACAGGGGAAGGTCTTTAAAAATAGCTTGAGGTCTGTGTGGACACAGACGACATTGCCAGCGAGAGGGATGTCCTATATTTCCCGGCTCGCTTAATCCTTCAGACTGATGACAAAATCCCCGCTCATCCTCCTGGCAGGTGAGCTCCCTGCTCCATCCCAGAGAAGAACCTTTCCTGTAATGAAGGGTTTCATCCTCCCCAGCAGCCAGCTCTTCCTGCCACGGGGCCGTTTCCACCGGAACATGGAACCTCGTGGGCTGCAGCCGCCGGCTGGGTACCCACCGGAGCCGGGTTCAGCCATGGTGGCGAGCAGGTCTCTGCTGGACACCATGCCGACCTGGGTGGCACCTCATCGTGCTGCTGCCTCGGCCACGCTGCCGCCACAAAGCCAAGGAGGCGAGGGCATGAGGAGCGGGGCTCCGCTGATGCCATCCGGCCTAGGGCCTTGCTCTCTGAAGGAAAAAAAAATAAATGGTTTGAATCACTGGAGTGAATCCGCGATTTTATTTCAACTCAACCCACCACCAAACTGCGAGGGAGCCAAACCCTTTGAAGTCTGCCATGTCCAATCCATTATTAATCACTGTAAATCTGGTATAATCTCTACAAGCATATTCCGCTCCCTACAAATAGGCTGGTGCCAACTTGCTCTAATAAATCCTGCATCAGGGCAGCTATTGTGTCTTCTCTTCATGCAGCATTTCCCAGCAGAAATATTTAAACAATAACAGTCTCTATTTGGTGCAGTCACTTTTGTTTTAGGAGACTATGGTCTAACGTGTAACAGATTTAGAGCTCACGGAAAGGCTTGATTTACGGCATCCTTTCTTTCCAACGTTTTTTGTGTTCCTAATAATCCCTATGAGGTGTTAAATGTCTCCACTTGGGTTCCTAAATCCATGCCAAAGCAAGAAAACTATGTTCTTCTTCCCACCCAAAATTTTGGGGTAAATTCTGAAGGTCCTACTGAAACGGCATGTTGCTAAACAAGCCCTCCAGCATCGCTTCCCGGAGGAGTAGAGATGACTTGTTGATTTCTCTAGAGAGAGCTGGGGGTGGTCCTTGGAGAAAGAGAGGAGGAACACGCGTGCACGAAGAGAACTCTTTACAGAGCAAGGCCAATATATGGCAGAGTTGATGAAAATCAGGGAGTTACCTCCCCCCACCTTTGTGAAGAAGACCTTGAGGATGAAGATCAGGGTTTATGAGTCTTTCCCTGTGATGAGTTTTTCACGCAGACTACAAGGAAAGCACTTGCTGCTCGATGCTTGAGAGGAGAGGCAATGCTGTGGTGGCTAAGGGAGCTCTGGCTGCTGA
Organism: Baryphthengus martii; assembly: GCA_013396935.1. Lineage (NCBI taxonomy): Eukaryota > Metazoa > Chordata > Aves > Coraciiformes > Momotidae > Baryphthengus > Baryphthengus martii. The sequence goes on along the minus strand of VWZK01008638.1, from coordinate 75,687 downwards.
AGGGGCCCAGGATATCAACCACCTCACCAGGGAAGGCTTAAAGCCACAGAAAATGGCTCCAGGAACTCCAGAAACCCCTGCTAGGATCAGTATTTTACTCACATGGAGTCTCACACTTACTGGGCCGCAGCGATGCCCAAAGGCAAAGCAAGACTCTGGCTTTCAGGAGAATCCGTTCCCTGCAGGCAAGAAAGGCCAACCAGACAAAAAAACCTGAAGTGAGAACAAGTAAAAGAAATCAACTCCAAAATATACAGTGGCCAGATAAAAACAAGCACAACGGTGAGGAAACTGACCCCAGAATTGCACAGGGGGCTGTGCAAACGAAGGAGTTTATACCAAGAGCTGCTTCCCGGGCCTTACACAAACAGGAGCTGTGCAAACAAACAACTGCTGAGATTTCTCAGTCCACCTGCAGCCTTCTGCCCGTCCCCTCGGTTTTGTGAACGCCTGCCCATGTTTGTTCTGAGCAAAGCCGGTCTCCCAGGGGAGCCGGGAAGCTCCAAGGTTTGACACAGCCTCCAACATTTCCCAGACATGCAAACCTTCTCCCTGCAAGAGTTTGCAGCTTTGCTGCACATCTCTGTGTGCGTCGGCCTCTCCCAGCCTCTCGCATGGATTCCAGCGCCAGGACCCCTTCTCTCCACGCTGGCAAATATTGGCACCTAGCAGCAGGGAGAGAGCCCGGGCTGCTCCTATGGAATGCTCCAGGAGATTCCGGGATCTGCTGCCTCGGGGCACAGCAGCAGGCCCCAGGGATGCTCGGCCCTGCTGTACCTCCGGGGGCCAGCAGCCAGGTTGGGACGAGTTTAACCAGCAAGGTGCTTCTAAATGGCTCCTCAGCAGCCACCTCGATGGCAGAGCCCTTGAACCAGGTCTGGCGTCGGCCCTTGGCTGAGGATGCTCCAGGCCTGTCTCCTCGAAGGGAGCACAAACACCAGGAGAAGGAGCTGTGAAGGCTGTTAGTCCAAACGACAGCTTGTTTTCTCTCTCACTGACAAACGAGTCGGAGCTCCAAAAGCAATTTAGTCTGGGAATAAACATCCAAGTACCCACTGCTAAGGCTGAGGCACTTAAATGAGCTCAGCAGAGGGAGGCTGAGGCGAACGCGGCTTCCAGGCACTTGGTTTTCACTTGACTTCCTCAGCTGGCAGCTCACAGCGGACTAAGCGCTCTCCAACAGGAGCAGCTATTTCCTACCCGTGCCAAAGACTCCGGCCAGAAAACGCTTTTTTCCTCCCCTGACACTGCTCATTAATTTTGTTTGTTTGTTTATTTTCTTTTTTTTTTTTTTTTAAAGCTTTTGCTAGTTCCCTAATTAGGATGTGAATAAAAAAAAAGAAAAGAAGGAAAACTCAAGGTAGAGAGAACTCAGCCAGATGCTCGCATGGGCAGAGGTGATTGCTGAGATGCCCAAACCCATTTTAGCAATGGTATGGGCCGCCAGGCCACCACACCTTTGCCTTCCTCCCTCCTCCCATGAACATAACTCATTTAGTGCCTTGCCCGCGTTGATAAACCGGCAATAAAAATGCACAGGGAACTCAAGCCGGATCGATTTATTTCAATATTTCTGACAGAGTTGCCGCAGAAGCCGGGAGCCGGGGAACCAACAATGCAATTTCCTACCAGAGAAGCGACGAGACGTCGGGCATAAATTACGCTTAAATGCCACAAAGATAATGAGGCTGCATCTGTGAAGATTTATTTCCCCTTTTCTTGTATTGAAAACACTCTGAGGCAGTGATCGGATGCAGGAGCCGTCACGGCACAACCGCTCCGATAGGATCAGGCCTCACCGGAGGTGTTTCCGTGCACCCATGCTGGGGATGGAGCTGGGGTACCCAAGCTCCAGAGTTGCATTTCGTCCCTCATGCCCCAATCCCTGCAGCTCCAAGGCCAGACACGGGTCTAACAACGGAGAAATCAGAATATTAATGTTCACCTCTTGGGGAGTAGTTGGATATGCCACTTCCAATGAAGGAAGGTATTAATTTCAGTGCTTGTAAGAGACATCCGAGGCAGTTTCCATCATTATCAGGGAGACGTGGCGGAGCTGGCGTGAGCTGCCTGCTGGGACCCAAGAGCAAAAAGAGTATATTTTTCTTCTCCCATTTACAACAAGAAAAATACACCTTGCGTGCTGGATCTCTCTGAGCGGATTTCTAACTGAAGTTCATCATTTCTACCCACTTCCCTATTTAGAGTCCTCTCAAAGTGTGCTTTGCGCAGTGATTTTGGTAAATAAACTGCCGGGGGCATTCCCTTCCGCTCATTACCGGGCACGTGCGTGACCCATGGGATCAGCTTTTCTAATGGTTCAAATCAGGCTTCACTGGAGTGCCTTGAGTGAAGTGATGACTAATTGCATCTCTTGGGGCTCCCACCACTTCCCGGCCCTATTACCTGATTACAAGCAGCTCATTAGTTTGTTTTCAAAAAGCCGGCACCCATCACCTCCGCACGGGGCCGAGCAGCTGGGAGGGGGACCCGGCATCACCCCGTGCGCTCCCCTTCCCTTCACAGCATCCCATCCCCCACTACGAGCTCTCCCAGCCCTCATGCAGGGGCACGGGTGGGGGTTTGACAGATCTGATCTCTCCAGAGATGCTTTATGAGCTTGGGGGCTGGTTAACTCTTGCAAACAGCCCATACGTCAGGTCGGGCTGGACACGGACGCCAAGCCTCGCCTCTGCTGGGGTGGGATGTGACCCTTGGAAGGACAGGAGGAGAGGGGTCCCTTCAGCCAGGGGTGCTGCTTCGCAAGGGCACGCGCCAGCTCTTCGTTGGCACTTCATAAAATTTACGTGCAGAAGGAAATTAAAGGAAGGCTCTGAGCAGGGGCTGTGGTAACGACGGGAGGTTGGCTGCAGTAACTGGCTTTTCCAAAAATAGCTCTCCTTCCATCGGAGATGCTCTATTTTTAGAGTGATGAAGCATCACATTGACAAGCGGCCAGGTCAAAGCTTACCTTTAAACTTCTGAAATGCCTTTGCCCTTGCGCAAGCACCTTGGTTGTTCAGCCGGCTATCAAACATAACGCCACACAGCACGTCCGGTGAGCATGGCCGGTGAGCACCGGGTTCCACCTTCCCCCAGAGCTTCGACACCTGGGAGCTGTGCTGGCAGGTCAGCTTGGACATGACCGCACACCGTCTGCCTAATAGACTGTTTTATTCTTTACCCCGAGCAGTTGACACGTGTCTGTGAGAAGGATCTATAATTTAAAAACCCACAATGAGACCTCCAGGTGGGAAAATTGCTGTTCTGTGACTTTTGTACAGGAGATGTACGTGCTCAGGCAAAGAAGTAACTCCCTGGGTATCTGGATCCTCTTCCCCTGCTCCGACAGATGTGGCAGAATACGGCAGGTTAATTAAATTATCACAGATCTGAGAGCTGCTCGACAGCGATGGAAACACAGGGAGACCCCAGTCAGAGCTGTGGGACTGATGCGCCTGCACAGACAGCGAATGGAGCACATCGCATGTAAAATTAAAAATCCAGCCATTCTATCCCTAGGAATAAAAGCCATCATTTACATGTTAAACCACCTCGGCTTACAGCAGCGATTTCCCTCTTTTTAACTTCCTTGGTTTACACAGTCTCCGGGATGAATAATGCAGTGAAGCTCCTCATCAGCGACACACATTCAAAACTGTGATACAACTTCTTTTCTCCCCCCCTCTTAAACCACACAATTCTGCAGGAAGTCTTTCTACCGAGACAGCTAAATACCTGCTGCCAGCAGCTTCTGCTAGCAGCTTTTAAAAAGAACTTTTTAACCGTGACGGTTCTGGAGGCAACGCCTGCCCGCGGCGGTGAACCCACCGGGCTGGGGGCAGCTGCCTGCAGACGGGCCCTGCCCTGCCCGGCCGGGACCAAACCAGCCTCTGAACCAAGTTTGAAGGTTTAAGATACAAAGAAATCACATCCACTCTGCTCATCGTGTTTGTAGCAATCGATAAAATAATGGGAATGCATTTTCCTGATGGATGTGGAATCCCGTTTCCCCAGTGCTGACCACTGAGACATCAGAAGTGCCGATCTGTCACGGTTTATGCTAATAGTGTTTACATGTCTCTAATAATGCCCCTAATAATTTCTCCATTGCTCAGATTAGTGCCTGACAGCTTCCCTGTTTGCCCAAATTAAAGCACCAGCTCTGCAGAGCTCCTTTAGCATCGCTTCCTTTAGGAATAAGTCACAGGGGAAGAAAAACATTCCCGCCAACCTGGTTCTGAAATCTGGAAGCAGATTATATTAAATTCGAACGATCTAGATCATATCTAATTTTAAAACATCCTCTTGTCCAAAGAGCAAAGAGAATTAAAGCGCAAACTAATTGATCAGTCCCTGCAAGGGCCTTGCCTGGCACCTCTGCAGCAGAGCACCAGCCAAAACCCAGCTGAGATGTGCCGATGCCCATCCCGCTGGGCCACGGCCCGACGCTTCGCTCTTTGCTCACTGGTTCTGCCACGTCCTGATCCACTCCTGTCCTTTCCCAAGCTGCCTTCCCACAGGAGCAGCCCAGACACCAGCCTAAGCTGGGCTGCAGCATCTCCGTCGCAGGCAGCACGTGCAACAGGAAACGCTGGCGCTCCGCTGCTGTGGAGCAAGGACACGGTTTGCCCAGAGGCCATCCTGTTACTGCTCATTTTGTGAGATATTCCTGCCTTTTTCCTCTAACAACAAATCCACATAGAATCAGAGGGAAATTCGTCTTTCCCTGGGCTTGTTGTCTTTTTCATAGAACACTTTCGGCTGGAAGAGACCTTCAAGATCAACAAGTCCAACCCTTTCCTAGCCCTATCAACACCACTAAACCATGTCCCTCAATGCAACATCCACCCATCTCAAACATCTCCAGGGATGGCGACTCAACCACTCCCCTGGGCAGGCTGTTCCAATGCCTGACAATCATTTCAGTACAGAATTTTTTGCTAATGTCCAACCTGAACCTTCTGAGAAAGAAAGAGGCTGTGAAAGCACCAAGAGGTGACTTGCCGTCTGATGGGGCAGTTTATAACTTCACGCTCTGCCATCAAAGCAGCTTCTTCTGGAGCTGAGTTAATTTCCCAGGTGAACCCTGAGCCCACCCTCTGCCCCAGCTCCATCCCTGGCTCCTGCTGATCCTGCTCCTCAGCTGGGGAATCATCAGAATCATCATCCTCGGGCTGGGGATATTGCTACATGGAAAGGAATCCACATCCACATTGACATGGAATATTTTGCTTTCCACGTCCACTAGCACGTAAGTAATCTATTTGTAACTAATGCACATAATCTGCTTAACGCAAGTAATGTACCTCCCCTCATTTGCATTTTCTGGTGCTGATTAATTTTTACTTTTATTATGCACAGATCTTCCACCAAGCTCAAGGAGAGCAGCTTGCTGGATTTCACTCGTTCTGAATCCCCGTGTGCTGTGCACTTACTACTCACAGTCATCTGTTTGCCTGTATCTAGATGCCCTGGATTTATTCACAGAGCATCCCAACTCTGGCACAGGTTGTAATGACATGAAAAATATTTCTGGAAGCAGAACCACAACAGGTATTGAAATAAACTTAATAATTCCTGTCACCTCCAAAGTGACTGTCACATGGGTGTGACGCAGCAGGACCTGAACGAGACCTCCCACACCTAATGGCATAGAAGAGGGAACTCCGACGGCACGCAGCAGAGCCCGGGACACTTGGGAATTGCAACTCAAGTGAGAAACTCCATTTGCAGGAGGCTGGGAGCGGGCGCTGGCAGCCCGGCCGGCAGTGCTGGCTGCTCCGCACGCCAGCGCTGCTCAAGGAACACGCATTTTCTATCAATGCAAATTGTTCACTTGCATTAGAAAATCAAATTATTTCCATTTATACATGTTTAATGAGAATTTCAGGAGCGTATAATGCAGCTAATGCTTCCAGGGTGTGAGGAGGCGTGTGGAGCTGGAGCAGAAGACGTCTGCTGAGCTGCTGGGTCCAGGCCCCGCAGCCGGCTCCTCCGCCATCAGCGCCCAGAGCTCAGCCTCCAAAGGTCAATCGCTTCAGATGTGAAACGTATCCCACTCCCCCAGCTCCCCACACCCGGCTGCTCAAGGCAGCAAATGGGTGGGATGGCCCGAGCTACGAGACCGAAACTCGCTCATTAACAAGCTGTTAAATAATTAATAAGTTTATATATAATTGCTTCTGTGTACATAATCTCACATTTTTCAGAAAACTATCATCAATTTTCCGTTAGTTCCACTCGAGAAAACAAGGGCTAATGCTTTCATTCGAGCAGATGAATATTTATGATGTGCTTGTTCTGTCTGGGGCTGGGAAAATCAGATTACTTGGCTTCCCAGCACACAAAAGGTGGGCGGTAGGAACCACACGCACCTCAGCTGTCAACGGTGCCCACTGGCTGCTCCGGACCTCCCGGCCTGGATAACTGGTCTCTGAAGTGCTGGAAAGTTTGGCCAACTTTGGGCTGGCGAGTGGGTCATGATGATCAGCTCGCTGCTCTGATACTGCACTGGGCCTTGGTTCCCTGCTGCTGGGAGCACCTGTTGGAGCACTTACTAGTTATCTATTAATTATCTATTATTTATTTATTATTTCATGTCCCCTGGATGGGGATGGGCCCAGCAGAGCCCATTTCAGAGCTTCTTCAGCAAAGCCCAACTGATCCATGTGCTGCCAGAAGCCAGCTCTCCTTCCAGCCCAGTATCCATGGGCATTCCCTTCCAGTAATGCTTCCAGTAACAAGCCTCGTGTCCGAGCGGGTACCGGCTGCGTAAATCCTGCTGAGGACTTTCCAGTCCCACCGGCAAAATAAACGAGATGCGGCACCTGAGTGTGTTCCGCCCACCTCGGCAGCAGAGTTTCCGCTGTGGTTGCGGATGCTCCAAGGTCTCCTGGTGAAATAAGCCACCGAAAGTGCTCTTGGAGTTTTCTGGATTTGAAGCCCCAGCAAGCAGGGGGGTTCCAGACAAGCTTCATACCCGCAGCAGCAGTGGAGGTGCCTGGCTCCACCATGGGGTGCGGATCTGTGGCCTCAATAACATCACTTGACACTGCGACAGCTCGATGCTGAAGCACTCTGATATGATTATGAGCCTTTCGATCTCAGAATATTCTCCCCTTTGTTTCACAGCTCTGCACTGTGCAGCCCCTCAGCTTCCGTGCTGTAAGAAGTCCCGCAGCAGCCTTGGCTTGCTGTAGAAACCAAATATTTTCACTTTGCTGTTTATTCCTGCTTTTTTAAAGCGTGCTCTGAGTGAATAATAAATGACCTTTTTGAGGCAGCTGGTGTTTCTTTCTCTAATGCACAAGGTAAGGTAGAAACAAACATACTTACTTTTGCTACATCTATTTATATAATAGTAGTAGCTGCACTTGTATCGGGAAAAAAATGTAATTACCGCACACGTTCTCACAAGCCCTAATTAGCAGGATGTTTAAGCACACGCTCGAACACATCGCTCCTCAGTGGAGGTTTCACTGTGAGCTCTGCAAGGCCTGCCAGCAGCTGGCTGAGCAGGGGCCATACCCTTCCCAGCTCACCTTGGGCGGATGGAAAGCCAACATCTGCGCACCTTGAAAACCTGGAAGTTATTTTCATCCCAAGCAGTGTGTGGTTGTAACGAATCTCAGCCACCAAAATAGTCACATGTTTCCTCAGAGACCATCGCACGGGGAGAATTCCGGAGGAAGGGTGAGGTCGGAGCTATGGGCGCTCCAAGAGCTGCTGATGCTGCAGCAAGAGCATCTCCCAACGGAGCTCCTCCAACTCCCCATCCTCAGTCGAGGGAGGAAGAAATGCCTCCTGAGAAACCGCAGAGGGAACTGGGAATGTTGCTGACAACGTCACTGGCCGCTGGCACATGCCTGTGTGGCACGGCCGGCACTGAGCAGTGTTTGGTAGCAGCCCAGCATCACTTTACCAATTGTGGAGAAATTAAAGAGTACACGTCACTATGTCGGCAAAGAGCGCCAAGAATCGGCTGTCAGTCGCCCCTCCTTGACTCCAGCCACCCTGATCCTCTTTGTCTTGGCTTTTCAAAGCTGGGGAACATTGTGCCGGTGAAAAGCCAAGTGCCAAAGCAGCCCCTGCTGTGCCTGGAGCCCGAGGCACTAATCACAGTGGGGGAAAGAGCCTGTCCCTGCTTCCACCCTGCGTCGAGGGCAATGGAGAGCAATCGAGGCTTTGAAAAGTAGCATGTTACTCACTTGCATGTAATCAAGGCTTTGCTAATCCAGGAGATTTATTTTTTTCTTTTCTCTTTTTTTCCCCTTTATATTGGCAATAATATCAGCTCAGCGAAACCATAATTAAGATAACTAAATGAGCAATTTTCTTATTAACAGGTTGCAACCTTTCCAACACGATTTACTGGGTTTCCCCCCTTTGAATGCAAAGTCCCCGTGCACAAAGCGGAGGGAAGAGCACACGCGAGGAAGGGGCTGAGAGGTGAGACCAGGACCCAGCTTGTGCTCAGCTCCCGTGAGACTGCTCAGCACCCACAGCGAGGAGATGCTGAGCCCCTGGGCTGGTCCTAGGGAGGGGGCTCAGCTACCTCCTGCCCCCCTACATCCCCAACTGGAGGCTCTGGGAGCACCCGCACCATGCCGGGAGCCAGAGCCTCATGTAAGCTGCTCCATTTACATAAGCTTCTGTCGTTTTACCCCTCAGATTAAGGCGATGTACTCCTGTGTCAATCCCGTAAGTAGCTGGAATTTAATTCCTGACTTAATATTTCCCTGGATGTTTAGTTATAATGAACTGAAGCAAAAGCCTCATCTTCCCCAGTGGAAGTGGAGCAAGCAGCTCGTGTCAGGTACACCTGGAAGCACAGAATAAGAAACGGAGAGCATCCAAAATACCCTCCCAGACTCACTGTGGGGGGCATTAGGGACCTGCTGCCCACCTGCAAGCATTCTCTCACCCCGGCTCAGAACGAGCTGTTGCAGCACTTTGCACTCAGTTTTCCTCCTAAGGCTCAGGACACACAGCCAACACACCCAGGCATCCCTAAGTCACCAGGCAAAAGGTAACGGCATCGTTTGCTTTACTCCAAATCAGCCCGCAAAGGACCCGAGAGCCTCTCTCTCCCCAGAGTAATCAATCGGCTTTATCAAAATAAGAAACTTTGAACAAGTAAGGGCTGCTGGTGCAAGGGCTCCTCAGGCTGCCTATCCGGCAGCCACCACCATGGCAGGGTCTGCGATGTGGAACTCGGGGAGCTGCTGCTCAGTGGGACACATTTCCTCGTCCTTTACTTGTCAGGCTGCCTCCGGATGGAGCCAAAAGCTGTGATCCACGCTCTGGGAAAGTTACTGCTAGGGCCAGCAGTGCCGGCAGCCTCCCTGCGTTAGTATGCACAGCCCCCGCCACCGTGGCTCGCGAGTCGGGATGGAAACAGCTCCGAAATCATTGGACAGAAAATTAAAAACTCCTGGGAGGATTTGCCCCAACCTTTCACTGTGTGTTCAGGAAAAACAGCTGCTGCTTGTACTCAGGAGACCCAGCTCCACTCTCCAGAATAAATTCAGCATTGCCCTTTTCCACTCTGAACTTAGAATAGTCTTTTTTTTTTTTTTCCTTTCAGTTTTCCCAGTCTGTCCCAAAGTGAGCAATAGAGAGGCCACGAGTGGCTCTTTCAACCTGTGCCAGGGCAGGTTGGTGCTTACACCAGAGCTGGGACTCACCCAGAGCTGGAACAGGCGATGTGCTGAGCCTTTGGCCAGCCAGCACCTCAAACCTCCTCAAGTCCTGCCTGTCGCTAAAGCACCACTAACCCTGAAACCATCTTTATAGCTGCCGTGGATCCTTGGAGCCTCCTGGGAGGAAAAGTACCTGCAGGCTATTAGCAAGGGACTAACGGCCTCTTGCTTTTCCCACCCTCTCCCCTTCAATTGTAGATGGGCTCTGGCTTTTTGGCAGCCTACGTACTTTTAAGGAAAACACCAAATCAAAATCTCGAGGCTTTGCCCCAGTTTCCCTCACCGGAGAAAAGGGCTCCGCGTTTCCCTGGGATGGTTTCCCTTCTGCAGTGCTCAGTTGCCTGGGATATCTTACACTGCAGTACTAAGGAAACATGGATAATTATTACTGTTCACCAGCATAATAGTTTCAAGAATCAGCATCCCTACTTTTTGCAAGAAACATATCCCCAGGCACTTTCCTTTGCATATGAGCGTACAAAAAAAGTTTGAGTAAGAAAAAATTGTATCAGCAAAGCACATTTATATAGATGAATCATTTCTAAAATTTCTGAGCATCCAAACTAATTGCAGTAGATTTGAGTTATAGAATTAGAAGCAACAAGTTCTTTTTGATCCTCTGGGCTAAAAAGTTATAATTAGCACACACACCATAAAACTGGTTTTTAATTAAATAAGTCTTAGAATGGAGGAAGTTTTATGAGGTCCCTCCCTCGCTTACATAAGGCAGCCGGCCTGAACGGCCGCCACCGGGGAGGCTGCGATGGGGCTTCTGAACAGAATTTTAAAGAAAGGAGAGAAAAAGGGGGAATTAGGCAAGCGGGGATCCCGCAGCCAGCATCTGGATCTCATGCATCAGCAGCCTGAAGAGGTCTCACATCGAAATGAGACAGGAAGACGGTTTGTATTGGTCAGTGAAGCTGCATTTCTGGATCTGGGGTATCCCAGGTTATAGCGATCGCAGCCGCTGCAAGCACCAGGCAGCCCCAACACCCCACAGCCGTGCGGGGCATCGCTGGGGATGGGGTACCTGTGTCATCCCGGGCAGGACCCTGCCCAAACACACGCTGGGGAGGCAGCATCTTTACGAGGGCCAGCTTGGAGACCATCACTTCTCATTTCCAAGGCTCCCAAATAGCCTGGCAATATGTCATGCTACCTGTTGCGTGTAATTATAATAGGCTGAATTTATTCACAAAAAAGCATATGTTGCGGTGCCGAGCGCGGAAATGCCATCTCTCACAGTTGTCTCTTTTTTTGCACTTTAAAAAGGCTGTAGGGAAAGATGACATATGGCAACCTCAGCTTACGACGGTTTAATCGACACTGGTAGGGCCAGGGAAAATAGAGCAGTGTGGCGTTCCCAGGGGAGGGCACCCGGTCCCAGTCCCACCGGGATGCCGCCTGCTGCCGCCGTGCCCGTGGGGCCATTAGCCGCAGGCGGGCGCGTTGCCGGACAATCAAACAACCCAATTAATAGGCTCCTCCTTGTCAATGACAAAGCTGAACCTCTCGTTCTTCAAATTTATAATTAAAGCACAGCCTCATAATTATAAAATTTTATTCCACTTGAGTGGAGGTCTGGCAGGTGCTTACATTAATTTGATTATTTCCACTGACTCCCTGCTCCTCTGAAGAGCGGTGCAACCTGAAATGGGGGTGAGGGAGGGAGAGTGGTGGTGGGGCCGAGGGCAGACTGGGGGGCTCACCCCCGAGGCTCCCACGGTGGGGCTGTGCCAGCATCCAGAGCAGATGCCAAAGAGAGTTCCCGATTTGGGAATGCCAAAGGCAGCACTGAGGCTGGCAGCACCTCTTGCTGTCACTGAGAAGAACAAAAAGTGGTGACAGGTTTCACGGGAGCGATGGGAACAGAGCCTTCGTGGGGAAGGCTCTCAGCACAAATACTTCACGTAGCTGGAAAAGCAAATGCTGCTATTCTCCATTAATATCCAAAACTGCCTGCAAACCCCACTGCTGTAATATTCTATAAATATTCACTGTTCTCAAAGCCTCCTTCTCAACAGCCCTCCCCAAAGCCCACTCCTCTCCAGACCACCCACCAAACCTTCCCTTTCCCAGAGCGACAAACGGCATGAACTAAACCATCACGGGAACGCAATGACCCAACTCATCACAGTCCAAACCCAGAGATGGAAAGCTGGAAAAGCTTCTCCCTTCTCCAGGGGAAACATTCACTGCTGAGGGTCTTTGTAAAAATTAGTTCCTGTGAGATCTGAGGGATCTTTCTGCTTCTGCATCAAGCATGGGGAGTGAGCCTATAAATCCAGTTAGTCACACTCACTGGATTACATTGGACCTTGTACTTGTGCTTTTATTAACAAGATTGTTTACTATATAAGAAGCTTTATATAACTGTGAATCACGGGTGATTTGTGGGACTGCACAGATGGGAGTTGCCAACCATCCATTTTCTCTGTGCTCGCGTGAACCTCCTGCTCTCAGCCCATACCTAAAAAATAAATAAAATCCTCGCTGTGGTAATTAAATGTCTGGCTCTAATCCACTTCAGCGGTGCTCTCACATTGGGATTTAAGACTCTCTGATATTCCGGTTTAACGCACGGCTTGGTATCTGTGTTGAGGCAGGGATGAAGTTATCCCCAAAAAGCGTTTTCCACTCCATGTCCCTCCCTTGCAGACACCCCTCCGGTGCGAGGGCAGATGTGCTGGCTCCCGCTCGGCACCAGGCAGATCACCGCACCCCAAACCCATCGAGGTTGTCCAGTGACAACAAAGTAGTCACAGACTACCCCAGCTACAAAGTGCGAGCGCTTGAAGGCAAAGTGGCCGGGACCGAACAACACCCTGCCCACGGAGCGCACATCGGTCTTGCCCAGTATCATTACGTGGACGTTTTATCACAATGGAGCAACCTCCTCACTGCTCCCAACACTCTCTGGGCTTCTCTCCCTTTTTCCTCTTGATTTACAGATCTTTTTAAGTGACTCTGCTAAACGGCGTTAATACAGTCGAGGTGAAGGCTTGGCGCGAGGTGACAGGCAGAGAGGGAGCATCAGTTAATATCTCAACCAGTTAACGGTGTCATTTTGGTAAAGTGCTGATCTTTCAGGACCAGCCTGTTGATTTAGCACAGCAGCATGAATTTAAAATTCATTTACGACTTCACAGTGAAGTGAGGAGCCAGGATATGGCTCCACACTGTCTGCCAGTGCCTGCACCATCCTCCCTCCCGCCCGCCTCACCAAGACCAGCACAAGCCAAAAATCCCGGCCCGCCTGAACCTCTCCGTTGGTACACAGGCAGCCTTAATCCTCAAACAAGAGAGAATTCGTTTACTGTCATTTATTTTACCTATCAATCTCTAGGAAATTAATTGATAGCCCTGTTGCCACGCCACAGCCCAGCACGACTCATTGGGTCAGCACGTCCAGCCGGCAGCTCAGTGTTATTATTCATGCAAAGAGGGAAAGGAAGGACGGGTGAGGCTGCCAGAGCAGCTCCTGGCTGACGGTGACTTGCAAAGAAAATATCAGGAAAAAGCAGAAAAAACACAGTCTTAGCCTCATCCAACAACAGGAGGATCGGCGGCCCCCCTGAGCCTGGGTTTGCTGAGCAGGGTCAAAGCTGCTGCCTGCCAGCCAGGCTCCACGCTTGCCTCAAAACCCCCTTGGCAGAGCCAACATTGGCTCTTCAGGACAATCTTTGCCTGCCTGGGCTTACCCCGCGGCCAAGACAACTCAGAGCTCCTCAGCGAGGTGCCTGCAGGTAGCACATGAGAACACTGGCCAGCCCCAAAACCCACCACCCATGTCTCAAGGAGCCAGAGCCACTGGCTCTGGAGATGGAAGTCCCTGGTGCTGGCACCCAACAGCACGGGGCACCCTCAGCAGCACCGTAACGCCCTGAGTCAGACTTACTGGATAAATAAATATTCTAGAGATGCTCCAGGTCATGTATTTTTCGAGAGTTTGTTCCACTATCAGAAACCACACCCTTTAAGAAGATCAGATGCATCTGTAACAGAACTATTTTTTATAATGCACAATTTGTTTGAAAAGCTGGTTCTGATCATCTCTGTGAAAGAAGCGCCGTTTGGCTTGCTCCACTCTGGAGGCAGGAGGGGTGCTTGAGGGACCTGGGGGGCTCAAGGGCTGCAGAGGGCTGTGGAGCAATGAGCAGCGTCCTGTAAGCGAGGGACACCCAGACGGCTCTTCCCAAAGCACATGGGTCTCCTTTGTGGAAATGTGGGCAATTTCTGAAGGAAAACTATATTAAACCTCAAATTTTCAGCAAATTTGGGGAGACTCAGGGGTAACATGGGAACCCTCCTCGTCCCCGTAGGTTGGTTCTGGCAGACCCGCTCAGTGCTGCCGGCGTTGAATTCTCGCTGCAGACGATGACAGCGACAACTCTGGGATCCTCGTGCAACAGCCTGCGCAGCTATTTATTATTGCACTAGATTTAGACCACGGATTTAGATATTGATTGAGTCTGAGCCTCCAAGCAGAGAGCGCTAATTAGCACATGCAACAAAGAGCCAGTTTTTAATTAAATACAGCTTGGCGAGAAGAACCTGTTAGAGACAGCTCTCCTTGTACAAGATGCGTGCAGGAGAATTTCCAAGCAGGACTGAGTCTGAAAAGGCTGCCTCGGGATGGGGGTCCTGCAGCGGGAGGGCTCAGCTTGGGACACAGGCGTGGGCGGGTGGTCCCCTCCCAGGGGAACCCCTAAGCTGGGCACCCACATCTCTGGGGCCAAGCGAAGCCGCGGGGTCCCGCTGCCTGCACCCCTGCCCACGCTGCCTCCTCTGCCACCCCCCAGCCCTTTCTTGCCATCGCGAATAACCAAACAAGCAGTACGGAGAAGAGAATAATATTAATATTAAAAAGGCATTTATGGTTTTAATCAAGCTTTGGGGGGAAAAGACAGCTTAACACGGCACTTTACACAGTTGATAAAATGTTTGACATTTACTGGTGCCTGTAATGAATCTTGTCTCAATTTTCTCTTTCAAAATGCCACTCCAGATACTCTGTCTATCTGTAGGGTTTAAAAAGCACTTATCCAACAAAGTGTTATCACGACGGAGAATATTAAGCCATGGCTCGGCAGAGCCCCGCCAGCTGCAGGGTTTGCTGGCACCCGAATGCGCACCACGGGGGGTTTTGGAATGGGAAGGTAGATCCAGGACATCTCCACAGCCCAGCCCAGCCAGACAACACCATTTCTCACTGGTTTCCTAACACCCAAATGGGGAATCCTCAACTTCACGGCTTATTCTCCACAGTTTGCTGACAGGACACAAGTCCCAGCTCTCCAGGTGTCCCTCACACTCAACCCCTGGCCAAATGCGTCCTTTGGCCCTCTTACAGAGCGGCAGCCTTGGGATATTTGCTCAGTCACCAGGTACCCAGTAACCAAAAGGAGATGTCAGCAACAGGAAAGAACATGTTTTCCTTCGCTGCAGCCACCCCCCTCCTCCTCATGAGCTTCGATCAGTGATGAAACCACCAAGCGCGGCCCTGGCAGCAGAGCTGGCGTCAGCCTTCGAAATCTGCTCTTTCGTGACAGATCAGAAAAAAACCGCATCCCATCTTGGGATCGTGGCTTTGTGCTTCACAAACCCTCCTCCAGGCACTGAAACGCCATTCAGGTGTCATTTTATCGTGCCTTTCTCTTCCGCTCCATTTATATTTTGGCAAAGGAAACGGCAGAGACGTGGGATTGACTCATCCGCCGGCTCCAAGCTCCTCTAACACCTCCTTGGAGCCCCATTAGCCTTGTGGGAACACTGACTGGGCGCAAAGCGGCCGCCGCACCAGCGCAGCGCGGCACGCAGGGCTTCGGGCTTGGCCGCAGATCAGCCCTGAGCTCCTGGGAGAAAACAAACCCAAAGGTTTTGGTGGTGGAGGAGGCTGGAAGTTGGCTGAGCACCATGAGAGGAGAAGAGGTGCCTCACCCGTGGGCAGGACGGCGCGGCAGCGGCATGGCCTTTGTGCTTTATCACTCCACAGCAGTTGTCTTGTGTAAATACAGCTGAGGCTGCGCAGCGACCGAGCGGGCACTTATCTGTGGAGCGTTTCTGCTAGAAGGACACTGCGGAGGGAAGTATCAGCAGCAAACACGCTGCAGGCTCCGGCCCGGGCTTCCCTTTGAACAGGCACCGCAGCGTCTTTCTGTCCTCTCTGTTTTTCACAGGGAAGAATTATTCTGTGAAAGTTAGTGCCTGTCTCAGGAGCCTGGTATAGAAAATTAGGTTTTAATAGCTTTGAAATTGAGGTTCTTTGGGTCAATAGGACAAGATTCTGCCAGTGAAATGACAGACCCATAAAGCGAAAAAAGCAAATATTTTGTTACTCATCAGAGAGTCACAGTCCAAAGATAGCAGGCAGTAGCTTAAAATACTGCTGTGCTCTTCAGGCTACTGTAATGTTTAGTCATAAGCTCCTTTTTTCTCTTGTTGTCTCTCTCTATATATATTAGCTTTGGGAATGGAGCACTTGGCTTTCTGTCCTCAGACGTGCCTGAGAATTCCTCAAGTTACCACTTGAGGACTGGAAAGTTTTCTGTGAAATAAAAGCACTCTGCCTCTCCTGATGGCTTTGCAGACACTGCTCCCTGATGCTTCGTGCCCACGAATTGGGGATCCCAATGGCACCCCCGCGATGAGGAGCTCACTGATAGCGAGTGCGAGAGCAGAGCATGACTCGTGTCACTTGGTGCTGAGTCTCTCTGGCATTTCTGTCATTAGCAGCCTTTTAAAAACCAAGTTGTTGAAATGGAAACATCCTCTCCATATAAGAACAGGTAATTACGAGTGAGTTATTTGACGGGGAAAAATGCAACGAGCTAAAGACCAATGCACTTGAAATGGAAAAACATAAATAAGGTACTGACAATGCCCTCGTTACCACAGAGCTGAAGCTTGACCCCCCTTTTGCTAATTAAAACCCCAGCAAAATCAATTGAATGAAAACCAAGAGACCTCTCCCTGCCTTTTCCCATGCAGTGAGAGGCATTGGCGGGGTAGAGCCAAGCCTGTGCCAGGGGACCGGCACGCACCCTGCGCGTTGCCGGGAGCACCACAGGCGAGGAGGAGGAGCAGGAGAGCCAGGGCCACCCCAGGCAGCGACATTCTCTCCCAGCCACATCACCCTGGGTGTTGGAACACCGTGAGCTGCTGTGAAGAGTAAGGCTACCAAGGCAGCCGGCACTGAAATGGCTTTGGCTCCTGCAGGACGGAAAACTTCCAGAGAACTTCTACCAACGAGCACTGGAATGATCTGACTCTTTATTAAAGGAATGAATGGTTTATAATTATTCCTAATTTCACATTCAGAGATCATTACCATCCCTAAGAAGGGTAGACAGGGAGCTCTTGAGATCCTGCAAGTCACTTTAAATATTCATAGGGCTGAGAGAAATTTCTTATGGTTTGGATAGGCTGCGATGGGAAAAGTGCCCCCAGCCAAAGGGGACATCGGCAGCACCCGCCCGGCACCAGGAGCAGATACACCATTAGGGGACTGTCCCCTGGAGAGCAGGAGATGGACACCTCGGCTGTTTTGCTGCTTTGTGGCTCTGTCAGGTTGCAGCTGCGGTGAGGCGAGGCGGGGGAGGTCACGGCGAGGATGTCCTCGCCCCGATGCACATCAGTTCGCTTGCACCGCTGCTGCGGGAACACATTCCAGCGGCTCCCAAAGTGGCGTCGCTACTGTGCAGTGACACAGATACAGCTGCTGCTCAGCCCGCTGAGGGTTTTCCAGTCTGACCTGAGCTCCCACTTCTCTAGACTGATGCACAGGAACTAATGGAATTACCTCTGCAAGCATGCTAAGGGCTGTAGGAGCTTCACCTCTGACAAGCTCCTGGGGAAATCCACAGGCTGGATTTTCCTATAGGCCTGTTATTCACAAGCAGCAACAGGTTGTCCCTCCTATGTCCCATGACAAGACTGGAAACATTTCCCAGAGCAGGGAATGGGTGCTCCCAGCCTGCAGAACACCAGGACTTGCCAGGCAGCCATGGGCCTGCGCAGGCAGCAGTGGGCAGGGAGGATGCTTTAGCAAAAGCTCTCTCCTGGATCATTGCTCAGCCTTTCTCTAGGAAGAACTCAAGCCCAGATATTCCCATTGCCATACCAGCAGCGACAGAAGCAATCTCAGCACTACCTAAGCCACAAGTTGCCTTTTTCTCCCCTCCTCTTAATATCCATGGGAACTGGGGGAGTATAAACACTTGCTAAGGAGATTTTCAGTAATATCAAAAGACTTGGAAACAGGCTGCTGATGCAAAAACCATATGCCTAAAAAGCAAAGCAGTTCCTCATATCTGTCCAGACCCAGCCCATCCAGATCCCAACCTGGAACTGGTGATTTACACCCCAAATTACGACCACTGCATGTGCTTCCCTAATGTATAGAAATGTCACATTGCTTTAAGTATTGTGCCGAACTTCTGTCCTCCAATCAATGCCCAATTTCCTTCCAAGGATAAAGCTGTACATTATTTTTGGCTGACCAATTCAGCTCAGGGCACTCTAATTTTCCCCCGTGCACTCAGAGGACAAATGCTTCACCATGATTGCCTCACAGCAATGACAGAACAAGCACATTTCTAATGGCTGGCAGAGTGCATACAAAATATATTAAATGTATTAACTCTGGCACTTGCCAGGTCTCGGGAGAAGCTCTCGGAGCTGCTCATGTGCTTCGCCTCTGCTCCCCCAGCTCCCTTCTCCTCTTCTACCTGGAAAATTTCCTGTCCCTGAAATCGTGGTCGGCTGGAGGTCACTGGCATTTGCCAGCAACTCGTCTCTCTGCCCCACTGCGAGCCGCCCCGACACGCTGAGTGAGCGGGAGAGCCCGGCGAGGCTCGCAGATGGTTCTCAGCCGTCCCGGTGCTGCAGGGCGGCCGAGCGGTGCGGCAGTGCCCAGGCTGGGACATGCTCATGGCTCCCGAGGGCACACACACCCCGGAGCCAAGACACGAGCGGAGCAGGGAGCAGAGGAACGCATCCAGGACAACATGACCAAATGCTCTGTTGGCTCAGTAACGCCGGTATCCGGAATGTCCAGATGCTTAAAGCCTGGCTGGGATCTGCTTCAGGCTGAACAGCTGGGAGGGAGGCTCTTGGAGGACGAGCCAGGCGGGAAGTCACCTTCTTGCCCCCTTGCCAGGGTGAACCGGGCGGCTGCCGTGTGGTAGAGCCAGCAGTGGGGCAGGGAAACCCACAGGAGCTTCCCCACCGCTGGCACCAGGGCCAGCACTGACCCACAGAGCAGACCCCTGCTGCAAACTCGCCGGGAAGCAATTCCCAAGGCTCGCTCTCCAGCCCCCCAGAGCCTGGGATTTTATTATGTTTTCAATAAAAATAAAGTGCTGTAAGGTAACACCCGGAGCAGAATCTGCCACGTGAGCAGGTGCTGCTGCGAAAATGGGAAAATTGCCCTTTGTTCTTCAGAAATAAATCTGAGGGATAGCCCTTTATAAGCAGGCAGCGTTCTCCAGGGGCCGCCAAGGACTTCACAGGCATCACCATGAATAACAGTTTATCTACAGAGTTTCATTCAAAATGAAGACTCAGACATGGCCTAAAATTATGGGGACGCTGTGAAAACGGCTTTATAAACTATTGCTTTTTCCTCTATGAGCAGCAGCAAAGTATAGGCCAGACCGAAGCCAGCCGAGACTCTAAATGTAATAAATAAGTCAGCAGAGCTGATAAAAATAAAGGATGAAATATAATTCAGCCATTCAGTGACAGATCCCATCTTAGCTGTGATGTAGGGTCTGTTGAAACTGTCATTGCTTCAGGAAATTAAAGAATGAGCCCATTAGTAAGGATATTTAAAGATGTTCATATTAAGATTATGACTCCCAGACTCAGCCCGTGCAGGGAACACGCTCAATTCAAAAGCCATTTTTCACAGACCCTTTTCAGTCCTGCTCTGGAACCCCAAAAGGTGCCACGGGCGCTCACGACACGCAGGGGGAGAACCGGCACCCAGGGCTGGGGATACTGCCGGCACCCAGCTCAGCTTGTGGGTTTCCATGGCAACGGGAATAACTGGCCTAAACCTCACGCACATTATGGGCAACTGGTCCTGGGAGGGGAACCCCACCGACGCCACATGCGATTCCTCAGCACAGCAGCGGCGCTTCAGTGGGGGCGAGCACCTCGCGCGCGTCTGCGAGCGCCTCTTGGGAGCCCTGAGCAATTGCTGCTGCTTGCTTCCACTCTCAGCTCCAAAGCAAACACCAGTTTCTGGCAACAACGGAGCAAAGCACTGAATAAAAACAAATAACCAGCGGCTTGGAGGAGGAGGAGGTTACGTGGAGCGGCGCAGCCTGGGAGGGACCTCGTGCACACCCCAGCCTGAAGGACGAGCAGATGCCAGTTAAAAAAAGAAAAATGATGGTAAAAAAAAAAAAGAAAAAAAAGAAAAAAAAAGGTGGAGATCTCTAGTCCTGGTATGTTGAAAAACTGATGGATAATTGTAATTAGCTTTCAGAATTTTTAATTATAGAAGGGGTATAAATAATCACAAAGCACAGCTTCACTAATGAGAGTCCTTGTGCTAAGAAACACAGGGATGCATTTGTTAGGGAGACTTTGAAAGCTCTGCTGTTAATTAGGTGTCTCACCGCCAGCAGGGTTTCGGGAGAAGGAGAAACATGTATACATTGAAATCAGGCTCATTGTGAGAGGTATCCAACATCAATTATGGGATAGCAGGGTGCTAGAAAGAATGCACTTTGTAATTAGCAAGTGGATCTGAAAGGCAGCGAAGAGCCTCTCCTTGCTCTTCAGGAGCCTGTCAGAGGTATTTAACGCTGGTCAGGACCTGGGAGAGCACGAAGAAGAGGATGAGGAGAGCTGACTTGCCTTCCACACGTGCTGGAGAATATCCCACAGCATCCCCGGCTGGGCTCTGGCAGGACACAATGGGATAGAGCAGAGCTTCGGCAAAACACCTCAGCTGGGGCTCCTACAGTACCACTGCCTTTATTGGCAGGGAAGCACAGAGGGAGGGATAAGGCTTAATTAATTTAATTAAGGGTGTGAGAAAGGGGACCAGGATGCATTTCCCCACCCACAAAAACCAAGAAGAGCATCTGGGGAGGCTCCAGTTCGTGTCTGGGCAGGGCTGGAGGGCAGTCCAGCCTCCATACCTTTCTCCAGGGGTGCAGCTGTGATAAACCAGAACAAAATAAAACTAAATAAAAATAAAGCTAAAGGAGCAAATGAGGGGGCAGAGAACTTTCTGGGGCTAACTGAGCTCCAGCCCGGTGGTGTCACAGGATTTCCCATGGCATCGGCAATGCTGGGTGGGGTGGGGCAAACATGGGTTTTGGAGGTAACAAAACCCAGGGAGATATTTCCCACAGCCCGTGTCTGCCAGCATGGACTGTCATCCCCCCCGCCCGCTCCTCCAGCACCAGTCCAGCTCCAAAACCAGCAGTGAGTTCAGGTCCCCACTAAGACCCCCCTAGTCTGATTTCCAACCATCCTTCCTTAAATGTTCTTTCGTGGCTACAAATTACCAGCCTTGCCACAGGAGTTTATGCAAGTAATTACAGTTAGCTGGTATTTGGCTAAATCTAATGAAGCAATAATAAACATCTCAGCGTTTTTTTTCCCCTGATGAATAATGAATATTAATTTGGCTGTCAAAAAAGAACCTCTGCTCATGGCAAAAGATTAGATTCCCCTGCTAAAGCTTAGGGAGCGGATGGGATTTCACCAGAAAGGATGGCATTTTGGGAAAGCCGGTGTCTCCTCCTGCACGTACCTGCCCAGGGGAGAGCAGAGGCACTCGCGGGGGATCCCGGCACGCGCTGGCACGACCTCTCGCCATGATTCAGCCAAGTGCAGGGGTTTTGCAGGGTTAAGGGACAAGCAGACAGTGCTCAGTGTCTTGTATTTTTTCAGAGAGGATTTCGTGAGATGTGGGCCGGCAAGGCAGGGCTGTTTGCAGCCAGGGGCGGCCCGTACCTACACCTCTGGTTTTACATATGGTACCTTTACGCATGGCCTAGGCATTAAAATATAAATGGCCACGGACCATCTGCTGCACAGATTGCCAGGCAGAATTTACAGCAGCGTAACAATGACAAATTATACAGAGAAATCACAAAAAGCTGCCTAATACGTCTTAGGAAAGATTTTGGAAGTTACCTGCGTGCAGCCGGACTGTCTTTTCCCGGCTGTAAATCATTTCCCTGCGCTCTTGGCCCGGCTGCAGCTGGAATGAACATCTGTGGGACCCAGGAAGAAAACTCCAGAGCAGCCAGTGCTAGAAAAACAACCCCTCAGTGTCCTGAGCCTTAACTACAGCGAGACGAAGCCCTGATGTGCGGTAGCAGAGAGCGAATTTTTGTGCATCGATAGAGAGAAATCGTGTCTCAGGGAACATCATAAATAGCTGGAAGGTAGAAAAGTGTTTTGGAGCCTAAACGTTCACGGCGCCGGAGAGCAAGCTGCACCAAAGCATCTCCTCTGCCACGAAAATAAGCCTCTTTTTGCCTTTCTGAGTCCTTTCCCATTTTCAGCCTGACTATAAAGCGCGATGGCGAAGCGGAGACCGGTTGAGGAGCTGCCAGAAAAGCAGTAAAAAGGTTCCCGGGGCCAAGGACCCTTTAGCACCTGGCGATCACGGAGCAGCTGATGTGTATGGATGCTCTTCCCAGCAATGTTCACATCTACTGAAGCTATTCCATTAATGCTCAGGAAGGATCACGCCCACCACACAACTCGTTATGCTCCATAAAAATTTAACGGCAAACGAAATGTGCTCTTGTGGGTAAATCGATATTGTTATTCTCTTTTGGCAAACTACGAAAGATACTGTTTTCATAATGAAAACCACCATGGCAACACACTGCCGCTGGGAAGAGGAGAAGGCAACCAGGGGGTGGGAAGGAGCACGTCACCTCTCATCACGGTGACCTCCCTCTCCCAGAAGTGGTTGGGTTTGTCCCACTGTCCCAATGCCACCTCAACCTCACCCCACGAGGGCCCCCAAACCCTCCATGTCTTCAGGAAGGGGCAGAGAGGCTTTGCTCCACCAGGCAAAGCCTCTGCTCTCCAGGCCTTGGCATCAGATCTCCATCTCCCCACCACACCGCTCCTCAGCCCTGTCTCCATCACCACCTTCAGCTGCCTCTGCACTTGGCAGGCAAGAGGTGCAAGTGATGGCCGTCCTCGTTCCTTCACCTCCTTTCTTGGCCACATTAAAACTACCAAGGTGACATTTTGCCCCACAATTCATTGTTTTACATCTTAATTCCTCTTAGAGTGGCTGCTGGCAGGTGAGGAATCTGTGAGCCCTGGCACAGCCAAGGGCATCGCTGTGCCCACAAGGCTGGCAGGAGGTCCAGCGGTGGTTTGAAAGGGCTCAGACTCAGGGCAGAGCTTGGGAGCTGTGGGGAGCGGCTCCCAGAGCCACCATCATTTCATCCCCACAGCCAGGCTGCCGTCGGAGGAGCGCAAAGTGTTTGTAATGAGCCCAAATGCGCCGTGGCTTCAGCAGCTGCAACAGCCACATGCTGGGCTCTCAAAATCCTGGCATGTGGCACTCCCTTTCTGGCACTTTCTCCTTGTGTTTTTGAGTGAAACATCAAAGCCCAGCCTTGGAGGAAGATCTGAGCTCTTCGCATTTACGGCTGTGTATTAATCTGCCACTTGATGGTCATTTCTAGTAGCATGAGAAACCTGGTGCTGGCGCTGCTGCCACTGCGGGAACCCCAGAACCAGGGATGACCTTGTGCTCCAGCATCCCGAGGGATGCTCCTGCTGCGAGCGCCATCCCAGCCTGGCAGCCCCTGGCTGCCGTGGGGGAAGCTCACCCCAGCTCACCGCTCAGCATGACCCTGAGCCGCAGGGCTCCATCCTGCTCTGTGCTGCTCAGACTGACGTCTCGGTGCCAGCGTCATGTTCATGTTTCTAGCTTTACCTGGCCTCTGGGCTGCAGCAGAGCGCGGCTCACACGTGGTGCAAGGGGAAACACACGGCTTCTCCCAGACAGGGGATCGGTGAGAGGAAGCGAGACCCAGGCACTCACTGTGTAACACTTGGCTGGACCAGCGTTGGGTGCCCCAGCAGGACCCCTGCCCAGCGGCCTGCTGGAGGGAGGTAATTGCCTAGCTGGCTCCTTCCAGCACACTGCCGGCTGTCATCCCCCCACCACGGAGGAATCAAACCGGCTCATTCCCAGCGGCTGCTCTCAGCAGCCCTGGAGAGACGCGCTGAGTTTCTCAGGCACCAGCACCCTGTGCCCAGGGCTGTGCCAAGGGCTGAGGGAGCAGCCCCAGAGCAATGGGGGATGGAGCCCATGCCTTTCAAGGGGTGCAGAGAGACAGAGACTGTTTCCCAGTGCTCGGCTCCCCATGGGCAGCTGGTGCTGCCTGCACCTCGGCAGGGCAGCCATGAAGGGAGCGCAGGAGCACACCCAAGCGAAAGTGTTGGAAGGGGACTGCAGAAGCGGCATCAGGTTTTACTGTAAAAGCAGATGCTAAACTTTGATTTTGGCAAAAGGAAGCGACTCCGGCATCTGCTCGAGAAGATGCCTGGGCTGGCAGCGCGGGGGCTCCCAGAGCCCGGCAGCAGCCTAAGAGCCCGTCTTTCCCACTTATCCTTATGCAGCTCGGAGACAACAGGCACCGAGATGAGGCAAAGCACCGGCGAGTACACTTGCTGACTCCTTTAATATACTTAAACAGGCTAAAATGTTTGCCTGTATTACTGAACTTCACCCTCTGCCATCCAGGATGCCCAGTGGCTCTGCAGCCCACCAAGCTGCAGCACTTCCAACCTGCTCTTCTCTCCAGAGCCTGGCTGGGAACGGGATGCGGGTGGCTGCGGTTCTTCTGCTTATGGTTACGACTGAGTACTCCTCAGAACAAAAACGCGAGGGAGGAGGAGAGGGTTTTCTTGCCTATGCAAATACACTGCACATTCAGATTCAAATAAAATTATAGCAAATAGGATCTGCAGTATTGGAGATAAAAATGGTAATGAGTTTTAATAGTTCACTTTGATTTCTTCTATTGAAATCGACTCCAGGAGGCTGATACTGTATCAGGGAGATGTTAGATCCCCGGTCACACATCAGGCAGCTGTACAGCTTCCAGGGGGTCAGGGAGAGGGAACGGCACAGCACGGCATGGTGCTGCTGCCTCCAAGCATTGTGGCCGTGGCAAGAGAGGGGGGCTGTGAGAAGCAGCCATTACATCAGCCATGCAATTAGACCAGCTATTGATCGTTAATATGGTTTTAATCAATAACCCGGGTGAAGCTGAGAGCTGGATTGATGTTGCAGGGGTGTGAAGTATCCATAAAATTGTCACCCAAGTATTTGAGGAGGGTGAACGTCTCCTGCGCTACTGCTGAGCTGGACGGGGATGTAATTGGCCAGAGAAAGGCAGGAGCCGACTCGACATCGTATTTAATCTCTGAAGTGCATGCGTTCCTGCCAGACACCCCCCCCACCCCCAGCCACACCTGCACCCTTCACTGGGGAAAGACGCGCCAGCTCACGGTGCAAGTGCACACCCCGTCATTGAAGCAGAAATCCAGGATGTCATCCTCTGTTCCTCAAAAAAAAAAAATGTGTGATTGAACTTATTACTGACACCGCTGATAAAGTAATGATCTTACTCCACCCTCGTGTGACCAGCCACAGCACAGAAGGAATTACAGGAACGAAGAGCAGCCCCATGAGTTCAAATGACCCCTAACTCTGACTTCAGCGAAACAGCCGTTGCCTCACTTGGAAGCGAAGCCACCTCATTTCCATGAGCTGCTCATGGCTGTGCAGGGAAGCCTGGCTTGAGCAAAATGAAGCTGCCTTCTGTGGTGGGGCCATTTCTGCGGGGGCCGGCGCATCCCAGGCTCCGGACAGGGCTGTGTCCCCAGCGAGCTCCATGTGCTAGCGAGGAGCCATCTGGGTCAAATAGCAGGAGGAAATCTCAAAATCTTCTCTGTCTTTTTTTTTTGTTCGTTCTGAGAGCTCAAGGGCGAAATTTGAACATCAGAGGCAGGGAGATGTATTCCTGGGCTGATTTGTGAACATCTTGTTGAGACGTCTAGGATCAGATCTGAAAATATTTTAGTGATGCAGAGAGTGATTCAGAGAGTCATCTGGGTTATCCACCCCTTGCTGAGGATGTGATTGAAATGTTTGTAGCTGAATATCAGCCGGGAAGAGCAGAGCAGTCATACCCGGCGTATAAACTGTCATGTTTATATCCCAGGATCTCCTCAGCCTCGTAGCAAGGCTGAGAGGAGCATTCATCATTTTCATCTGCACTCTTTGGGTTACTGTGGGGCTTTCTCAGCTCCTGACTTGAACCCGACTGCACCAGGCGGATTGGCCAGAGCTTTTCCTCAACCTCACTCGAAGCAGGTCTGGCCAGGAGGGACGAGAAATTCCCAGGATACCCTGCAGCTTGGGAAAAGCTGTCCCTAATTATTTCACACCAGAAGTGGTAGGAATGGGAAGGTAGCCTCTCGAGCCCATGGCCCCACAGATGTGCCGTGGGTAGCCCCAACTTGTGGCTGCTGCCCTGGGATCCCCCCACCGGGGTGAGCATCCCGGCGAGCTGGGCAAGCACTGCGGCCATCTCCGAGCAGGAGCAGACTCCCCTGAAGGGATGGATCTCCGAGCACCTTGCCGAGCGGGTGCCGTTTGCTTCCCGGCCGCCGGCAGGCACAGATGAGAAAGCGCGTTGTTCCTTCCCTCCCTGGCCAGCCAGCTGCCCAAAGACAAATTGTCCTCCCTTGGGGTGCACATTATAAATGCTTAAGCAAATTAGCCATAAATAGAAAATGTAACATATGGGGCTGTAGATAATGTTTCATTATAAATTATCATATTCTCCAGGGAGATACGCCTCTTCCCTTCACACCAAAGACTTTGTGTTTCTTCTTCTGTGCAGATTTTGAGTTTCTTCGTCTTCTTTTTTTTTTTTTTGGTAACTGTTTCTGACAACGATTGGACTCAGTAGTTGATTTCCTGGGTGCGGAAACTGGGATATGAAACTCACTTCTGCTGCAAATCCTCTTGGATTTAATACTCTCTCATTAAAAAAAGAAAAGAAGTTAATACAGTTCTGATGAAAGGTGTCTGAATGAAAGCCCTGCAGATTAAACAGGGCTGTTTATCCCCCGAACAGTTACACCAAGGACAACAAGGCTTCTCCCTGTGCCAGCTGCTCCAGCTCGCTCTGCATCCGACGTTGCCGGCGATGCGGGACCACGGGCCCGGGCCTTGACCAGATTTAAAGGAAGCGCTTTCCAGATCAAGAATGCCCATGGATTACGCCTTCTGTACAGATGATCTCTGAAGTTCCCCTCTCTGGCTTCAGCTGAACTGCTCAAGAGGAATTTGCCCAGCACAGGGATCGCCTTGGATGTCCTTCCATCACCCTGATGCTCTTCAGCCAGCACAGACCACGGTGAGCAGCACTGAGCTTCTCGCAAAAATACCTGAAAACTGTGTTAGTATTCATGTAGCTACAGAGTCCTCGAAGGAACAGACTCCTCAGACAGTCCAAAATCCATCTTCCATGTCTTGAAAATTGACTCGCTCGATCCTCACACGGGCGGCAGCGGAAAAGATATTTTTTTCAGAAAAATTATTGCATACGTAAAACCAGACTTTGTAGGCAAAAGTCAGAGTGTAGCAAGGAGCGTTCTGCTACGTATATGTAGGTGTGTACAGAGGTATGTCTCCATATAAAAGAAATGGAATTAATTTGAACCACGTTGAACAAAATTGTTACAGGCTGAGAGATCTACCTGCTGCAATTAGAGGAGTCTTGGCACTTGCACCCTGAAGCTAATTGATGCCATCAAAGCACTGAATGAGTTCTGATCTTGGTACTTCGAGTCCCACCTGGTGCCTGTCTCTCAGTAACGACCACAGACTTAAGAGGAAGAAAGCATATAAAGCAACATCTGTTGCAAGGCAAATATTTTGGGAGGATCGTGCAGCTCATCCCAGAGACTCTCCCTGGCCCAGGTGTAGGTGTAAAACATCCCCTGGTGGTTTGTCAGCACCTTCCCCAGCTGCCAGCGGGATGTAGAGCACTGGCCGCTCACTGCAGCACCCCGAGAGCAGCCCAGCGACGCGTTCCGGCGCCCAAGGAGTTTGGTTGTTTTGTACGAAGCGCCCTTGAAGCGTCCGCTGGATGCGGGTGCAAGCGGCCCCGCGGAGCCACAGCAGCCAGCCGTGCGGCAAAGTTGTTGCCTGCCAGGGTTCTAAAGTAGAGATCGGCTTATTTGTGAACGCTTTGGGAAAATACAGGAAAAACAGAAG
This sequence comes from Baryphthengus martii, assembly GCA_013396935.1. Lineage (NCBI taxonomy): Eukaryota > Metazoa > Chordata > Aves > Coraciiformes > Momotidae > Baryphthengus > Baryphthengus martii. The sequence continues at coordinate 47,679 of VWZK01008638.1, read as the reverse complement.
AAGCAAGTGAGCAGCTGAGGATAAAGGGACGATCTCAATCCTTCCTGCGCCAAAATGAGTCTTACAGGGAGAGATGCAGCCTAGTATGGAGCCTGTGGGATGCTTTGTCCCATTACCCTGTTCTCCATTCCCAGTACAACGTGGCGGGGAGCTTGCCCCATTCTCCCATCCCCAGTTCCCAGTTCACCAGCACACATCATCAGGAAGGAATTACAGCAGTTCCTAAGGGTTTAGCCGCTATCCTGCTATGCCGGGGGACAGGTGACTTAACTGGGTCAGCTGGCTTTGCTCTGAAAAGGCTTAAACCTCTGTATTAGCCTCCTTCGCAAGATTCCTGGCAAACTTCAAAAACAGAAGGAAAAAAAATACACAAATTTCACTAGAATGTCATTCTTGATACAACTCAGAGGAGACAGGCCCTCGCTGGCAGCATTGCCAAACAGAGACGGGCTTTGCATGCCAGGGGCCTGACCCACTCCCCCACGGGATGCTCATATCCTGGCACCGGGGACGGAGAGGACCCAGCACAGCCCAGCTCATCCTGCTGCTTCTCTGGCATCGCTCCCAGGGGAAGACAAAGGTGCCATTGGGAGCACCGAGCTCAGGGCTGCCGCTCTCCGGGCTCACCTCCATCCTTCGAGGCTTTCACACCGTATGGGACTCTCACAAGGACCTCAGGGTAGTGGGGACCACGGTGGGGACAGAGTCCCTATCACACTTACTCTGAATGTCCGAGCCGGCCGCAAGTTGGCCCTGTGCTAGAAGGCGGCGGCCGTTGCCTCTTACAAGGCTTGGAGAAACTTTCTGCCCGAGGAAATATTTACCTTTCCTCTACCACAGCAAAGCGAGAGGTCGAGCTGAGCTGCCCCTTCCACATCCCCGGCTGAGAGATGAGCATTAAGCAAATCAGCTTAGTCATTTAAAATAAATAACCCAAACTTATCCCTGCCAGTTGAAGAGCTTGGGCTTATTGTTCCAGTCAAAAAATAATTATCGCCCTGAGGCCTTGGAGATAAAAAAGAGGGGAAAAGGATCAGAAAAGGCAGCGAGAGGGAAGAGCTGCCGCACGAGTTCCCTCGCCGGCGCTGGAGCAGATGCTGTTTTCCTGAAGGCACAGGGAAACGATGCACTGCCGAGGGAGGGAGGGAGTCACAACGTGCCCGGGCGCTTCGGAGCCCTGCTTCGCTCCTCGCCAACCTGTGGCTTTTATAGCCTTGTACTAGTACGTTTTTTTTGTAAAAATCCATAGCAACTTTTCACATGGCGGCACGATGTGCTCCGTATAACGAGACAAAAAGAGGAAAAGGCAGCCTTGAGTGAGAAGCAGCGCAAACCATCACCAGCAAACCCTCTCAACCCGACAGCTCCGGAGCCCTGGTCCCCTTGGGACTACAAGAGGGAGGCAACGCTCTCCAGACACCTCAGCTCTCTGCCGGAGGCTGCGATGGGCTCCGAGGTGAGTGGTGATGCTCCTTGCACACTGGATTTCAACTAGGTGGGAAAACGAGGCAAAATCCGTCCGTTCCATGTGCGGGGATGAATTATTCATCCCCTCCCAGCCGGCATTTACAGGCAGAGGGTTGCCTTGATATTCAGCAAACAGCGGGGAGGTGGCAGTGGCGTAGGTCCCCTCGTGCTGCCGTCGGTGCCCGTGGTCTGCAGCGTTAACGAGCCGCTCCCGTGTAAATATTACACACACCCAGGAGCGGAGCGGGTGCTTCTCTGGTGTGTCTACGCAAAGCAAACACAGATTATGCCGTTTCTTCAGGCCTTTCATTTCACGCGTCATTTTTCCTATATAAGTATAGGTTTACACGAGAGGTAATTATCATCCTTTCAAAGCTCTCAGTGCAGAGTAAAATGAGACGGAGTATTAAATTTGTAAGATAATCATAAATAAAAAGGGCCGTAATAACCCCCAATTAGCACATTAAAATACGTCGAGGACTTGTCTTATCACTCCGGTGTAAACAAGACCTCCAGGAACACCTTATACCACCGAGACAGCACCGGCGGCCTCCCTTCCAGAGCCAAGTTACACAACGCCCTGAAACCCTGCTATTAGTCGGAGTCAGACGTGGTTTTTTCATGAGGATGAATTAGTCATGGGCGATTCTGTTCCCTCTGCTGAAACATCTGGTGCCAGGCAGGGAGGAGAGGGCCGGAGGCGCAGCTGGGCGAGGGGGGACGAAGCAACGGCGCGGTGTGAAGATGAAGGAGGAAAAGCCCAGGAGCCCATCTTTGCTTTTCCAGAAAGAAGTGTGAGATGAAGAGCATCTCTCAACGCTTTGGAGCGGGCGCTGGCTGAGGTGGGAGCCGCCCTCATCCCAGGGCAGTGCCCGGAGGATGTGCATCAGCCACCAAATGGGAGATCCCAACTTTCCTCTGGATTTCGCTAAGTGCATGGAAGGCAAATAGGCTTGGGCCTTTCCCAAAGCAGTGATTGCAATCCCCCCGGGAGACTCATTTTCAAATGATCTTGTTAGACATTGTTAGGAATTGATATATTTGCATAGCATGAATGTTAAAACTCCGAAAGAACTCAGATGCCAATTAGAACCACGGCGGTTTTTTTTCCCCCTAATTAATCAGTCATAAAAGAGCAGCTCCAGGTGTTTTTCCCTGACTGAACACCAGCAGAAGTCTATCGTTATTAATCTTGATGACCCAAGTGTCATCACCATATGCAGATTTTCTCAAGGTGATGGAAGACTGGAAATGATTCAAGACGTGAGGCAGGAGCACAGCAACCTGCTCGCGAAGGATCATTCCCAGGGACTGACGCTGGGATGACGCCGTCTGAAACACAGCCTCTGCAGGACAGGCAGACATGATTCCCTTCACCTCAGTTTAAAACTGTCTTGAAATTTTTCATTAGTTCATTCTATTTTTTTTCTTCTTCTGTTCTGTTCAGCAGAACAAGCCAGGGAAAAAGACGGTGATTATTTTCTCTTTTGATAGAGGTGCATCCTCTTGAGAAAATAGATCCATCCATTTTACCAATATCCCACTTTGGGGTGACAACCCCCCCGAGACCACCCGTCCGGGGACCCCCTCGCTGTGAGCGCAGCTGCAGGGCGCAGACGGGACCGGAGGTCGCAGCGACTTAAACACCGGAATTCAGAGATCAGGGCAGATGCTCTGACCCCTTTGAACTCGCCAGCTACTCCTGGGACATTACACACGGCATAACAGCAGCAACGAAACCTCCGTTTTCTTTTCAGAAAACAGTGAGAAAGTGATGAGTCAAGCAATCTCTGTGCCAGAGCATTAAATGCACTGGCTGAGAAATGTGACCTTGTGACCACCAGGACCCAGGTGCAGCCGGGGAAGCTGCGGCTCTGGCCAGGCACTGCCAGGTTGCCCTGAACTCCTCCTGGGAGGAGATCAATCAGCTTCACGGTGATTAATCACCCGGCGATTAATCACCCAGCAGTGGCCACCAATGTGGCCGGAGCTCCCCCGGGATGGCACAGAGGAGTAGTCCTTGCCCGGCTTCCCGCCCAGGAACGATGCACGCACGGGATCAGCTCTAATTAGCGGCACCTAATTTAGGCGTCCTGCTACAAATGATGATTAAAAAGCAAAAAGGCAAAGCAAAAAATATCTTCCCCAGGGAGATGTGTGGACAGTGTTTAAGCTGATAAGACAGTGAGCAAGGAAGAAGATGAAGAAAATTGTCCTTCGACTTAAAAGGTAGTGTTTCAGATATGCAGATTTTGAACACACTTTTGAAATTCTCTAATAAAAATACTGTTAAATATTAATTATATTGCTATTTATAAATGTATACATAATTAATAGGAATAATTAATATAGCAAGGACTGGTTAAGAACTTTCTTCTAAATATTTGAATAGTGAAACATAATTATGTTTTGATGTGAAAATGTCAGAAATATACCGAAGTGTTTTTACATTATTGAAACCAGGGAATCTGGCTGGGAAATGCCAGCTCAAGAAAAGGCCCATTTCACCTTATTCCACTTAACTTTCAGAGTTTTTGTGCACTCTGCTACCTTAGTATGGCAAATGCCGCGGAAGGCAATAGCTGTTGACACAACACGTTGTATTTCATCATTATTTCAGACTACAAACATTGTTATAACGCAGCTTGCAATTCCCTGAGCACGGATGAGCTGTGAACCAAATTCCCTGGCGTTTTACTGTACAGACTGCCCAGAGAGCCCACAGCAAGGAGTAGCCTCTGTCCCCCTCCAGCTTCCACAGCCTGGGGAGCGGATGGAAGCCTGGGGAATGTTCTGGAAAAGTGCTGCTTAGAAGCTCGAGCAGCTGCAGGGTTGTGTTTATTATACATCAAGTTTATTGCACCTTTTCCCTTTGCTTTAATTGCAGTTTCAAGGGCAGCAGCTGAAGATGTGCTGAAGTGGATCGCCGGGGGTGTTGGGGGAGGCGGGAGGTAGTCAGCACAGAGCCCAGCACTGAGCCCAGCAAAACCCCCTCCCCACTCTGCATCCTCAGCAGCTTTTCCTTCCCATCTCAGCTCAGGATGGGTGGGCAGAGAAGAGCAGCACTGGGCACCTACATCCGTCACCTCAAGGACATCCCCTTGGCCAAAGCCACCATATCAGGCAGCTCCTTTCACCCCCAAGAGGCCTCTGCTTAAATCCTTAAACCGTCATTTCTCTTTTTCCCCATCCTTCTTAAAGCCCAGAATAGCTGACGCCAGCCCTGGGACAGAAGCAGTGCCCTCCCGACGGGACATCGGCAGAGCTCGGACAAAGGCACAGTGGTGGCCAAGGACAGACCGCACATGTCGTGGGAAGCTCACGGAGATATTTGAAATACTTCGCTGCTTTGCCTTCTTTTGCTGAGATTTCACGGGAAACAGATGCCAGGCTGCTGGCATCCGGGCTTTGTGACCTCTGCCACGTTTGAAGTGAAAATGCCGTGGCAGGAATGCAGACACACGCTCCACTTAATGACCGAACCGAGGAGAAACAGGAGAGATTAAGGGAAGCGCTGTGTTTGCTCCTGCTCTCCAGAAGGCTGCCGGCACATTGAGCAGGACTGCCTGGTCTCCCCCAGTAGCGCTTTGGGGAATCATTGGGCAGATGTTGCCCCACCACCCTGCGTCACATCCCTGGGCACGATGAGGGGCTTAGCTCTCCGAGGCGCCTGAGCCAGCAGAACGACATCGCAGCCTCGCTCTGTAGCTTTGGGAGGCTTTGGCACAAAAAGCGATGCGAATCACACTTTTTTCTTTCCAGGAGAACACAGTACATGCTTTTGCACTTAGTCAAAAGGCTTTTCTACTTTAAAAGTGAGATTTGCTCCAAGGGAACAATGAATCCCACATAAGTTTTATTTCCAAATGGTCTTTCACACACACTTGCTTTGTCCTGAAAAACTCCTGGTTGGTTCTGCTCCCTTGTTTTGCGTTTGGTGATGAATACGCTCATTTAGTGATTGCTGCACCAGAGGCTGAGCCCCTTTGCAAGGCTCCTCCCAGGTCCCGGCCTGGAAAGCAGGGAAGGGAAGCTCGTTGTGTAGCTGGATGCTGAGCTGCCTCCGCTTTCCGTAAAAATGTTGTGACCCCCTGCTCAGGAAATGGCATCTGCCAAAATCGGCTCCAGCTGGAGCCCGCAGCATTCAGAGGGAGCGACACTGCCTCCATCACAGCACCGGCTCCGTGCCAGCGGTTGGGGATTCTCACGCCAGAGGCAGTAGCCAAAGACCCCTCAGTGCAGGGTTAGGACAACAGACTGTACCATAGGCACCTACACATCACTCTCACGGCACCCAACCCTGGCAGTGCATGGCACTTACACACACAGCAGCTCATCCCCTCTGTTAACATCACGGAGCCTCGGTGTTACACAACCTTAGTAGCCTGGCACTGATAAGAAGGTGGTGTAAAACCCGAGGAATTTAGTAGAGCATGTGAAAGACGTTACAAAACCACAAATTTTACCATAATGCGATCTTTATGCAGATCTCGGCAAGAGGCTGGGCCCGCTCAACCATCAGTCACCGTGAAAAATGAAACTTCCCCCAACTTTTTGCACATTTAAAGAGAGGTTGGCAGTTTGGTTTCCCAGTTTGCTTGCTTTTTAAATGCATAACATGACTGATTATGTCTAAAACCAAATGCTTCAAAGGTCTTCTCACTTTCTGGAAGATTCATGGCATAGCTTGCCCATGTTTTTTGAAGAGGAAAGTATATTTATTTATTCCACTTTAAGTGAAGATAGCCTCTCACAGTCAATTCCCAACAACAGCTCTTCTGTCCTAAGGCACTTACCGAGGATTGCTTCTGCTCAGCTAATACATTACCATATAAAAGGGGGAAAAAATGACCTTAAAATTTGGACATCTGTCTCTGATGGGTTTTTCTTTGGTTCTCAGAAAGAAGTAACAGACACAGACCTCCCCCAGGCCTGTGCAAAGAGAATGAATTATTCTGGCTGTCCCACTATTACTGCCAAAAAATCTTTGGCTCTGTCGGTGCCAGAGCATCTGTGTCAGCAAGTCAAGCCGTGCCCTGACCCACGAGGGCCTGTCCAAGAGCTCTGCAATGCCCAAAGGGAGACTTTTCTCCTGATTTTGTGGACTCTGGACTTGCTCCATCCCCAGGCTCCGCACAGCACAAGGCAGAAGGAGCAGCACAGAGCTCGCTCTGTGCTTGCATCCAGCTCATCCAAAAGCCATAGTGAGCATCCCTGGATCCTGCAGGCACTGCTCTTTGTGCAGGGGGTGTTGAGGGAGCCAAGCCCCAGTGAGGCACCAAGCTTCTGGGTACCTGAAGTTAGGGCAGATGAATCCCGAGGCAGCACAAAAAAGCAGTATCCGGACAACTTGCCACACTGTGCCACCGCTGGTCCCACCAGTCTCCAGTCATCCACCCGGTGCCCATCCCGAGTGGGAGGCTCACTGTGCCGCAGCCTGCCCACCCGGGCTGCTGTCAGCAGCAAGAGCCCCTCCATCCCTCTGATCTCCCTCCTCTCTTCCACCAAATGTTGCAGGCGATCAAAACCGGGTAATGAACGAGCAGTCAGCATTTGTGCTTGAGATGTATTTAAAAAGGTTAGAGCAAAACAGATCAAAACATCCTTTATTCTACAGCCATTTCCCCAAAGTAACACGTTAGCCCTAAGGTGAAAATCAATGTTCAAAGCCTGTACCAATTTTCAGAAAGATAAATGCTGTGTTTAATACTTTGCAGCGATGATTGTTCACAAAGCTGTCCTTGGTGCATATGAGGCGGTACCGGCATTTCCCAATTAATGCTGGTGCATTAGCGACGCAGCCTCTTGATTGGTTTGAGGAAAGACACTTTAGAAAGAGATAAAATGGGCACCTGCGAGGACTCTTAATTTAAAACCATTGGCACTGATGGATTTTAAGGATTCCAACACCTCACAGCCAACGCTCTGGGTTTGTAAACCCAAGTCTCCCCAGGACAGATGCAGGGAGGAGCGGGACGGTGTCCACAATCTGGTCCCTGCGGATGCGCCAAGCACACGCCGTCCATCCCCCACATCCCATCGGAGGAGTGTGCTGGTCCCAGTACGGCACCAGCTCTACCCAGGGGCATTGCTGAAGCCGAGTGTGTGCCAGTCAATTCCGGTGACCTCTCACAGGTCTGGAAGCAGCCTTGTGATATTTTCAAAAAGTGATTGCAAGACACCAAGGCTCACGGTGGAACCACAGTGCTCTGTTCGGTTCCAGTTCCACAACTCACAAACGTTGCTCATTTTGGTGCAGCCAGAAACAAACTCGGCCTCCCGCCTGCACCTGCCCCAGTGGACAGCGCCGGTTCGGAGGGACGATGCCAGTTCTGACCTGGTGGGCCACAGACACTGCGGGGAGGGGCAGGAATCCCACTCAGCACTTCCCCCACCAGGCTCCTGCATAATGAGAATACAGCTGGGTTTTGGATGGAGCTCTGACACCCAGCACAGATACAGGATGCCATAATTAAAACGCTTTTGTTATCAACAGAGTGCCTGCTGCCACGGTGAGGGGTGTGATGGGAATCCTGGTATCGGCCGAGCCCTTGCGGCTGCTGCTCAGGGAGGAAGTCAAGAGATGCAAACAAGGCTGCTGCTTAGCCTGAAATATCCACACCCTGGATGTCTACTCAGAACGATGAGCCACAGATTCTTAATTCTTATTTTTTAGCAAACGCTAGAGGTCTATTATCTAATTTTCAGCCCTTTTCCCTGTCACGGGAGCTTATTGCTGTGCTGAGTCCCACTTCCTGTGGCACTGTCTGAGGCCAGCCCCCCTGCCCATCCCAGTGGAGCTGCCGCCGGCTCCCACTCAGACCACTGAGCTTCCTTAGAACAGGAATGTGCAGCCGATCAAAACTGGAGTCATGACCAATTCTCTCAGCCCACAAACACGCTGCCCAGTTAACTAAACATCTTCTGAGCTAAAAGGACTTTTTTTCTTTCTCGATTGATCCCAAGTACAATAATTGTATTTGCTGTGATAAAAAGTTAAATTGCATAAAATTAATATTGATTCAAATGAAACCATTTATCTCCTTTCACTTTGACTCCACAAATGCAATTATTGCTTCAGCTATTGCAGACCAAATAAAATTACAAATGGGAACTGCAGCTTGTTTTCTGGGTTTTGTTTCGCTCTCCCCTCCACTGGCTCCCTCTTGCTCACAGGAGAACATGAAGGGCCTAAAGGAGCAGCTGCCGGGATCTTCCCAAGCAGTGGGACATCTTCCTCACCCCCAGCAGGTCTGTGGCACGTGCTCTAGCCTCAGATATTTGCAGGTGGGACCGTTGTGGACAAAGCAGGGAGAAAACACCCATCAGACTCAGCTCCTGGACTTCAGAGCTGTTTCTCTCCTGCTTTCCTCCTCCCTTTCACTGCCTGCTCATGGTGATAATTGGAAAGGAAGGAAGGAGCTATAAATACCTCTTGAAATTAAAAGGAGCGTGTATAGTCTTGGCAGAAAGGAAGAATATCCTGAGGGTCTTAGTTCCCCTCCCCACCCCACACCTATTCCCAAGTGTTTACTTTGAAATTTCATTCATCTCCTCTGAGAATACAGGAAAAACAATATTTGACAGCTCTGGAAAAAAAACAGTTTCTACTGAGTGCTATTTGCTTAGCCAGGGATGAAAAGCAGCTGGGTGGGATGCAGGCTCGGGCACTTGAAAGCTGGGCTCTTAAAAACAAGCAAGTCTCTGCAGCAGACCACGGGAAAGCTGCCCCACTGTCCTCACCAAGCCCCCTGGAGCAGAGGATATGACAACGGAACTGCTCCTGGACCCTGCGAACAGGGCCACATCCCAGTGTCCACCTGTGGGTCTGCCCCTGTGCACAGCATCCCCCTCTCTCTCAGCATCCCCAGCACCGCTCAGCATCTCTGTGGTGCTGCCTGAATAGATCCCAGGGCTGGGTTCTGTCCCCAGCACCAGCTCAAGGGACTGACCGGAGATGATGGGAGAGCTGCTGCCGAGCAGAACAGGGACACCATCGGCTGGACCTGGAGCTGGCTGAGGCACCGACTGAAGCAGAAAACAGGGCTTGCCCGAGTAGGAAGCCACATATTTTTCATGAACCTGGGCTTGTTCCAAAGTGCGTCCCTTGTTGCAGGGCAGCTTGCCAGGCCCAGACCCCAGCCTGGGAGGCAGGAGAAATTCACTGGGCTGGAGAGGTTTCAAAGAAAACCTTTCTGGCTCAGTGAAGCCATTCCAAAGCAGCTCCAGTACCAAACAGGTTTATTTCTGTAAACTTCTGTGGATTTGAAGGTAGAGCAGAGTTATTGAAATCACTCTCACCGGGCAGATTTGGGTCTAAGCTGCTGTGTAAAACTCCAAGTAATCACTTCAGACGAGCAGCTGGGGCTGAGCTCTGGCCCCGATGCCTCAACTCAGCCCTGCAGGGAGCATCGCACAGGAACAGGGGACGATACTGGCTCTGTCCCCACAGCTCACAGTGCACTGAAATCCCAGCCACAATCAAATACGTAAAACCAGGAGAAGCACAAGTCCTGCTGGACGAGGCTTTTGACAGAAAGGCAAAGCCGGGTTCTGCTTAGACCGACAGCCACTCTCCATCCCCTGCTGGGAGCTGGGAAACATCCATCTCATCAGGGCTCAGCACCAGGACACACCATCACTGCCCTGACTCAAACAGACCCCCATAAAAGGGTGGTACCCAGATCCTCTGCCCACTCTGCCAGGACACAGGGAGGGGCCCCAGCTTTAATGGGGCTAGGGCAGGGAGGAAAGGAAAGCACAGAAAGGCAAAGGAAAAGTGATGATGCATTCAGTTCAACTCTGAGTTTTTCTCCCATCACGCTCAGTAGAGTTTTACGGTGCTTAAAGTGCTGTTCTGCGCAAGGAACTTGTAAAGCAACATGATCCATATTTATTATCTCTTCATGATTCCAAGTGAATTTTTCCCATTTTGTAAGTGAAAGGAGTAAAGGTCTGAGCTGCTGCTGCCAGCTCTGCCAGAGGACTGCACACAGGGGCCAGGGGCAGCCCCCACTCACCCTTTTGCTCAGCCACTTGCACAAAGAAGGGGCTACAGACAAAAAGCTGCCCTCACCGAGCCCTGCCCCTGACTCCTGCCCCTCCTCAGCTCCTGCCTCTTGTGCCCTCCAGAAAAACAAAAAGCAAAACCTTACAAAAAACTCTGCAAAAGCAATTCCAAGTCCTGGAGGTGTTAGAGACCAGCAGCCTAGTTTTCCCTTTTCCCATTTGCATCCCTTGCGAGCAGCTCTTCACTGTTGTCCCCTCCAGCCCAGTGCCTCGCAGTTACTCTCCAGTCCAGCTCCGCTCCTGCCTACTCTCTGATGCCTTGTTGTCCTGAAAAGTGAACATGAATTGCTGCCAGCTCAAATTAGTGTCTTTCCACACACGGCCAGCTGAAATGTTGAAAGAGGGGAAGGAGTCAGGATCTTCAAATCTTTATAGTTTGTTCGATTTCTGCTAAATCTTAAAGGTCTTTTCCAACGTAAGAGACTATGACAAATGCCGTGCTAGTGCCAAATTCGTTAGAAGGCATTTGGCAATTCGGTCGCCTTCCTCTCCTCCTCGATGGGAGCCGGGCTCTTCACAGAGCAGCCGTGGGGAAAGCCTCCTTGCCCCAGTAACACGGCACCAGCAAGGCTCTGAAAGGAGCTAAACTTCATCTGCAAGACAGAGAAGAACCAGCAGACGCTGCGGCGTAGCCAGAGGTCCCAAGCACGGTGTTTTGGCAGAACCCGGTGCTGCAACAAGAGTCTGACGCAGGCAAAACCCGTCCTTGCCAGGAGATACTGAGGAAGGTTATAAAAAAAAAAATCAGAAAATGAATAAATAAACCAACCTACAATACGAAAACGGCCCCAGAAACACCTTCATGATCAACAACTCACCACAGCAGAGCTCCCGGCTGAGATGGCACAGGTGGGACAACCCAGAAACGCCTTTGCTGTGTTACTTAAGGGAAAAGGGCAACCCTGTCCCAGTTCTTCAGCACAAACAACTCCAGCAGGTGGGACTGGACAAGGAAAGGCTTTTATCGGGGGCACTGATTGATTTTATCAGTTGTGCATTTGATCACTCAAGCTCGGTAGCTAATTAGCGCACACGATACTCCTTTGAAGCGGGGTCAGGCTGCAAAGGCAGCCAGCAGAAGCCAGAAGCAAATGCAGCTTCGTTCAGATATGTTTTGCCGTGGTATTTTCGATTGCCTTCCCGGTCTGCCCACAAGGCCTGCGGAGGAGCCTGTGGTTTTTATTGACCAGATAGATGTGGCTGTAATCTCTCTGGAAATGCACATTAAAGGAATTTTAAAATCGGGATTATCTCCGTCAGTAGTCCTTAACTCCTCCGCAGCTGTTACAATGCTTATGTAAATACTGCCAGTGAATATTTAAGGCTCTATTAAAGAGAAATTTACCATGCTGCTGGTAAAGCACCTAGTATCTCTACAAATCCTGCCGTGTGGGTCGGCTCTCTGAAACACAGTCCTTGCCTCCCTGTTCAGATCTGTTTTGGAGGTGCCCACCCCTGCAACTCTTACGAGACTGCAAACAAAACATGGGAGAGATGCAAGTGTCTGAAGACGACCCGCACCCCAACTCTATCATCTTTGGAATCCAAACGTAGAACACACATCCAGGTAGGAGAAGAAAAAAGTTAAACTAGAAAGATGTAAGAAAATGTGACAGAATTCAATATAAATTAATATTCCAGGCTTGGAATAATACACGTGTATATATGTGTGATTGCTATCAGCAATTTTGTTACAAAGCTGGAAGAACATGAAAACAGTAACACGTCTTCTAACAAGACCTCGAACCCGCCAGAAGTATCTGCACACATGAGAAGAGTCTTTGGCATTTTCTCCGGGCTCATGAAGAGAAAGCCAAATTAATTCAGATTAATCTTCACTTGAAAAGCCACCTCTCTGCAGGATTTGAGCAGCAGATGGATGGAGAACAACAGCCCTGTGAACTTCCAGAGCGCTGCCGGAGCATCTCCCGTTGCCTGGGCATCACAGTGCCACGTGAACACCACAGCGGGCTGGGTAGTGCCCCGTGGCGGCTCCGTGGTCAGCTCCCCCAACTTGGGCCTGGTGGCTTCCATTGGAAAGTTTGAGGTGCCTCCTTTTTGCGGCTTGTGAGGAGATGGCAAAGGGCATAAGCAGCAGGCTGGGTGTCTAGTGATTTGCTAACAAGCATTATTGTACATGAAGACAGCAGCCGCTTGGGCAATCAGATCATCTTAAACCACAACGGCCTCTTTATCTGACCCTGCTTCAATCCCGGTTTCGCTTACAATCCAGTGTTAAATAAAACCCGTTATCTCCAAGAGGCAGCCCTGATAACAGGGAGGCTGTTGATGAGCAATCTGTTATGAATCTGGGGTTTTGCTCACACCGTGAGGGCTGGGAAAGAGTAAAGGGCTCCAGCTGGTGGAAGTGGCCCTGGTGCCTCCGGGACCCCTTCAACAGGCCCTTGGGGAGGAGGTGATGGAAGCCCCGGTGCCTCCTGGAGCAAGGAGGCTGCTGCAGCACATTTCGCCTTTGCACACTGAATCAAGAGCCCAGAAATCTCAACTTTTCCAGTAACCCTCTGCAAGAGCATCACAAGAATCAGCTGGACGAGAGGCGCATCACCGCAATAGGTGGCAATTTTCCTTCTCCCTTCAACTACAAAGCCTGAGCCTGCCCACACTCATTCCCCCACCAACAGAAGTGGGGCTTCCAGTGCCCACCCAGAGCCAAGCGATGCAGCCACAGGCTGCACATACCTGAGACCTCACAGAGAAGATGAAACCAAAGGTCACAACAAGCAGAACATTTATTTTTAAAATTACTATACCATTATTTTTTAAATTACTATTATCAAAAGTTTACAAGCAAATATAGCATCCGGGTCCTAGAAAGATTTAATGGAAAAAAAAATAATTTTTCTGAACTAATGAAGTACTGGAACTCTAGGGCAACAACTGCTAATGGTGCTTCTATCTCAGCTGAGGAGGCAAAAAATTCTGTTTAATAGTAATTTTAAATATAGATTTTAGTTTTTTCCCATAAATCATGAAGTCAGATAAGGACAGTGTGTAATAACTCGCCAGATTACATAAATAAGACCGATTCCAAGGAAGAAACACTTTTATTCCATTTGCAAGGCTGCGAGCACAGGAGGAGACGTTAGAATCTGCACGAACCACCAACCATTTTAAACCATCTGTGGTAACTGCTTCTGCACATTGACAGCACCATATCTGACAATCACACTGGCTTTAAAACAATTATTTAAAATTTTATGGACAAGAGACTGGGGAGGGATCTCCTGCAGGTTTGCTCAGAGAGGAACAGCTTCCTACACAAGCCATGAGTGAGGATGAGGAGCCAGAGGGGAAACTGCACAGACAGTGGCCCAGCCAGGCTCAAGGAGATGATGCTCCAGGAGGAGACAATGATGCATCAAGCTCCAGGAGCTCCTGGGGTCAAACAGAAGTGAACCCTTGGCCGGTGTCCCAGGGGTGTTTGCCCCTGGGCTCCCAGCCCCAGCAAGTAGCGCCGGAGCACCCTCTGTCACGAGCCTTGTACAGACAGAAAGCGCCAGCATCCATCAGTTTTATTCCCCACATGCAGCCCCAAGACTCCTCTCAGGCTGCCATAGCACCGAGCTTCACATGTCAATAACATTTGGCACTGTTACACTCCTTTACAACAGGTATTACTTCAATGTTTCCCTCCTTCAATCCCTTGTCCCCCGAGGACCAAAACGCTGCAAGCTGATCCTACTGCCACAGAAACCCCTCGACAGAGCAATCCCTGCCGCTGTTGCCGGCACAGCGGACTTGGCATCGCCAGGGACCGTCATTTGCCGAGATGCGCTTCCTGGGCAGCGTGGGAGCAGTGTCCATGTCTGCAATATGCTGATAATGTCAAGGTGAGTATTGAGATCCACAATGAACCTTTGCTCTACTGAACTTCAGGAAAGGGATGCCAGGGAGGAAGGGGAAAGCCTCATTAGCAAAGCCTGAATTAGCACTTCAGGGTATGTAGGTAAGAGTCACGAGACATGCACAGCGAGGCCTCCAAATGGACCAGCCTTTGACTTTGGTCCCCACCTCTGGGGCCTATCGATCACACATACCACAACTATTAATTACTACTGGATTATGCTTCATTTAACATTCCCGCAAGGGAATGCCTGAGCCTCTGAACCCTCCTTCCTCCAGTGCTGACTGAGGAGCCCCGAATCTGAGCTCAGAGGGAGTGGGTCGGCATCCTCCAGCAAAACCATCTTGGTGAGGGGAGAGAAGTGGGCAGTGGGAACTGGGGCTGTGCTGTGGGAATGGCTCTGCTGGGGAGTCCAAGGCAGCTCACTTCACCAGAACAATCCAAGGGAGAGACTGGTCCCATCACAAATTCCCTGCTCTTTTCAGTGGTTTATAAACTTTTCACCCAGCTGTAAAATTTCTAATTAACTGAGGTAACTAACCAACATCGCATGAACTCAAACTGAGAATATTACAGTCAAATACATAATTAAAAATTTCTGCTGCACTGGTTCCTTCCACCAGTCACATAAGTTACGCCGCAGCCCAGGACCCCGTTTCAATGATTCCCATTCCAGAAAATGCCAGGTCCATGAGGAAGGAGCCTGCTCTGCCCTCCTCACCAGGCACCAGGGAGACGCCCCCAGCTCACCGAGGGCCGGCTCTCCTGGCCAACTCACCATCTGCCATGCTCAGCAGAGGAGCCCTAAGTCCTGACAGGGAGCAGGAGCTGCCAGGCTGCAGCCCTGGCTCTGTTGTCAGAGACCAAGCTGCAATTAGAGCAAAGCTCGTATTAAGCTTTCTCTCCTCAGAATTAACCCTGAGAGATACTCTCCTGGGAGTCACCAGCAGCTGCTGGAGATCGACAGGCTGGAAAACCACAACGAAAACAGAGACCACAACAGGGAGCCGCCATCACTCCCGGCTTCCCCGGGCAGTGCGTGCCCTGGCTGCTGGGACTCTAGGCATCTGCACCCCAGAAACCACCAGGAAACTTCCACGGCTCCTCAAATGTTGCCAGAAAACATGATATTCCTCTTAATGACTCACCTGCGTCCACGCTGCATCAGAAGCATCAAGCAGGTCTCATAGCAACTGCCAGATTAGCACATCTCCCTCAAGCGGGCTTCCTACTGCAAGTTGGAGGGCTTGAAGGAAAAGCACACGATGCCAGCCTTGGAAAACAAGGAAATATTCCCCAGATCAGCCAGGACGGGCTGCTCCAACGAGGCACAAGCACGTACTGAGCTGCAGGCAGTACTGGCTCCTCACCTGTGTGTTAAATAACCTCTCCTCCAGCCCAATCAAGGTCCCCGCCCCACAGGGAGCTGCCTCCTGCCTTCCCCCCCCCCCCTCCCACCCACCTGGGCAAGGGGCTGACTCAGCACCCAGCCCGACCATCTGGGGTGACCCCCCAGCCCCACGGGACCTGCTGTGCCACATGATGAGCTTCCAGCAGAAGCTTCTCCTGAAATGAACGTGTCCTGGGTGGTCCCCACCCTCTGCAAGGTGGTGACAGGACTTGAGCTACCGAAAGCTCTGCTTTGGCTGAGACGTGCCCACCTGTAACAAATCACAGAATCTTTTCAGCTGGAAGAGACCTTTCAGATCATCAAGTCCAACCATAAACTCAGCACTGCCAGGTCACCACTAAATGGCATCCCTCGGCACCACATCTACATATTTTTTAAACCCCTCCAGGGACGGTGTCCAGCTGTAGTTGTGTTTGGCTGCTACAGAACAGTTTTCTTTGCGAGCATTTTCTTGCTTTTTGGACATAACGGTGTTTCAAATTCTAGTAGACCTGGCAAAGCCCTTCTCACTAGCACCTGTGATGGACAGAATCTGCATCCAGCCCCACTACAGTTTCCACATCCATGTGGTTGCCCTGTCCAACTCCCACAGCTCAGCCTCTGCTGCGTTACCTGTGTTGTGCTCGTGATTTCCCCTTGGTTCCTAGAGCCCATGTGAGCAGGGGAAAGGCTCTGCAGTAGCTTTCTGTGCCAACATCCGTGCTCCAGGATAGAGGGTGCAAGCCCCTGCTCAGCTGCAGGACTCATTTATTCCACGTACACTTCCCAGAGGGCCAGAGAGTCCCAACATGGAGATGATGTAACTGTGGGGACCCCGCACCCCAAGCAGTGATGGGCTTTCAAACACTCACTGAGCTCGGGCTATGTCCTGGCTCTGGGATCTGCTGCCGCTGGAGCAGCCCTGGCCTGGACGAAAGCACTGGTGGGAGAGGGATGGCGGCCACGCTAACCGCTGCTGGTAGCGACACACAGGGATGAGTGTCTCTGACTCCACTCCAAATCCTCTTTCGATCACAAGGCATTTGACTCAGACTCATTTCAAAGAACCTTCCTGCCCCCCCAGCCCAGTCACCTGGCTTCTCAGGCAGAGCCCTGATTCCCGCTACCACCAAGCACAGTGCTGGCCCCGTCTCCTCCGGCAGAGCCGGGGCAAGAGGGGCAGAGTCCAGGGAGCGGCCAAGTCAGCTCCTGCTGCTTTTCTGGAAAGGGCTGCAGAGACTTGTCCCCTCAGGTCTCACTGCTGCTGCCTCACCCAAGCGTCTCCAGCCCCTTCTATACCTTCAGGATTTATCCTTCTGTCTACAGCACTGACTGGGAACGCCGAGGAGCGGTGGCAGGAACTCGCGACCCCAGAGCAGCCGTGCCCGTCACGGGATTCTGCTCGCTGGCCGGGCTGGATACAGAGATGATCTCACAAGGGAGCGTTTTACAGCTCTTCACAACAAATTAATGGAGGGCACTTTAAACCCTAGTGCTATTGTGCCATTATCTGTGCCTAATTTTCCGTTCCAGCCCCTAACGTTTCAATTTCCCCCTTCACTGAGCTCCTGTTTTAATAGCTCTTCCAAACTTTGCTTAAGTTGAGGAGAAGTGCCCATTTGGTACTGTTCCTGCCACATTCTTACCTCCTTTCTTTCTCCTACTCCTTTCCCTTGTCTCATCTTTTTCTCCTTGAAAACACAGCCTCTATTTCCTCGCTCCCCTGGGAATCGTGGCGCCGGCCTTGACACTGCCAGAGATGCTGCTCATCGGGAGTCTCAGCTGGACTCTGGGAAGGAATTTCATGGAGCTTGTGAACCTTCACTTTTCCTTTTCTCTTCTTTCTTTGCCACTCTCAATCCTAAGATCAAGCTGACACTTTGCTTGTATAGCCCCAGCAGGAGCGGAGGGCTGGGCTTGGCCAGGAGGCTGTTCCAAATCAATTCATCGGGTCCAAGCAGCACTCGGATGGTCTCCAGCCAGCACTGCATCTTTCGGACCTCTTGTCCCACCGCTTTGTCTGCTCAGTCAATGTGCTCAGCACTTTTGGCTGGTTGCCACTGGTTAGGCTGCCCTGTCCAGTCTCTTCCCAGCCCTCTGGAGAAAGGATGCTCCTGGGTGCTGGCAGCCGCTGCCCGTGTCACTCAGCTGCCACCGGGCTTTGTCCCTGCCAGCATACCGTGTCCCTGGACAGGCTCTGCTCTGAAGGGCTTGCCTCCCTGGCACAAGCAACCCAGCACCCAGCAGGGACACAGGCTCAGGAGGTTTTTTTAGGGGCTCCTGGATGCTTCTTCCCCACCATTCCGAGTCACTCCCACCCTCTGCCCAAGGAGAGACAGCCTCAGCGGCTTTGGGAGTCCATTATTTGAATCCAGACAGCTCTAAAACCCGCCAACCCCGAGGGAAAAGGTTTAATTTGCATTTTAAATATTAGCCCTGGCTCCTGTTTTTCAGCTACACACTTGCAAAGATGGTGGGACAAGGGCAGCGTCTCTGAGCACACACGAGCCACCTCCTGTCCCGGCGACGTGTGACATACGGCTGTGAAAAAGCCCCAGTGTCCTCATTTGTCTGCCTAGGAGGGCCAGATTTTGAGGGCTCCTGTCTTGTGAAATCCTGGGAGAAGAACAGTGCAAATCTACCAGCCCAAAACATTAACGGCAGCGATGGATGTCGCCGGCTGCGGGATGGTTCCCAGTGGAGCAGCTCTCTGGGCTGACTGAAAGCAAATCGGTGAATGCGGGGCTTTTCTTTACCAGGGACCGTAATCATGGCTAATTGCTTTGATGTACAGGTTTATGGACTGTTACACCGATATTGCTCTTCTCATGGCTTCACAAAACCATTTTATAAACGGCGCTGGCTGCGATCCACTGCTCTGTGCATCGCTGCTGGTCGGGGTGTCGGCACGGAGGCTGAAGCAAGGGGAAGGAAAACACGAATGAGGAATAGATAGGGAAAAACAAATGTCAAGCTGTGCTTTTTATAGAGCGAGGGCAAAGTGCTGGCCAGCCTTTTAAACGTGGAGAAGTAGAGAAAGATGTGCTGGTAATTGGAAACATGCGCTCGGGGGAGGAGGACAGGCTGGCTCCTGAACCAGCAGGCAGTGAGGACACCTGCCCGGCCCTGGACCGGGATGCTGAGCTCCGACTCCCCGTATTGGGCTCAGCTCAACTGAGACAAGCAGAGCCGTCCTCCCCGAGGCACAGCCTGGGCACAGAGCCAGCCAGGATGGAGAGAGGAGACTCAGAGCACTGAACTGTCATGGGGTGGATCCCGCTTTTCAGGCAAAACCAGGATGAAGGTTGGTCACCTTGTTCTCATCATTAACAGAGCAGTCCTGTGGATTAGCAGAGAACTTGGAAACACTCAGAGGCAACCAGAGGCTGAATTAGCATTGCTTAACTATGGCTTTTTCCAGGAAAGTAAAGCCCCAAGGCTGCACTTGGGCTGTAAGTGTTAGTGCTCCCCACTGGAAACATCAGGCAACGTCTCCAGCCAGTGAAACCAGGTGAGAATTTCTGAATACTCATGCTATTGAAGGACAGGGCAAGTATCAAGCAAAGAAATCAACTGTTCCCTGATCTAAGCCAACTGAAATCAATTGATGCTGGGGGAAGCGCCGTCAGCCACATCTGAGCCCTTTGACAGGTCAATAAACACCTCACCTCAGAGGAGACGACTCACCCATGGCGGTGGACGTGCCTCCCTTGGCACCGCTGCCCGAGGGACACCCTGCGCGAGTGGGTGCTGGCCATGGGGAACGGACCGTGTGCTGCCTGCTCCAGTGTGCTGCTCACCTCGGCGTCACACGAGGCTTTGGATGGCCCTGAGGTTCCACCGGGGCTTTTGGTAACACATCTCCAGCTCTGGCAGAGACAAGGAGCAGGCTCCCAGGATGCCAGCCGCCGGCTCCTGCCTCCCGTCCTCTGCTCCAGTCACACCACTTACTCACACTTGAAAATCTGCAAGGGAAAGACAGTAACAACCCTGAAGAAACCCTGTCCCTGCTTTGGCCTGACAAGGAACTAAGATAAATGTGAGTTTTCAGTTAATATTATGCTTGGAGGATGTACAGGAAGAGCAAGGATTTCATTCTGGTAAGTTTATTAAAAACATACAGACATGTCACTCCCGGCAGAGACGAGCAGGTCCTGGAGTCTCGAGGCTCAGGTCGTATCAGCGTCAATAAAGCTCAAGATGAGCTCTAACACCAGCCTGGCATTTGAATCCCGTGAATCATATCCGTATGCACGTCCTGAGTCATCAGGAGAAGACACAAGTTCCATCAGAGTGGGTCCCCATCCCAGGTGGGCGGGCAGAGGAGCCCCATGGGCTGACCCTAACCATGGGCTGATCCCAACCATGGGCTTGATCCCACCACGGGTTTATCCCACCATGGGCTGCGCCGGTGCTTTCCATGCAGGTCTTCTCGACTGCAGCATCCTTGGGGCTCTCGCTTTCCAACGCCCTCCTGCCATAATTCATCTCTCTGCTGAGAGGCTCTGCTGCCTCAAACTGCTTATTAGCACAAATTGCCTGGCAGTAATAAAACACTCTCTCTGTGCTCATCATTTATTGGGCACGCATGGCTGGGGCCAAACGTGGAGATGCTGGCCCTGCCACCTCGGCAGCACGTCCTGCAGGCTGCTGGGGGCTCAGCGCAAGGCTGGGGTGACAGCACTAATAAACCCTCCATTTTCGTGACTGAACTTTTTGATGAATCCTACCATTACAATGTGAATAAAATCTTTTGTTCAGCTCAGATCCATCCGGGACCCGGCACCTGAGGGGAGCCAGACGCATGCCGGGGTCTGGACCCATCCACGGAGGGGGGAAGTTGTGAGCAGGGAAGAGAGGCCGGCTGAGCTCATGTGCCAGTGTCCACCCTACTGTGGAGCCACCGCCCCTCTGGCCCTGAGGACCTGCACATGGCCCCGTCCTTGTGCCCCATCCCCACAGGGAAATAACGTCACTCAGAAGGGGAGCGAAGTGTGGAGATCTTGGCTGAGACCCATCAGCTCAGATGATGTACTTAAACTTTTAATAAGAAATAGCACTCGATATAGCACATTTCCAGCATTTATTGAACTGAAGTGCCTTCTACTGCTTCAGTGCTGAGCCCTGAAGCCTGTCCTGGATGATTTAAGAATGATCCATCTGGAGAATGATGCAGACAATTTGTTACATCCAGCCAGAGAGCCATAGAAACCACAATAACAAGCTTAAATGATTTCAGCATCGCTACATCATACAGCCCCAGCCAACCTTCCTCAAAGCCATCGCTGAGGTGGGGTCACTGTATCGCGCACGGCCCCTCTTCCCCAAGCCGATGCTCTCCCTGCAGCCCATCCTGGTGCCGGGAGCCTGGCTGCCAGCGCACGTCCCACGGGACATGGAGACACCGGCAGGACCGCTTCCCCAAGGCGAGGGGACTCCTTTCCACGTCCCTCCTTCTCGTCTCTCCTTCCCCGCCAAATTCCTTTTTGCGACTAAGAAACAGGACCAGCTTCAAACCCCTTCCCCAGCGGGCTCCTCCTTCCGCAGGCGGCATTGTTGCGTGTTGATGGTTACTACCTAGCCCTGGAAAAATCAGGGCTTCGTTTTTCAAAATAGCATGTTGATTGATGCTTAAAATATCTCCAGCAATTACTTCGCCCCGGTATAATTATAATAATTAAACTCGGATAATGCTTAGTCCTGCTTTTTAACAGAGCTGTGCTGTGGCACCACCGCACTCCTGTTTTGTTTCCAGCCTCACTGGTCGGTGTCGCCCCGCGGCTGAGCTGAGGCAGCTCTGAAGGGACGCAGAGATCGCAGCGGGATGGTGACCCAGTCAAGGCACGTCTGGCACCAGGCACCGCTCGAGGCACCGTTTCCCTCAGGACAAAGCGGCCGTACCCTGGTCCTCACCGCCCAGCGAGCAGGGGATGCTCCTGGCTCTGTACTGGGGGTGGCTGGTGCTGGAGGGGAGCAGGGGTGGCCGGCTCCGGCGGGTGGCTCTGCAGGGACACCGCTTTGGCTGGTTCTCCCCTTTGGCGGCAGTGCAGAAAGCTGAGCTGGCCGAGCTGGGCAGCAGATCCTGTGGCACTATGGTCTTTCATGGAGCACTGGAAGTACTCCCAGCAGCGGAGCGGTGAGGAGCTGCCACCAGCTCTGGTGGCCACACCGGCCATCGCTGCGGCCTGCGTGAGCGAACCACACAGCACCGCACAGCACCCGCCCGCCCGAGCCACACGGCTCCTACTCGCCCCACACCTCCCCGCTCCCACACCGCGCGGCTCAGCACAACATTTCTCCTCCACTTTCCCAGCAGCGACACTTGCAACAATTCAGTCTGGTGAGGACGTTTCCGGCTGTGATAAATCGCAGGGAAAGGAATGAGATCCCAACACCGTATTTCATGCCCTAAAACCCCCTTCGTATCTGGAAACGAAGAGAGCTCTCCGGCTGATATATGCAGCCCCGGGGCCATTCGCATCCTGTTCGATTGTACACATTGTCATGGTGATTTAAACTGGCAATTTGGCCCTAAAATGAAGAGCATTGCACTTTGTCCCTCCCTATTTTCCTATATATTTTCCTGCAGAAGAGAGCTTTTGAGGAGGATGCGGCCGGGCCAGGGCCAGGCAGCATCTCTGGCCCTCGTTCTGTCGGGCCGGTGAGTTGCATGGGGCCCCAGCACCGTGGGGAAGCTGCTGCCACAGCCCGGCAAGGACAGCTCTGCTCAGGCCACCCCTCTTCAGAGCAGACACAGACACCGAAAAAGGCTTTTTCCCCCCCTTTCTAGGTCAGACGGAGTTTCGAAGGATTGCGACCGTGCCACACGTGGTGTGCTGGGGAAGGGAGGATGCTGAGCAGAGCGTGGCTGTGCGATGGCAGGGCCAGCCCCGTCTGGGAGCACGATGGCCCCAGTGCCAGCCACCGTCACCCATTTCAACCCGAATTTGCAAATATGAAAGAGCATTTTAATGCACATCTGCTCAGGGCAAAACATCTTTACGTAAAACATGTATCTGGGTTAAGCAATTCTGTTAGCGGCTGCTTACCTTATTGCATCGCTGTTTACTTAAAACATCGTTAGTGACGTTTAATTAACTCCCTAACTGTCCTATTAAAGGGCTTCTCTTACAAGCACTTTGCCCCAGCGCACACACACACACGGGTGCACTCCGAGCCCTGGGGGACACCGGGTGAGCCCAAGGACCTGGAACCTGCTTCTGCCGCAGGGTCTGGAGGTGGGTCCTGTGGCGGTGGGGACCCCGAGGAGACGCACGGGACCCCGAGGGGATGCACCAGACCCTTTCCCCAGGATGGAGACAGGGCCCTTGCTCGGCGCTCACCCGAGGGTTGCGCAGCCGGGGACATTTCTCCATGGAAGCCCCCGGGCTCCTTCTTGCCGAGTGTTGGTCTCTCCAGCCTCCAAAACAACCCCACCCCCCGCCCAGGGCGCGCAGTGCGGAGGAACCCAATCGGCAGCCGGCTGCGCGGTTCTCATATCAGTTTTAATAGCAACATCAGAGTACTAAATATACACAGGGAGATCGGTATAGGGTGGCATTTACAGTGCTTCCAAATATACAGCTTCCAAGTACAGAGACAAATTAAAAACCACTCG
>VWZK01008638.1:0-24236 GCA_013396935.1 Baryphthengus martii | reverse complement strand
TTTTGTTCTATTTTATTTTTATTTTATTTTTTTTTTTTACAAAATATATAATATGTGTAGAATATCTACTATTTAACTACCATTTTAGCTGAACTACCTTCCTTTGCAACGAGCTGCCAATGGAGAAGAGGTATCCTGAAATCCACCCCGGCACGCTCTCCCACCCTGGGTTTGCCGTTGCCGCTCCGACCTCATGGAGGCTGGTGAGCTCAGAGAGTGTGCCTCCGGCACAGCCTCACCACCACCAGCACCACCACCACTGCAGGTGGCCCTTTCCTCTAGCTGGGAAGACAGAGTGAAGGTAAACGATCAGATTTGGGTTGACGAGCAGCCGCCCGGGACCCGCTCTGCCCTACGTGCCTGGGATGCTCTGGGACGAAGCTGCCCGCGGGATGTCCCTGTTCGCACACATCAGGGATTTGGTGCCAAACCCTACCGACCTGTCCGCTGTACCTGGAGGACACCTTGGACCTGGAGCCCCAAATCAGCTCAGTTTGGTACAGACAGGAGCCGGAGCAGCCCTGCCCGCAGCCCTGGCCCAAGGAGTCACACCGACTCCCCGGCTTGGCAGAAGCGGCGAATCCTGCAGCTCCTGCGTGATGTTTGCAAGGAATTTTATTGGAAGAGAGGTCTCACACAGCCCCGGGAGGTCTGGGCTTGCTGCAGAGCCAAGGAAGCACCAGCACTGCTCTGCTGGAGTAACCGCGCAGTCGCCATCCTGTCCCGGAGCAGCCGGCTCCACCAGCTGATGGCAGAGGCAGGTAGTGAGAAGGGCCCATCCCAGGCCATTCTAAGACAAAGCCACAAGTGACATGGGGACACACCGCCACACGCCTGGGGGTGTCGGTGGCCTTTCAGCAGCTGTGACACATTTCTTAGTGACTGCTAAGGGGCTAAGAAATCTGTAAAATGAACCGAAAAGCAACAAGCAGCAGTGAGCTGGAAGTTTACGGCAAAGCAAAGAGCAAAACTTTTGGATTTTTTATCAAGCTGCCAGGTCCACGATGAAATAAAACGCACTGAGAAGCTGTGGCTTCCCAAGGAAAGGGCACACCAGTAACATGGTTTTGCTAGGCAGTGGTGGATACCCGATGACACACTGGGCTGCACCCCTGGATTCACTGAACATCTCTCGAGTCCCACCACGTGTGAGCCCACAGCTCCCCAGCACGGCCCCGCAGCCAGCTGACTGCCCTGGGCACCACGGGGATGCTCACAGGGGACGTTCACCACCTTGCTGCTCAATCCACTGCAATGCCCCCCATGCCATCCAGCACGCAGGGCTCAGTGTCACGCTGGAACGTTTCCTGTCACCTGTGCAACACTATCGGGCTGGAAAACGGGCTCAGCTTCCAAACGACAAGAGAAAAATCTCTAATTTTGCAAACGTGCGCGTTCCTTGCTGTCCCTGCACAGGAGCCAGGCCCCGCTGCTCAGGGGAGCAGCTCCAGTCAATTCAAAGAACCCAGTGGCACCAGCACTGGCAAAACCTCCCCCGTTATTGCTGACTGAGCTCTGGGCTGGCTCAAGGCAGGGAGCCCTGGCACAACCCCTGCCCGCAGAGAAAGACGCTTTGCGTCCAGCGAAGGGCAGTGACAGACAGAGCCCATCGAGAGCCACCACCTGAAGCCACGGCAGCCAAAAGACCTCGGGGAGAGATGATGTGGCTGAAACGTGGCGAATTCCACGCTCACCTTCTTCCCCGGTGTGAAAGATCTGCTCAATTGGTCTATTTCATGAAAGTGCAACTTCATGTTTTCATTCAACTTGACTTTATGTTTGTGTTTCCTTTTTTGTTTGTTTTTTTTGGCTTGTGTCAACAGTCGGAAATGAAATAACCGCAGTTAGTTCATTTCTCTGTGCTAGGACAGCCATGGGGATGCTGGGATCCCGCCCCCTCAATCACCAGGTTACCAGCTCCAGCCCTTCCCTTCCTCAGGGCAGCTGTCCCTCAGTGTGCTTGGCATGCATAGGGATGGGCGGGATTCTCTGATAAAGTGCAAGTGCTGTTGGTCCTTATAAATAAGGGAAGATTGTGCATCTACTTTTGTTCCCTGGGTCACCGCTCATCCCTCGGTGACCAGGACGTGTCCTTCTGCAGACCACGTGGAAAGCTCATGCAAGTCCTGCCGTCAGAAACCTGCTCCCATTCTGGAGTCCCCTGATTCTCTCTCCCTGACGCGCACACACACGCGCACACACATACACACACGCACACTTACTTCCTCACCTTACCCCCAGCCCCACAAGGAATTTCCCAGGAGCCAGGTACCTCTCCATCACCAGCACCATCCCTGGCACCGCTCGCATTGTCCTGCCAGCCCCCAGCGCCGCCGGACGACTCCCCGTCAGGCAGCGGGAATACAGAACGATGCTTTAAACGCTGGGTGACGAGGGAGTTGAGATGTATTTTATGATGTCCAATCGCCGTTGAGCTCACACTGGAATACCCGCAGGAACTACTGGGTGCAGCCGGCACGCACCAATAAATGGGAAGATCAATGGGTGAAGCACAACAGATGAGGCTCCCGAGCTGGCGTGGACCGATGCCAGCAAAGTCACACAAAGAAGGAGAATTCAAAAACTGTGCCAGGCAGGGTAATTTGCAGGGCAGCACCATTTACAGCAACAAAACACAGAAGCCCCAGCACGCGGAGATGATGGATCACCCTGGAGCAGCTCGGAACCTGCGCGCTTCGCACAGGTTTTGGTTGAGCCCGGGGGTGAGCAGCACCCGGGGTGCCCCGCTGCGCAGCGGCACCAGTAATCCCAGCAAGGTAATGCTCTGCGCTGTTATCTGCACCCCACTACAACCCAAAGCCTCCCCCGGCTGCCGGCAGCGGGGCCAGGACCCCCAACAGCACCGCCGTGCCCCCTGTTTTGGGGCAGACCCCGGGGACACCCCAAGGGCAAACATTCCCCGTATTCCCCAGGGAAGGGTAAGGTTTTGAGGGGTTACCCCTCTAGCAAGACACTGTTCCCATCCCCGAGGCATCCAGGGGAGACGTTCCACCCAACGCCTCGAAGATGCGGACACAGCTGCCCAGCAGGCACCCCTCTGCCCAGTGTCCACCAGCATGGAGAGGTTTGCTCTTGTGAAACACAAAAAAATGGAGCAGACCTCTGCTCCGCTGCAGAAATCTAAGGGCACCCAGCCCTGTTAAATCCCCTCCAGCACCAAGATCCAGCCCTGGGGACGCACATCTCTGCCGCCACCCACGGCCACCCAGCTCAGCACTCACAAGGAACCACCTCTGCCGAAGGAATGAGTTCAGTCAGGGACTAAAACCCGACCAGGAGCAACAGGAACCCTCCTCCTCCTCCTCTCTGGCTACCGGGCGGCAGCGGCCCCGGCGCAGAGTGCACCTGAGGCGACGCTTGAGGCTCATCGGAGTCGCAAGGAATGTTGCCAACACCTTCGGAGATGTTTGGTTCGAGTCTGCAGGTAATCGCCAGGACTGGCAAGGAAGACATGTTCCTGGGGCAGCTTTGAAAAACTCAGAAAAAATAATCCAGACTGTGCAATTCCATCAGAAAAGGACAGAAAAGGATATGGAAACAAGAGGCTGCACGCGTGGCTATGCACAACACCGGGGGTTCTACTTTTTTTTTTTTTTTAACTGCACACTCATTATAGTAAAGAAATGGAGCTGAATAATTAGCGGAAGAGTAGAAATGTGTATCTGGACAATTCTAAAAAATCGCTAGCATTTACGAAGGGCAGTTTACAAAAAGAACTGGAGGACTTTGGTCTGAACTCTGCTCTCATTCCCACCCACATAAGGTTGAAGCAATCCAAGCGAGACCCGTCTCGGTGTCTGATGTGAACGAGACCCTCACGTGAACCGTACCATGCGGGCGCCTGGAAGCCTCTGCAAGCTTTGCCTTGGCACGGTCTATGTGGGCAAGCCCAGACTGGGACAAGGTGGCCTGTGGGTGAGCTGACACGCTCGTCAGCACCCACCAAAACCACCCACCCCAGCGGAGCTGGGCAGGCAATGGGATCTGTTTCCACAGCAACACACCAAACTGGAGCCAGTGGAACAGTGCTTCCCTGACACACTGCTCGGCAAAATTCCCTTTTTGATGCTGTTAAATGATCCCCACGACTGGACAGCGGGCGGCATCTTCTCCTGTCACGTCTGACCCAGCCAAGACCATGAGAGCGAAGGAAGAGGCTCCCTGGAGCTCACCGGCCTGGGGCTGGGGCAGGAGGCAACAGGCTCATTCCTCTCTTGTTTCTCACAAAGGGCTGAGCAAGCTTTGGTGTTGTGGCCAATTTAGAAACCATTTTCCAAAAAAATCACCACATCCTACTCCTGAAATTCACCTCCTGTGCCAAGAGAGGCCCAGGCTTTGAAAGTCCACGCCTAAAACCCGTCCCCAGACAGCCCTGTGGCATCACACCTGGTACAGCAGCTCTGCGACACAAAGGGCAGACCCAGGCTTCCAGTCTTCTCCCCATCTACCTTGATGACGTACCGGGATATGGAAGTCTGGAAGCCGCCTTCACCACCGTCCGGAGCTGCTGCAAGCTGCCAGGAGCTGGGGGACCCGCATGCCACGAGCTCCCTGCTTGCTCCCCGCTCACCCTGCTTCCTCTGGCCTCCTAGGGCAGGAATGCACTTTGTGACTTTGGCCCAGGTACATCCTTCTGGCCATAACCCCAGCCTCCTTCCACTCTCCCCTCATTCCAGATTGGGCTCCGGAGCGCTCCAATATCCCTCCTAGAGCTGGAGGAACCGGGGCAGCGTGGTTGCAATCCGGCTGGTTTTGGGGAAGTGTCTCCCTGACTCCCGCCGCTGTGGTCACTCCACCACTGCTGGAAAAGCATTTCCCAAAAGAACCAAAATGATATATATATGTATACATACATATATATGTTTATACATACACACACACACGTATATATATGTATATATGTCTACCTATATATACACATATAGGTTTGCAAGGCAAGCTGCCAAAGTAGAAAACATCGGTTCGCTTAGTTGGTATAATGTGTGTTAAAGAAATGAGACTTTTAGCCCATGACATCTTCTTTAAAAATGAGTATTTAAGATCTTCAAAAATTGCTACAGTACAAAAAGTGGTTTTGTGTGTGTATATATATTTTTTTTTTCTCTCTACATATATCGTATGTACGTATGCGTATGGACCGGAATGGATGACCCCACCAGAAGAGATGCCCCCACTCGTCCTCCACAACGTTTCCAGGTGTTAGCGACTCGGCTTCGGCTTCTCGTGAAGTCTCTGCATCGGTACATGGCACATAATGGTATTATTGGCACAGGTTCAGAGTCACAGTCCACGTCCAGGCTCCAGGCGCTCGCTCCTCCCCTCTTAGTCCCTCGCCGGCTCCTCTTCCTCCACGGGATTCTTCGCTCGCACGTTTGTCTTTCTCTTCTCCAAAAAACGCGCTCCTTGAAAAACGCAGTTCCCTATAGGCGTGTTCATTTTTATAAAAATATATTTGGCCCATAGAATGCTGCTCTTTGAGTCTCCTACTGGTAAACAGAAATGGTAGGTACAGGTAACCCATTATTTTTTTATATTTTTTACAGGTTCACCAATGGAATCCTGTTAAGGACGAGAAGAAAAACAAAGATTAAATCACAACAGGGAAACGCATCGCGACTCGCATCGCCTGATGCCCCCCAGGAGGTCGAGGGCTTCCCGCTCCTCCCAGCAGCGGCACCGCGGGGCTCAGGGGGACAAACGCCGATGGCAGCGGGGGAACAGCCTGGAGGAGCAGGGTGCAGAGAAATAGGGATGTCCACGATTCCCCCTTCTCCAGTGGGACTGGGACCATTCCTCCTGCTTCCCCTGGGAGAAGCACAGGCCTTGCCCAGCTCGTTTCCAGCCTTGTTTTGCAGGGCAGCCTGTGGGACGGGGATGTCTACCTTGGGTTGAGGATGTCCGCAGTAGGATGGCGATGTCAGCATTGGGATGGGGATGTCAGCGTTGGGATGGGGATGCTTTTAGCAAGCAGCAGCAGGGACTGAGAAGCTTTGGTGTGCCTTACTGCACACTTATCTCCTCAGGGCCTTTGTCAAAGTGTGATTTATTCCCATGCATCCTGGCATTCCGGAGCTTTTCGTACTTGGGCTAAGAGCAGCGAGTGCTCTGGCAGATGAGAAGGTGATGATGAGTACTAACAAGATTTTCTAAAGTTAAATGCCCTACAGAAATCAATAGAGAATTGGTTAAGCATCAAAACCAGAGATCCTGTTGAAGTCCTTCTTAAGCTATTTATTTGCCATCTTCCGAAAGATCTCTCCCTACGTCCTCTATAAAGCTCTACGCGAAGACAATTACTCCCCATCATTAGCGTGGGGCCACTTGCTTTACGAGGATGTGACTTTCCGCGCAGCGGGACAGGCTGAAACCCGGCCGAGCGCGCCTGGGACGGCTCCCCACGGGCGGGCTCTAGATACAGCAGGCACATCCAGAGTGCTGCGGCAGCGCCGCGGGTGACCCTCGTCTCCGCCGTGACCTCTGCCCGGCCGGTTATCAGTGTTTAGAAACGTGATGCGATTTTCGCTCAAGGGTTCTCTCTTCAACGCTATTTTTAAGCGAGATGCCCAATATACACCATCTCCAACAACAACACTGAAGGCTTAATTAGCGAGACAGATTTTAGAGTCCTTAATCTCCTGCACCGGGGCTGTGTTGGGACTGCTGTTCTTCCTCCGAAGACAAGCCTGTTTTTTTTTTATGATGACTCATTATCTGTTAATGTTAATAGAAACCATTTGCTGTTGTTAGGCAGAACGGGGCCATCACAGCAGCTGTTCGCCGTGTTCAAAGCACAGAATTACCATACAATACTGGAAATTTTAACTGCCTCGCGCAAGAGCCAGGGTCAGATCAACGCTACTGTACCACTAGGACCTTCAGGTCTCAAACTGCCACTTGCCCAACAGCGCTGCCGAACATTTACATAGTTCTGGATGAATGCTACTTAACGCACGCGTTGCACGATGTAAAATTTATATTGTATTCCAAATAGCCTCTTTGTGCAAAGTAGGTCAGTGCTTGATCAACCTTACAGATTTTTGTATAATCTCATTCCATGGGGTTTTGCAGTCAAAGAGAGCGGGATTAAGGGCAAGAATAATGCAGAATCTCAAACTTCATTTCAGAAAGCCCCAAAGCCGGTATGAAACCAAACCAAACCAGCCACAGTTTGCTGCGGGGCCCGGCCAAAGCCACTCGAGTCTTCAGCAAATGTCACCTTCGGGTTTGCAAAGAGGCGGCTGCTCCTGCCTCTGCCCGGCCGCTGCGTCTCCTCTGCCAGCTGCACAGAGAGTTTGGCTTCTCATCCCCCTGCGCAGATAATTCCTCAGCGAGTTGCTCGGCGCAAAGGCTTTAACTGACGCTTCTGCTCTGCACCTCTGGCAGCCCCGGGCCCCGCTGCCACAGCTGCACAACGTGACGCGGCCGGGCCAGGTCCCCTCTTTGCAGGAAGAGCTGAGGGGCTGCCTGCTGCCCAGGTGCCACATCCAGCTCCACGCCAGCTCCGGCGGGACCTGACGCCGGCACAGCAATCTGCTGGAAAGCTCTGACAGCTGCTCACCGCTGGCGATGTCGCCCGCTCCTGGGAGAGCCAGCACCCGGCAGAGACTGCGCCAGCGGCGCCGGAGCCCTCCCCATCGCTCTTGTTGGCACGGGATGAATCTGGCCCCGGGAAAGAACTCCAACATCTGCTTGCCGTGTAACTAGATGAGCTTCACCAGGTTTCCTGACACAACCTCCGTGCTGCCTGCAGCTCTCCAGGCTGGAGACTGTTCTGCGGCACCGTCCCCTACATCTGCTCCCTGCAGCCGCTCAGCGCAGCCTTACGGTGCCGTCGGCATCGGCAAATGCCACACTGTCATTTGGGCAGCACAGCGCTCGGGACTCGCACTGTGCTGATGGATTGCAATATGTAAAGTCCACATTAAAGTCCAACCAGCCTCCCAATGCTCATCTAGTTGACAAGTCCACATGTCCTCCCTGTCCTGCCATCCTTGTCCATGGCCACACCGTCCATCCTGTGCTTCCAGATCTTGCTCTACACGTTCCGTAGCACTAATGTGCTTATTAGACAGCTGAGAGCTGTGAAGTGCCATCAATTAAAACTTCTAAAGTGCTTTGAGCCCTTCCAAGGAGAGAGGTTTCTGGCACGGAGACCAATGAAGCATCTGACCCCTCCTAGTACATAACCACGTGCCTGCAGAGTGGGGAGAGCCCCACACTCCCTCTGCTCGCCCCAGCTGCGGGCACCCCTTGCCTTGTGCCCCCTCCACTGGGAGAAAGAGGCAGGGAAGAGAGAGCTGCATGTAACTTCTCCAGCCAGGAAACATCACGTGCTCTAGAACATCCTTCCACCACTGGCAAGATGCAGCATGTCAGCATCAACTCAAGTCACCTTCAGGCTACAGTGCTGCTGCTGTAGAAGCCGGCCAGGAAAACGGCAAGAAGAGGAGCAGCCCCAAGCAGCTGCAATTCCTCTTCCACCAGCCCCTCCTCTGGAAACCAGAGCTGCAAAGGCATCCTCAGCCCCACCTCTCCTCCTGCACTTGCCAGCTCCTGTCTGGTACAAGGCAACCACGATGACAGGGGGCAATCTACCAGGGAGCTACCTCGGTGCCACCAGCCACGCCATCTGCTCGCGGAAGGTTTTGCCTTGCACAGTGACACATGGAACTTGAAACACTCAGTTTGTCCGTGGGATGCCCCAACTGGCACAGACACACTGAGGCAAAAGGCTGTTTGTGTGGGGTTGTGACACATCTTTCACCCGCAGGCTTCTGGGGAGCCACGGGAGCTGCACTGAGCGTTGCAGGGACACATTTGGTAGGCAGGGATCTGTGGCAATTGCCTGTTTTTTACCATGATGTGTCACTTCTGCACATGTGTTCCGCAAAAACCCAGGTCCAAACGCAGTATGTGTGTGTACACGTGCGGAGAACGGTTCTTGGATCAATCTCATTTTGTGAATGCTAATGAAACCAAACATCAGCTTCCAGAACTGTATAAATAATTGAAACATTATTATGGAGCTAATGCTCCAGGTAAGGCTCAGATAGATTTTTCCAGAGCACATCGATAGGCGTTTTGTGCATTCCATGAAAACAGGTCAATGAGAATTTCAAGGATTTAATAAGACATAATGGAGCAGCTTGAAACTATTTAAAGAAATCTATGGAGATGCCCAGGGCATGGTCTTTGGCACAGAGTTTCACAAGACCTCAGGGCCAGGAGGAGTGGGAATTGCACCAGCTTCCCATAGTGGGCAACAGCTCGGAGCTGCTCAATCTCCACCCCTCTACCTGAGGCACGGGAGCTGTGGATGGCACCCAAGAATAACTGGCTTGGGTTTTTTTCAGAAATCATTTTAAGGCAACGAACAGACATCACAAACCACAGTGCTCAGGGTGGAAGAGGTACAGTGGGTTGTTGCTGTTTGGGCTTCCGGGGGGCAGAGCAGCGAGGTCGTGCCAGCGAGACCCTGTGGGCAGAGGTGCCGGCAGGCAGAGGGATGAGGTCTTGCTTTCTGCCCTCCCCCACACAGGCAGGTGCCCACCTCATCCAGTCTGCCCAGGCACAGCCAGCCCCCAGCACAGCCGAGACCATTATCATTTCATTCCCTTCCATTCTAATCTAATTATATTTCTATGTTCAATAGCTGAGCATAATGTTAAACAGGCTATTCCACGCAAGCTGCAGTCAGGGAAGGCTGGAAATTTCATTTACACTGAATATATGACTCATTACAGCAGGGACTTGGGACAGACCAATTAATTCACCCGCGTGCACGGCTCGAATGGGCACCGCTGCCCCTCGGTGAGCTGGCACGCGCTGGACCCTCATCGCTTTCCCTGCCACCGTCAAAAGCAATACAAGGAGGTGAAAACAGTTCAAGACAACTCAAAAAAGAAAAAAAATTCCCGAACAATGTACTGCTGAAGCCCGTACAACATCGTTGTACTTCTTAGGTTGCAGCAGCACTCGAGGCATGAACCCATCTGCTGGGCACTGCGCACAGGGGATGCAGGCTCGGCTTCCCCCAGAGCAAGGAGCAGCAGGAGGAGAAGGAGGAGGAGGAAGACCCTGGCACCCTTGTAGCGTGAGCATGGAGGTGTTTATGATGGCAAACATCACCAAATGAGCTTTTGGGTATCAATGGAGCGTGCATGTCGG
Organism: Baryphthengus martii; assembly: GCA_013396935.1. Lineage (NCBI taxonomy): Eukaryota > Metazoa > Chordata > Aves > Coraciiformes > Momotidae > Baryphthengus > Baryphthengus martii. Next base: position 14,048 of record VWZK01008638.1, on the reverse strand, counting down.
ATGCAGGGCTCTCGAACGAGATGGGCTGTCCATCATGCAACAAGAGGTTAATTACAGATCAGGCCACCTCACAGCTTGGAAATTGCTGCTGCTTGCCCAGGTTTTAGAGGTGGGCTGGAACCACAAGGCCAGGCTGAAGCTCAAGGCTGCCCCAGGGACTCTTTGTTCTCAATTCCACATCCATCCCAGTCCCTGCCTTTTAGCTCAGGCCCGTCTGTAATTCATCTCTGTAGAAAAGCCGTTTTGGTACCCAACGTCCCCTCCGCAGCGGGAGGTGTGTCCGGCTATCCTGGCCAGGTGAGCCAGCCTGCTCAGGTCCCACAGCCCAAAAGAAGCGTGGAGCAGGAGGATGGCACCGGGCAGGGAAAAGAGCGGCCGGTGGCGGGCAGGGGACGATGGGTGCGGGACGGACACGAGATGGACGCGGGGGGAGCGCGGTACGTACCAGGAAACAGCCCGATGGCGTCTGCCCTGCCCCCAGGAGTCAAACAGGCTTCGGCCAGTCAGCAGGAGATTTCAAACCATTTCTCAGACACAAAGGCCACGGGAATAAGATGCCGGTCAGAAGAAGAGGGTCTGCAGCGAGCAGAGAAAGGGGCTTGCATGTGCTGGTGTGTAACATACAAGGAGCAAGCCGAGGTGGCCTGCTGCAAAAATCAGCTTTTTTAGAGAAGAAAAAAAAGAAAAAGTTCTCCAAAGTAATGCTTTGAATGGGCTTATTGGCCTTGGAAACCAGGGTGGTGCAAAGCAGAGACAGAAGAGAAAGACCGACTGCAGTGTTGAGCCTTTTCACTCCTGTGCACAAGCAACTTTCAACGCAGCCAATTGTTCTGGGGGTTGCCGTCCCCAAATGGCAGCAGGACACCTCCTGTCTGCCACCTCCCCATCCTGCGGGTCCTGTGTGGGTCTGCCATGCCCATCACCCATGCAGGGTCTGCCTGGAGAAGCACTGAGGCCAACAGGGTCCCAGGAAAAGCATCACGTCACGGCAGAGAAGCGACAAATCCCTTCCAGCCAGAACAAGGGGCCCCCTGCACCGCCGCATCGCTTGGCCGGGACTCACGTCACAAGCAACACAGGCGCACCTTCTATGAAATGGTTTGAAAATATCCCTGCCTTTGAAATTCTCTGCCTTCCACGAGCTGAGGAAACCCTGGAAAACGTGAACTAGCAAAACCCCATGCGCACACAAAGACGACGGTTAAAAAGATGCCCGTTTAAGCTGGCTCCTGTCCTTCCTGCAGGCAGCCATCGGCTGCAGGTCCAGCAGGGCTGCCTGGGGCACTAGCTGCTCCTTTTCTCCCTCCTGATTTTCCCTGCAGCTTTGATGGGGAACACGCACTCACCACGTGGTGAAGCGGCACCAGCACCAGTGAAAGGGCTCTGGGAGCCGCTGGCCCAGAGCATGGGGAGACGTCACTGTGACTGCCTCCCTGCCAGCACCGGCAAGGGGCACACTGAGTGAGGGCTCACATCTCTTACACCGTGCCGCCAACTGCTCCGAAGCCCCCTTCTTAATGCATCATTATTTCACACCAGACAAATGGTTCATTTGGCTCTCGCCTCCCGCTCCTCCATTAATCACCCTGCTCGTTCGCAACCCAGCAGCTCTTTTGATGCCACTTAGCAGACAGCACGAATGCTGGAAGATGGATCCAGTGGCATTTACATGCTGGCAGCAGCTGGGAACTGAAAAACGTGCGGTATCGAACGCTGCCAGGGCTGCTGAGCATCAGCGGGATGAGGGGTCCAGCAGCCGTGCCCACAGGGCGGGCGAACGTCACAGCACGGAACGCCGGAGCGAGGCAGCTCCGCCACAAGCTCCCAGGGCATCTCCTCTGGCACTGGAGCGGGACGCCGCTTCCCAATCCAAAGCCAAACCGCGCCGGCCACCTCACCTGTTTCCATTGAAGGTCGTTTTGTAATCCCCGGGCGAGCGCAAGGCCTCCTCTGCGTAGACGGGTACGGGGGTCCGGACGCACTCGTGGGAGCACTGCAGCGTCTCGTTGTAGGCGGTGAAGATGTCGAGGGCGCTGGGCACGCGGGCCGGGGCGAAGTCGGTCAGGTTCTGGCAGCTCTCCTCTTGCTGGTCCAGCTTGCGCTGGTGGCTGTTGCGCCGCGGGCGCCCGCTCTGCGCGCAGCTGGGGAGAGGGGAAGGGGCACGATGCATCACGTGGCACCAGCCCCTTGTTACGCAGCGCTCGGTATTGGGTTAGAATTTGGGTGCTTTGGAAAGATCTGCCTTGGGTTTGGTTTTGGTTGTTTGTTTTGTTTTTTTCTCCAAGGATCAAATAGAAATTTTAGCTACAAGGTTTTTAACACCAGGGGAATCACTTAACAAGATTAAGAGGGTGACGGACACTGGCCTAGGCTGCCCAGAGAGGTTGTGGAGTCTCCTTCTCTGGAGAGATTCCAAACCCGCCTGGATGATGCGATGCTGGGCCCCTTGCTCTGGGTGACCCTGCTGGAGCAGGGCAGGGGCAACGCATGATCCCCAGAGGTCCCTTCCCACCTCCACCATGCCGTAAAAGCTTTTAAGTGAAAAGCTGGAGGTGAGAACAGCAAAGTGAAAACCTTTCCATTTGGGAGGCCCCAGAAGGTTTTAACTTATTGGGATAGATAAACTCAGAAACTGGTCTGACAGGGCAGACACACTCCCCCTGGGCTGAGAGGTAGCTTGGGGGGCAGCCCTGCTCCCTGGGGACTCACCAGTCTAAAAAATGCGGGAAAACCCCAAGCACGGTTTGGCAAATGTTAGAGCTGAGCAAACACATCAGCGTGCTGCTTTTCTGCCTGCTGACCATGCGGGTATCCTCCAGCGATTTTCCAATTTCCCTTATTGTAAACAATTTCTGTTCTACGCTGATCACTGTATGTATTTTTTTCCCCTTTTTGGCTTCAGCATTAGGTTGCTGGAGCTGTTCTGCCAAGCTGTGCTCGGCCGGATCAATGACACGCTCTGCTTATGACCACTATTAGAGAAAAATCCCAGAAGTGTGTTATGAAGTATTTTCCCTGCTCTTTCATTGAAGCACTGCTACAATTAGGGAAGTTTGGTACAGTAAACCCTGTCTGGGGGTACAGAAATGAGCATCCCCGGCTGCTCTCCCGATGCCTCCCCCACAGGGCTGCTCCCAGCAGAGCAAATTCATCTGTGGGGCGAGTAACTCGGCGCTTTCAGGCAGCTCCAACGCTTCATCACAACCCTGCTGAGATTCAGATGCTTCTGCAATCCTGCAAATAGGTTTTCCTCTAATCCCGGGCAGCAAGGCAGCTTTTTCATCACCCCGCTTTTCTAATTTCCTCCTGGGCGCAGGGTTGGATATGCTGCAACAGTCGGGGAGAGCTCGGGCAGGCAGGAGGCGGCCGGAGGAGAGAACCGACGTCGAGCGCGGCAGCACCGCGCAGCGGCTCTCTGCCGGCCCAGAGCCGCAGCCGGATCACTACACCAGCAATGCTGACCTCAAAGTAGGCCAGTTTCCCTGGGAAAATAGGTAAACCACAAGCGCCTGAAGCGACAAGCTAACCTATTTTGCCATACGCCCAGCCATGCTGGGAGAATAAACAGGAGCAAATCGAACTGGAGGAGCACACGAGTGCGCCGGGGACAGGCCACGGTTCAAGCCGGTGGCACCCGAGGGCTCCGAAGGTGCCCTGCAGTCCCTGGAGTCACGGGCGAGGTCAGGACGCAGCTGCTGGTCGCTGAGCCGGGAGCAGTGCTTGAAGGAGCGGCAGCAAAGCTGCGTGAGCACGGCCACCCGGTGCAGGGCAGGTCCTGGCACGCTTGTGGGGACACCCACCGCGGCGAAACGCATGGCTTTGACCTCCCCAGGTGGCATCACGTTGCAGCGATGCACACGTGTCCCACGCGGGACTCGGCCACCTGACCCCGGTAACGCGTTGGTCCCCAAAGCCACCCGCTGTGCGGTGAGAGAAGCCGCAGGGGCATGGATGAACCTGGCGGCCTCAACCTCCTCTGCAGGTTTTAATAAAAAAAAAGCCATTTTCTCTTGCAATACCTTTCTGAAGCCATCCTGGGGGTGGCCACGGGCTTTAGTGCTCAAAGCTGCAAAGGCACCCCTCCTCCCCAGCCTGTCCCTGTCCCCGTGTCACCCCTCAAAAGCCAAACAGAGCCAGGAGGGACCTTACCAATTTTTTAAGACAAGAGTTGTTATCAGAGCAGCGATGACCATGATGAGGGACACGGTAATAGTGATTATCTGATGAACTGCCAGACCTGCGGAAAGAAGAAATGAGAGAGAGTGGGGACAGGAGCCAAGGGGGACCCCGGGCAGCGGCGAGTGAAGCCCCCCCACCGCACACCAAGCTCCCCCCACCCCAACCTGCCGCCTCCCCTCGAGGCCTTCCCCGGCGCGGGGCCATCCGCAGCCCCCGGCAGCGCGATGCCGTCCTCTCTCCTGCCTTACATAAAATAATCTCTAAGCCAGGCTTCTCATTTCCTACCCTCTCAAGTATGTTCCTTGTCAGCCCGAATTAGGCACGAAGAACGGAAGAGATGTGAAGACGTATCCCCTCCGGGACGGAAAGGGAAACTTGAGCGCAGCCTGGCACTGGGTGCAGGATTAACCAGAGACAGTAATTACTGCACTAACTGCTGCTCACTTAGAAGGTTGGATGGGCTCATTTGCTCCTAATTCACCTTACATGGGGCTATCATTTTGGCTCGTGCATCATTTCTAATGAGCAGTTTGGAAACAAAAGCATCTCAATGTACAGTATGTTTGTGATTTTGTGCTGCTTTACAGTTGCAATTTCGTAATGAAATGATTTTCCTGGCTGCAGCCCAAGGATGTGCTATTTTTCACAAACAGATGTTGCAGCTCCTGATGGATGAGATTTTTAATAAATAAATGTTAATATGGCAGGAAAATAAGCAGTTTTATACATATATATATATATACAAGCATCTGTGCGATACACGGGTAGCACTCCCAGCTTGTGTGGGTGCACGTGGCAAGGAAATCACTGCTTCTTTCCACAAAAGAGCACACAGGCTCCTCGGCTGGAGCCAGGGATGCCCGTGGGCTGTCCCAGTTGCAGACCCAGGAAAGAGGCAGGGTCTCAGTCCAGCACCAGCAGCCATACACACGCACGTCTCCGTGCAAAAGCCGCGTGTGCCAGGCGTGCCCCCTCCTTGGAGGGCAGAAAACCCTCACGAGAGAGATGGATGGGGGGTGGTGTGACCCTCCCAGGGCACTGCTCGCTGTGGGGACTTTGTGCAGAGCATCCCAGCGCTCCCACAGGAACGCCGCCCTGGGCTCTCTCACAGGAACGTCGCCCTGGGTTCTCCCACACCCCCGCGCAGCGGATTTGGGGCCACGCCGCGGCTCCCTGGCTTTTGGCACAGCGCACCCCGCTCTGATGGCAGGTTTGTGCAAAACTTCGAGCAGCAGGCTGGGTAATTAGGCCAGGTGATATTTATCAGCAGTATTTCAGACCACGGATCACGCTATCTGTTCCGCTGCCTCCTCTCAAAGGACAAAAGTTTTGACTCCCTCGAAATTCGCTATCTCACCTTCCGCTGCTCAGCCCCGTGGCCCAGGGGTTTCGCATCCCTGCCCACGCTGCTGCCAACACTCATCAAGGGAGAGGAGCCGCTCGAGTCGAGCCCAGCTCCCAGGGCAAAGCTGCCACCTCCCAGGCGTCCGACGCCTCCCCAGCCCATGCACCTCCAAACAACAGCTCAGCCCCCAAAAGAGAATCCAGGTTTCACAGAATAACTACAGCTGGAAAAGACCTTTAAGATCAGCCGCTGGCTGTCCCGGGAAGGAGATGCAAATCTGTACTTGGGATGCAGAGATCCATAAAATCCCAGATTTTGAGCCACAAGGCCAGGCAGCAGTGACACCTCTTTAGGAAGCACCATGGACTTTGCTGCCAGGACGCGTCCTGAGTGTAAATCAATGCACAGAAATGTGAGTCTTGACAGTCTAATATAATAAACCTAAGGTCACCTTCGGCGAGCCTGATTCACCAAAACGAGCCCACTGTCAAGCAGCGGGGCAGCAATCACTGACTGGGAAGGCTTCGCTCCCAGACCCAGGTTGCCAGGCAGGGAGCAGTTTGGGAAGGATGGGAGACGAAGGGAAGGGCAGCAATGGCCTGGCACCCTTCCTGGCAACCACAAAGCTCTGGCATCTGGCGCAGCAGAAGTCCTTTTCTCCAAAACAGAAGCAGTGGGGTTCCTGGAAGGAAGTACGCAGCCGGCATCTTCTAGCGCTTATTCCCCTTTGCCATTGGATACGCTGTGGAGGAGATCTGGGAGAAGAGCTGGAGAAAAGAGCAGAGATCCCAACTGGTTTCAAGGACAGGACACGGCCTGGAGCTGGAGGTGTCGGCAGATGTCAGCCATAGCACAGACATCGCTGGTGAACGGGGTTTTCTAGAGGCAGGACCAAGGAGAAACAACTTCCCGAAGGCCAATGCTTCCAAAATGCTGGCTCTTTGGATGCTGGCGCGGTCCCAGTGGAGAGCCAGCAGAAGACAAGAGCCCACCAACACATGGGCAGGAGCAAAACACTGCCAACCCTGAATACATCGGGGTTCATCCTATGCTCCACAGGGCCGCAGCGCACGCTCCCCCCCTGGGGAGCCCTTGGACGGACGGACAGACAGACGGATGGCTGCCCGCCAGCCCCCACGCCCTGGTGAAGCCAAGTGCAGCGGGATGCGTCAGGGTTATTTTTCTCCCTCGACTCAAGCACCTATTTTGCAAATGACCCATTTCCTCCATTTACTCCCAATTACACTTCAATTGGTTCAAACTCACTGTGACAAGTCTCCTCCCAAGAGCGGCTGGCACGAGCAGCTGCCGGAACAAAGCGGGTCATGGGAAGTAAACCCAAGGACTGGGGAAGGTGGTGCTGGAGGACAGAGAGGACCCAGAATCCACCTTCTCTGCACCAGCTCCAGGGGGGTCCGACACTGGGGAAGAGCCGCAGGGCTTCGTGTCCTTGAGAAGGGGACCTGGTGGGGCCTCACAGAACCTGCTCATGGCTCTGGAGGCTGGGGGGCTCTGAACTGAATGCCAGTGCCCACAGGGATACTGCTCCAGATGGGCAGGATTGCCCAGGAGCTGCCGAGCCCAGAGCGGCGCGGGCTGCGGGTCCCCAGAGGACGGTGGCGATGGGAGCCGTGTCCCAATGGATCTGAGGCACGCAGCCGGCAGCTCCCAGCCCACGCGTGCCAGGTCAGGAGCAACACCCACCCCGGCAGCAGCCCGGCCCCTTCCTTCGCGGCAATCTTGGAGCAGCTCCCAGTGGGCCACTGCCGAAAAAGATAAAAGGAAAGGCTCTAAAAATAAAATAAAACCAGCCCAGTGCCCGATTCCTTTGAAAACAGAAGCGGCGCCGGCAATGAGATCTTCTGCAAAGATGGGAGCCGAGGCAGAGGCGGCAGGGACGCGGGAGAACCTAACGATGCAATTAATCCTTGCACTTACATAATGGGGAACGCGCGGGCAGAACAGATTGCAGGTGGTTGAGCCCTGGGAAGGATGGCAGCTCTTCGGAGCAGGACACATGGATTTTAAGAAAGGCTGGATAATTTTAGACTCCATCACATACATAAGTTGCCATATGTACCGTCACAGAAGAAAGTTCCTTTGCATCTATCGCACATTAATTCTGCACCAGAGCCCGGGGGGGACTGCAAGGGGACGGGAAATGTTTTTCCCAACAGCATTAACCAGAGAAGTGAAGGAAAGAGGGAAAGGGACCTGTGATAAGGGAAAGGTAACTGGGATGATTTCCTGGGAGGCCCCTTAACAACATCCACTGCAATCAAGATTAATAGGCCTTTATTCTTACTTCGCAAATATATCAGATCCTTTCCTCTAGGCTTTCAAAGAAATATATAGAGCTGCAGAGAGCAAAATCGAACAGAAATATCCAATCTGCAAGAGAAGAAGTTAATGGATGGGGCATCCTGGGCGAGAGGAACATCCCATAAGGGACAGACGCCAGCCGTGGGGCGACGCGAGATGAAAGAGAGATGGCTGTGAAGAGCAAAGCGTTATTTTAAACGCAGCCCTAAGAGCCCAACCTGTCTGGAGGAAAGGGACCAGGAGGATAAAAATCAATAGCTCATAAAGCAAAATTACCCTCCTCCTCCTCCGGCACAGGAAGGCTTCTGCCCAGCACGTAACTCACAGTGAAAGCCTGTGCCCGCAGAACACGGGGAGGAAGAACCTGGAAACAGGAATTACAGGAGCTCGGTTTCATTTGCTCATCTCCGCAGCAAACATTTCAAGCGGCAAAGCTCCAACCCCAGCGAGTTCCAGAGCCCGCCGGTCACTTAATTACAGGTTAATAACCGGTGAAGAAACAAGCCGCGGGAAGGGCAGGGAAGCCAAGAGCTGTCGCCCCGTCCGGCACCAGCCACGGCAGCCGTTAACTGCCGGGTTTCAGCGAGGGGATTGCGAGCGGTTCCTTCTGACAAGGCTTTTACCAGGCAATTTGACGCAGTGACCATTTAACTGGAGGGTAATTACAGGAGAAGTATTTAATGGAATTGAAAGTGTATCCAAACTCCTGCGCTTCTGCTAGTGCAGCAGAATTTAATGTGTTGCCTGCCAGGAGGGAAAGCTCTTCAAAGGCGCTCTTTGAACCCCTGGAAATGCTGAAATATTGCTGGGTTTTTCCATTCTCGTGCTGTCCGATCGCACTCTGCTCTCACCAGGGACTTCTGGTCTGCTCCGGCGGTGGGACGCGGCCTCAGCAGCCTCAGCAGCCGTGAGCCAACCAGCAAAATGCAACCCCAAATTCTCCAAGTCCAGGGGGAAAAAACCAATCTTCTCAAAGCAAGCAAGCGCCAGGGAATTTTTTTATATGTTATTTTAAAGACTATATATCTGCCACGAAGATGAAAGTGCTGAGTTTTGGCCTTTCTGACCACCTTTTGAAATGGCTCCCGGACAGCTCTGCATCAACAGAATTAATTCCATGAGAAAATCCATCTGAGAGTAATGTCTTGCTACCGCAGAAGCGCGCAATGGCAGCGAACAGGAGATATAGGCTCTTAATTAAAAACAAAGAGAACCTCTATCCCCTCAAGGCCTCTATTTCAACAGCTCTGGTTAGGGAGACCGTATTTTTCATTTTTTCCCAATAAACACAGCTACGAGCCTCAACTCTTTGAAGACCCTCGTCAACGCCTCTAAGCTGCATAAAATTAAGAAAAGGAAAAACAGCTCCATTTCATTTTGAGGAGCATAATCCTGAGTTGCCATCAGCAGCAGGAAAACAATGGGTGCTCCGAATATCTGCTAATCCCTGGCCAGGAGGATGCAGTGAAGCACCAAAGCCCCTTCCCACACGTGCCACATGGATTAGTCATTCCTTGCTCCTTTCTCAACGCTGTCCCAGCCTTTGTGCGACTCCCAGTTGGAGTCAAAATGCCAAGAGGGTAAATCTCCTTAGTAAGCCAGGACTGGGTCTGCCAACAGGCGGCAGGGAGGGCCCGTCTGGTGTCGCCGGGGTGAGCCCGAGAGGCAAACGCTGGATGGTAGCAGGGTTTCCACATGGATAGTCAGAACCTTACGCCTCTTGCGGTCGCTCTTCAGTCAAAGCATTGCATCCAGGTGGGAAGAGACCGTCCCCAACAGGCTCACAGTAACCAGCACTGCAAAGAAACTGTCAAAGATCCACTCTGCTCCAACCCAATGGGGTCCATGAGCCCAGCAGCTGGCCAGCTGCCTGCTCTGGTCATCAGCCCCACCTGCCTTTGGATGTGGGGACATCGGTGCCGGCGGCTGCTCTCTCCAAAGTGGGGTCTTCTTGTAGGCCTTGAGATCCCATCCTCATCCCTGCCACGACCTCCCTTGCCCCTGCTCTTGCATGCTCTGGGCACCGGGACACCTCCGTCTCCTTCCAAGCATCATGGAGAGGCTGGGGAAAAGCACTGGGGCTCGAGAGGCTTTAACAGTTTCCCCAGCCATCTGAAAACACATCTGATCCCCAAAAGCCTCATCCAGCCGATAAAACCGCTTTCGGACAGAAAAATTCAATCAGGAGCGTTGTGTGGCCGCTCGGCAGCAATCACAGCCGCCAACGGCCTGTCCCTGGGGGGATCAGTCAGACTTTGCCGTAACGTGAACCCTGCTGCCGTTTAATAGCTTGTAAGAAAAATCATTTACGAAAACATGAGGGTTAGATACAGGGGAGGAGATACGGCAGGAGTCTCCTTGGAAAACCTCGTTACGGTGCAAAGCCGGCTGATCCGCTGCCTGACCCACTGTGCCGGGAAACTGCCCTGGGGCTGCTCCTCTCGCCACCCCTCCTGCCTTCAAAGCAGAATTGGGGCAGGAAAAGCCCCTTGGTTTTCCACCTGGTTAATCAGGGTGACCGGCTCCGAAAGCCGGCCCAATGAGAGTTACTCATTCTGAAGTGAAAATGCAGCTCTTCAGCAAAAAAAAAAAAAAATAAAAATCCACCAAGGCTCCTGGAAACCTCCTGGTATTTTAGGTTGGACTGATGAAAGGAGGAGAATATCCTCCTGCTACTGCTGCAGAATATTCTTGCCAAGAACGAAGATCCTAGAGGCTTATGCTAAAGACACTGGGACTTATCTTCTCAGGTGTTACAGCAAATATCACCGAGCAATAAATACCTCTGAGAGCAGCAGAGAAGAGCTTCTGGATCGTTTAGACACAGGCAGGGAAAGGCACACACACCACATCTGCTAACCCTGGGGAGGAAGCGAGTCCCTTCTCCCCCACCAGAGCGAGCTCAGTGAACGGCCATGCTCAGCTCTCGCTGCAGCCATCACCCTCCAGTCTCCAGGAAAACCGTAGCTGATGCTCGGCCTTCCCAAGGATCCTTTGGGAACCTCCCGGGACAGGGAACCAGCAGGTGCTGGCCCAGGCGATGCCATCTGGCCCCCTCCGCTTCTCTCTGGCCCCCGGCTGCGATGCCTCCCCACGCCTTTGCACGGTGGATCAAAGCGGCCGCTCCGTCCCGACCGCCCAGGGTCTTCTTTTAAACACATTTATCTTTAATTAATTCCTTTGAAGCCTTGTGCATCCGCTATCTCCTTGCATCCAGCGCCCTCTCTCCTGCACCCTCATCTGGAAGGCAGGGTCATCTCCCAGCAGGGAAGAAAATGTCACTTTATCATTATTATTTATTCCCGATACACTCTGGGTCAGGGGCAGGGAGGGCAGGCTGGGGCATGCCATGAGCTCGGCTCTGGCAGCACCCAGCACCTCCACCCTGGAGCACCCTTGGCCGGCAAACCCACCCCCGACAAGGAGCATCCCCTCAGCACCAGCTCCTTCACGAGCACGCTGCTTGCAGAGCACAATGCCAAACTCGCCACGTACCGGCGATCAAACCACCATTAAGAGCAGCAGACGGCACATAAAGTCTTCTGCCTTATAAAGCACTTAGAGGTTTAATTAAAGATGGCTTTATTCTAATAATACTGAAAGGAGAGCCTCAGACAACCCAGCGTGCGCGATTCATGCCTTCGCTGACAGCCTCTGATTCATTTTTATCTTCTCTTTCTTTTTTTTCGGCTGGGCCTGCGGTACAGGAGGATGCTCCGCCGTGGCGGAGGAGCCCACCCTGCACTGAGAGCGGCCTCCCTGGCGAAAGCTCCGTCCAGCCCTGGCCTCTTGCAGCTTGCTGGAATTTTAATTATTTCTCTCTCTTCCTGTGCTCCACCATAAAGTGATCATGACAGCCCCCGAAAAAAAGAAGTGTGTTTTTGAGAAGCATAAGCATAAACTACGCCTGGGTGAACATATTGCGTCCCCATCTGACTGCCATCAGCACTCTGCCAGGCGTCGGGCGGCAGAGGTGGCACCGGGACAAACACACCTGAGCCGCCGGTTACTCTGAACATTCTCCTCCTGGCACCCACTGCAGCACAGCGGCACCCACCAGGAGTGCCCTTCTTCCCAGACATCACAAGGAATCACTCCTCTGCCTTTGCTCCTACCTACAAGCAGAGTAGTTGCTGTGCCAGGGGAATGTTTTTAAGCTTGTTTTTGCCGCTGGTGAGTCACAGAGACATTGTTTCTGGCTTTTTTTTTCTCACGCCTTTCCAGCGCGGAGGAGCGGGGCGAGAGGAAGACTTAAGAGAGCGAAACGGCTTCCATTGCTCCTCTAAGCGAGCGCTGCCGCCTTCATCGCACTGCCCCTACTCCAAGGACCCCCACGGTCCCCCATCATCCCGAGGTGCCCAGCGTGAGTGCCCTCCCAGCGAGGCCCTGAGGGAAGTGAAGGCAGGGTGCAAGAAGGACGCGGCGCAGAACGTGACACCTTCATTAGCACGACGGCAGCACCCAACCCGATGGCAGCAAGGGTGCTGCTGACATGCCTGGTGCTGCTGACGTGCCTGGAAACCCTGGGGTGGCTGGGCCAGCCCTGGGGGTGTCCCCAGCTCCCTTGGGTGATGCAAGTGGGACCACCCCGACCCCCCAGGGCTGCTGTCAGGACCACAAGCTGAGGGAGCAGCACCCTTCCCACCCACTTATCCACCTCGGGCTCCCATCACGACACACGGCGCCTTACGGGACGGCAGGACGGGGATTTGCAATGCGCGCTGAGGCAAATAAAAACTACAGACGAGTTACCTAATCCTAATTTGTAGCCATATGTTTTTCCCAGCAGAGAACAAACACTTCCAGCCGCTAACGCTTATATAACAGAGAGGAGCAAGGCTTGAAAAATGCACGGCCTCGCACAGGCACCTCGCCAGCAAAAGCAGCGACGGCACGGCCGGTGCTTCGAGACGGCGCTGGCCGCAAGCTCCCGAGACGCGGCAGGGGCTGGCTCTCCTGGGAGCTCAGCCCCAACGCTGGAAGGAAAAGCAGATCCAAGCTCAACCACTTTTCAATTCAGGGTGGACGGGCTGAGATCAGAAAGGTCCTTTAGCCCCAGGAAAGAGTTTATCGTATTCACCACTCGGCATAAAGAAGTTAATTAGTGAAAACTCCGATGCTGGAAAAAGCCCCTAATGAGAGCTAAGAGCCGGCAGATTACGGCAGCCGCTCCCTGGGGAGGCTGCCAGGGCCGCCGAGGTTCAGGGCTGTGGCTCTCCGCCGAGCTGCCGCCCAGGGAGGGCAGCGGTGGCGGCACCGCGACAGCACCAGCAGCACCACGGCAGCACCACCGGCTGATCCTCGCCTAATCGAGGCAGCCGACATCAGTAAGTGCCAGAGCAGCAGCACGTGCCTGGAGCCATCGTCCCACATGCCACCAGCGGAGCGGGTGGAGGGGCCACCGCAGCCGGCTGATGGCAACTAGCCCACCAAACCCCATGGACCCAGCCTGGACGATGCTGCCGAGGCCGGACTGGGGAGATAAAGCTGAAGATCTCGTCAGGTAGTCGCTGGCAATACTCCCTCACTCATTTACCCAGCTGATTCCAGCGGGCTCTCAAAAGGTGTGTAGGTTGGGAGTTGTTTCACTGCTATAAATAACTCCTCTAAGTCAGGAACAACATTATGGTTGGCTCGTCTCTTCCTGCCAAGCAGGGCAGGCTGGATAAATTAATTGGGATTAAGATTAGGCCATAAAATTATTTTTTGATTCGACGAGAAAATCACTGTGGGCTAAAAGCAGTCGATGTACAGTGAATAAATTCAGTAAACTATACAACGGTATCCCACAGTTTAATACTGGCAATAACAAATTCAATTTGAAATAAATGGGAAGCAGCTTTCCCATCCATGTCCGCACTGCAGCCAGCTCTGGGGGAAGGCATCGCTGTGCCCGAGTGTCGCGCTGAGCCCGATGGTGGGAGATGGGCCGGGGATGGATATGGCTAATGGGAAAAACACAGCGAGCGGCTGGAAAATGCCTCTGATGAAAGCAACGGATCAGAGCTGTCACTCACCCCACAACGGCTCGTTTAACAGCGCACACACCGTCCCGGGCAGCGATGCCACAGTCATCCCTCCACCCCAGGGCCCCTGACCCTCCCCAGTTGTTGCCGCCCCGGCAGACCCTACCTGTGCTGTCGCCCAGCCCGCGGGGCGGGCGAGCGTCCTTTCCGCTGCTGCTGTGGCCGGCTGCCGGCTC